>JBBPBQ010000001.1:32989374-33001723 GCA_037974755.1 Cicer yamashitae | reverse complement strand
CAAATATTCTTCAAATCTTCATTAAATGTTGATCAAATATTCTTCAAATCTTCATTAAAATGTTGATCAAATATTCTTCAAATCTTCTTCAAATCTTCATTAAATGTAGATCAAATATTCTTCAAATCTTCATTAAATGTTGATCAAATATTCTTCAAATCTTCACTAAATCTTCTTCAAATCTTAATCAAATCTTCTTCAAATATTCTTCAAATCTTGACCATATCTTCTTTTCAACTTGGTCAAAGATTTTCTTCAATTATAAATTTGAATCAAATCTTATTTTAGATTTTCATCATTTATAAATTTGAATCAAATCTTATTTTAGATTTTCTTCAATTATAAATTTGAATCAAATCTTTATTTTAGATTTTCTTCAATTATAAATTGGAATCAAATCTTATTGTAGATTTTCTTCAAAAACATGAATCTTCTTTCATACTCTTTGAAGTCAAATATATTGTTTTCACAAAATACTTTTGTTAACATCAAAACTCTATATGTAAAACCAACTTGGTTCCAACATTTACAACTTAAAAAAATGGCCGTTTTGTTTTTCTTAACCAAAATGGAGCAATGAAGCTAGGAAATTTGGCTAAATGTGCAAGGAGTCTGGCAATCATGTACATGTAAAGTTGAAATAAAATATTTGAAAGATCCTTAACCCTTTTATACTTTCGAGCATATTTGAAATTTTTTAGAAGTGTAAGGATTGAAAAAGAAGCATTTCATTATGCTATCCAAATAGGAAGCCTAAACCGTAGTATAATAATAAAATAAAATAAAAAAGCACTTACATGAGTGGAGGTAAAAAGTGTAGTGAAAGATGCCAGTTTTGAAAGTGAGAATAGTATGATAAGAATTAAATCATCATTCGAAGAATTTGATATCAGCTCTAGACCTATCTGCATCAAACCATAAGAGGTTAAAACTACCTTATATGCATAAAAACTGGCCAACAACCGTATAAGTCAAAGCATAAATGCATCCACTCTTAATGATATGTATAAACTAATAATATTGGCACAGGCATGAACAGCAAGCATGACACTGACACATCGACACCAGTAATAATTTGAGAATTTGAATTAATTGAATGTAATGACATGTGTCGGTGTTAGACAACAGACACACCTTCGATCATAAGTCGTTGCTAGTCTTACCTCACAATCACGAGGAGAAACAAGGCTGGAAAGTATCAAGTATCATATCTAAGCATTGGCATTGGAAAAATAGCCCAACAACAAAACAGAACCAGAGCTAGCCTTGGACTCTGAATCTCCACCGTTGAAAACAGGTTTCACCCGCTTCAACAACTCCAAGTGGTTAGCTACTCTGGCCATTGACAACAACCCTTTACACTGCTCGTGCTTCCTGTTATCGTGGTGCTTTTGCTCGATCAAGAAAACTCTGACAAAAGAAACTTTGATTTTCGTGTTGCCTCTCCTAAAGCCATCAGCAAGGCGTAAGAGGTTGGTATTAGCAAATAAATCATATCCGCCTGTAACAAGGCCAAACATGCAACTGGAAAACAATACCAGATTCGAGTTCATACTGAAGGTGAGGTCCCATTTGTCATACGGCTTTGACAGGTACATCTGATGAAGAATGAGACTCAGTCAAGAACCAAACATGAGTTAAAATCTTCTCCATTTCTTTCCTCTTCATAGTTACTAGTGTTAAACATGTTTAGTTCCCTAAAAGACCCCAATTTCGTAGAGACTAAAACATATTTCGTAAAGACCCCAAAACTAGAACAAATACAGTAATAAATATATTCTTTTTTTCCTTTTGAAAAATTCACATAGACAAAGTTTGTAACTGTTCCAAGAGTCACAATAAGGATAGCTACTAAATATTTCTAAAATAAAATGATTGGAGATAACCATTAAAACAAAAAATAAGCCCTGTATAGAGAAATCAAAGAACTCTAGTGCCCAACATATGACCCTGCATTCTTCTTTATAGTAGAATTTCTTTCCTTTCCTATCTCTCAGCTTCATAAATCATATCAAACATCATAAATCTTTTCACATAATAACACAAACAATAAAGTAGAAGATACTTCAAGCTTTGATAAGCTTGCTTTATCATCTAAGCTCCAAAGTTTAAATTACAGTGTTGCATTTTGCCATAACAGCTTTACTTCCTAGCACTGGATCATGATGTGATAAGTCCAGTTTTTGATAAATCCTAAACATCTTTTGTTTTAAAAAAACAATACCTTTGAAAAAATTCCTGCTTTGCTCAATTATGTTATGATTGCCAACTATCAGCCATGGCGATTTATGGTGGCTTAAAATGGAGGATTTTCGGCTTCCTGCCATGTTCCACCATCCGCCATCGACAACAGTGGATTGAAAAACACTTGTTTTATCGTCCTGTCTGGTCCATCCCTCATGGTTTTTCTTTGTATGCGACATATATGCCTTCTTGTTAACCTCAGTATCATTGAACATCATATTGACACAACTATGAAATACTCAGTTAAACAAACACTTGAAGCTATACCTAATTCCAAAACAAAGTCCTATCAACTCTATAACAAATACACCTCTGATCGAAAGCGTGTTCCGGTATCCGACACGGCACCGACACCTTGACTATATTCAATTAAATTAATGTTCTCAAATTATTACCAGTGTCGACGTGTCTGTTGTTTGCGTCAATATTTGTGATTCATAGCCTATAAACACCAAATGTATTGGCAGCAACAAACTTCCCCATAACCTGCTTGAAAATAAGTTTAAAAAGTTGTTCAGTTCAGTTTATTATCAATTCTCAAATTAGGTTAAGAGCTGACTCCGGTTTCTTAAGATCCAATTGAAGAACTGCTTTTATAAAATTGTATCTCTAATATAAAAAGAGGTGACAGTTTGCAAACTGGTTTCAATTAGTATAATAAGGACAGTTTTAAAAGGAAGCAATTTTCAAAGAAACTGGGCCAGAAGCTAGTTACAAATAAAAATGCATTGACAACAACTAGTATCCAATTACTTAAATTCAGCCTAATGTTTTTAGAAAGCATTTATAATAAACTATGATAATATAAACACCAAAGGAAATACAACAGAAATGCAAGTGGCGGAAATAAAGCAGAAATGGTGCAATATGTTTTAAAGAAGAAAAGAAAATGACCAAATTCAATTCAACAACTTCTATGCTTACGAATCATAAAATCAAATCAATTGTGACTATATCAATCAATTAGAAGTAACTAAATATCAAAATTAAACAGGAAGATTTTGACGAATAATTAACTATATAAGCGAACAATCGAGAAGTTGTATACCTGGTAAAGATTGATCGAATGAGAGGGTAAAAAACAAAAATTAAAATGCGGTGAGCGTGGACCAAATTCAATTCAACAACTTCTATGCTTACGAATCATAAAATCAAATCAATTGTGACTATATCAATCAATTAGAAGTAACGAGCAGTTTTTTACCATTGTGTGTTGTGGACTTGAGTGAAGCTATCCGTCTTGAGTTGGGTTCATGAATTGCTTCTAGTACCATATGATTTTGTGTTCGACTCAAAAATAGTGGTTGACGTCTTCCAAAACAATAAGAATGACGTCACTGAATTTGGAGCTATCGTCAAAGATTTAAACGTCTCTTTTGGAATTTTTATATAAATTCTCATGTTGAGCTTGTTAGGAGATAAGTCAACGAGGTTGTTCATGCTCTTGCAAAAGTGGTCGAATCACTTTCTAGTTTCTATATTATGATCGATAATCCAACATGTGTTCACGACATTATTATAAATGTTATGTTATAAGCATTCTCTTGTCCAAAATGTAGGAGCTTGAAGAGAGATACAAAGAGAAAGAGCAACAATGGCAACAAATCCATTTTTGGGTCGTGACTCTTGAAGAGAAAGGGAAAGTTTAATGTGTTTAGGGAATTAAGTACTAGTTTGTGGGGAGAAAAAAGCAAAATGAGTGATGAAACTCTCTCAAGGTCTCTTTAGCATCGTACTGATAGTTTGGGATGATGATATGTTTATAGTGAAATATAATTTGAATGGTGATAGTTTCGTGAGGGTTTGTATAGAAAAGGAAGGATATCTCTTTTATATAGTAAATATATACTCTTCATGTTCAATTGAAGGAAAAAAAGAGGTTGTGGGCATATTTGGTGGATCTGAAGAGGGGCAGTGAGAAGTGGGAGTGGTGTTTGGGAGGTGATTTTAATGCAGTCTTGCATAAATCAGAAAGGCGATGGGTGAATAAGGGTTGAAAATCTTCTCAAATGGGGGATTCTAATGAGTTCATAGAGGATATGAAATTACTTAGTTTAGATAGGACATGAGTGCTATGAGTAGAATCGATAGATTCCTTCTATCTGAAGATTGGTGAAAATGTGGAAAGTAATAGATCAGTGGGTTAAGATAGGAATATTTCAAACCATTTTCCTATTTGGTTGAAATGACCCATTGACAATTGGGGTCCTAATCCAATCATATATAACAGCTGTTGGAGGGAGACACAAAGAATTCTTGTCGTTTGTTGAAAAGTGTTGGAGATCCTTCCATGTAAAAGAGAGAAAATCATTTGTTTTGAAAGAAAAAGTTGAAACTTTTGAAAGAGAAATTGAGATGTTGGAATAAAGAAGTGTTTGGGTGGATAGATTTAGACATAAAGGGGAGAGTCAGAGAACTTAATGAATTGGATATCTTAGCGGGTGATGAGGAGGTTGATGTGAATACTGAAAAGAGAAAGAAGGTGGAAGAGAGGATTTGAAAACAATTGAGACCTAATGAGAGTTTACTAAGACAAAAAATCAAGAGAGAAGTGGGTGAGGGAGGGAAATGCTAACACTAAGTTTTTTCATGCATGTTTGCAGGAACGTCAGAGGAAAAATCAAATCATTGCTTTGTAGAATAGAGATAGTTTGGTGGAAGGGGTGGATGCGATCAAGGGTTCGGTAAATAATCATTTTGAATGTAATTTTCAAGAGAGGAAATTTCGACATCCTAGACATAGTGGACTTTCATTTCAACAAGTATCAACATTGGAAAATGAGAGACTTTTATCACCTTTTGATGAACAGGAAATTAAAGATACAATATGGAGTTGTGATGGCAACAAGAGTTCGGGTCCCGAATGTTTCAACTTAAACTTCATCAAAAATTGTTGGAGCTTTTTAAAGGAAGTTATCATGGGTTTTGTATCGAAACTTCACAATAATGCGATACTACCAAAAGAAGATTTTGAAAGAGAATATGATACTGTGAGTTGGAAATACTTAGAGTTCATCCTTGTAAAGATGGGTTTTGTACAAAATGGATAGGAGGGATGCGTGCGTGCATTTTTCTAGTTCAATGTCCGTCTTGCGGAACGGAAGTCCAACAAATGATTTCAAGCTGGGGAGAAGGCTGAGACAAGGAGATCGTTTGTCTTTGTTTCTCTTCTTGATAGCAGCTGAAGGTCTAACAGGTTTTACGCGCAAGGCAGTGGAGATTGGGACTTTTAAAAGTTACAAAGTTAGGGAGGAGATTAATTTTTATATTCTCCAATATGTCGATGACACCATTCTACTAGGAGACAACACTTGGGAAAATTGTTGGAGCATTAAAACAATTCTTCGCAATTTCGTAATGGTATCGGGGTTAAGGTGAACTTTTTTAAGAGCAAGCTATATGGGTGCAATGAGATACTTCTTTCATGGAAATGGCGTCAAATGTTTTACCTTGTAGTATAGATAATATCCCTTTTCGATTCTTAGGGATTTTGATGGGAGCTAATCCAAGAAAGTATTCGATATGGACTCCAGTGATTGAAAATTTGAGGAAAAGTTTTTCAAGATGGAACATAAGATATTTGTCAATAAGGGGTAGGGTGGTTTGAATATATTCAATGCTAAGTAGTGTCCCACTATTTTATTTCTCTTTCTATAAATCGCCAAATAAGGTAATTGATGAATTGACAAGAATTCAAAAAAGATTTTTGTTGGGTGGTGTGTTGGAATGAAGGAAAATTAACAAAGTAAGTTGGGATAAGGGTTGTCTCTCGAAAGAAGAGGGAGATCTTGGAGTAAAAAACATAAATTTATTTAGCATTTCACTATTATGTAAATGGTTGTGGAGAGGTTTATCAGATCCGTCGATGATTTGGTTTTGTTTAAATAAATTTTGATATTGAAGGATTGAGGAAATATTATTATGCTCGAAAGGTTTATCAAGCAGTATAAACGATACTTTATGGTGGAGAGATTAGTGTTCAATCAAAAATATTTTTGCGGAAGAAACAAATTGGTGCTCATCCATAATTAAAAGAAAGCTTGACAATGGTGAGAATATAAAGTTTTGGAAAGATGTATGGGTGGGAGAGCAACAACTATGCAACAATTTTCTGTTGTTGTTTAATGTCGTGATTGATAAGGATTGGACAGTGGCAGCAAAAGGTATTTGGAAGGATAACTGCAGGGAATTCCACTTGTGCTGGATGTGCCCACTGTTTGCAGAAGAAGCTCAAGTTGCGGCAACTCTTTGCAGACTGCTTCAGTAGGCCTGTCCGTGGAAAAATGAGTTGGAACAACTTTTAAAAGTTAACAAATACAACGCTTCAACCAACCATAAAAGTTGTTATGAGTTGTTCGACAATTACAGTTTGAAAGGGGCTGGCACAACAATTTAATTGCTGTTGTTCAACGCTGATGGTTGACTTCAATGCCGTCGAAAATGTGAGTTTTTGGGTGGAGATTGCATTAAAATAAAATTCCAACAATAGTAGAACTAATTAGAAGGGGATGGTGAATGATGTTCATCAATAAAGTTGTGTTTTCTCTTTTACAGACTTTGAGACAGTGAGACACTTATTCGTCAATTGTCTAAAAACAAAAGAGATTTGGAAACAAATTTTTAGTTGGATGAATTGGAACACAACTGGATGGAGAGAGGAGGGGATCGTGAATTTTTTTGTATTCAATATGGTTTGCAATGGAAAGAAAATGAAGAAAGTTTTAGATTTGATTTGGCTCACATCAGTGTGGAGTGTGTGGTTTAAACGCAATGATGTTATCTTTAATGGTAAAGTGGCAAACATTTGAGAGATTGTTTACTGTGTAATCCATTTATCTTGGTCGTGGTTTATTTGTAGGGAGGAGAAAAACAAAAATTTAAATTATTCTAATCGATGGAATAATTCAATTGCTTTTATAGAAAATGTTTAAAAGATGATATTATGTATTGAGTTTTGAGTATTCCTTGTATTGTCGTTAATAAATATTTGCTTACAAAAATAGTATTATTTTAATATTAAAAAATTATTAAAAATATATTGACGGATTTTCTTTTAGTGGAAGCACTTAATTAAAAACAATATAATAGTTCAACGACCTAATTACAAGGATTTGTGGGTTATAATCCCACCACGCTTTCCAATGCACCACTCTCATTTTTATTTTTATAATTTATCAATTCAAAGACGAAGGCTTAAACAATTTACAATAAAACGAACATGGCTTAGAAAACTCCAAACCACAAAAGATAAAAAAAAAAGTTTGAATGATTTGTCAAAAGAAAATTAAAGTTAGAGGAAAATAGTTGTTTTTCATGATACAACAACTAACAAACGCTTGTTAATTATAATGAAAAGTATACGACATAGTCACTCCTTAATTAATACATATTTCATGATTAAATTAGCCATTAGTTTTTTTTAACAAAAATAAATCAGTCATTAAAATATCATAAGCAAAGATTAAACTCCTCTAAAGTGAATAATATCAATCATTGGTTATCAAATGACGAGTTGATATTATGTGAACATACATGACCAATCATATGTGTTCATAATTGACTCACTTTACCAACTTCTCACATTAGATGAGCCAAATTTCATAGGAAAAGGCTTAGTAAATAAATTAATTAACTAACAAAATGAATGGACATAAATTTCTAGCATAGTTTTGTTGTAAAATTAGGGCTTCTACGCAACCCGATCAACCTCTTTTGACAACAACACCAATTAAACCTACAAAATAATAAATTGTTATCCATACTTGAGGTGTGATGAACTCATGTCCTTAAGAATTTATCCACTTAATAGAACTACAAGAATCTTTTTGTTGTTGTTAACCTATGGAAAGAAAAGAGAAGAAAGGACAAACTGGTTTCAATTGGTAAGTGCGTGGGGGTTTAAATAGGTAAGAAAAATATTTAATATTATCCAATTAGCAATGTGAGACTTCTAATTTTGTAACTAAATTTTAAAATATTTTAAAATATCCAACACTTTTCTATAAATATTTATAAATTTAATATAATACATGTAAACACACATATCTAGCAAAAGTCAAGGATAGACACTCTTATTTGTGCACCTTAACTTGAATTTATTTTGAAATTATTTTTATAAAAAATAATATCCTTGGGAATTTAGTGATTAAATTGACCTTGAGCAACATTATTAGACTACAACTTTTTTCGTTTTAGGCAAAGGTTACATGAGCAACGGGTAAACAAATTGTTAACAAAAAAGTACATTAGACAACACTTTTTGGTTGCCAAAATTTATATTTCAACTCTGGATGTAACCGCAAATAAAGACACACTTCTTCGTTGATAACGACCGCCAATTTAAGATACAATTTAAATATCATAAAAATACATGAAAAATATAATTTACTTTCAAAATAGTCTATGACTATTATAACATCATTGATTAAACTGATTGACATTTTGATGCTTAAAATTTTACTAAAAAAATAGTCATAGACAACACATGATACATAAAAATTTACTTAAAAAAATATTTATTCACCATTTTCCATTAAAAATAAAGAGAAATCTACTAGCCACCCAATATTTAGACATTATACCCCTACATTTATATTAAATTTCAATCCCATTGGATGCAATTCATATACATTGGAGGAAATTAAGCATGAATAGTCGTCTAGAAGAAGAAAAGTTAGAAAATGACTCAGAGTTGGACATTACATCAAAGATGAATATAATTTGGAAAACATGGAGAACACTTAATGTTGCTGGAAAGAGGACATTGAAGAGCAAGTTGAGTGGAATAGTATATCCAGAGACAACATCAATGTGTGCACCACCAAATAAGATCATAAAAAAGTGTGGTGTGAAAAGGAAAAAAGGCAAGAAGCCGAAGCAATTTGACGTATATCACGACCCTTCATTTTTTGAGCATGTGGGTGCGTTTTATTCTGATAATGCAACCACTCAAGTCCCTTAGCAAGGACCCATGAAAGCATCCCAACAAACCTCTCAACAAACATCCAAACAAGTCTTTTAGCAAACATCTAAACAAGCCTCTCAACAAGCATCTAAACCAGCCTCTCAACAAGCATCTAAACAAGCCTCTTAGCAAGCACCCAACAAGCCTCTCAACAAGCACCCAAATTAGCCTTACAGCAAAATGTGATGAGTGAAGTTAGAAAATATAAGGACGAATTCTCCTCTAATTCATCCATATGTTGAAGACATAGTTAATGTTAAAGAGGATGAAAACTGTGGATATCGTGCTTGTGGTGATTTACTTGGGCATAGGGAAGAATATTGTAGCATTGTGCGTCGAAAATTGTATACAAAGGACGAGAAGTTTGAGTTCTAAGTTCTGTTGTATAAGACCATCCAATATCTGACTCCGTGTATACTATTCATCATGACTAGGACGAAAACCAACATCATGACTAGGACCAGGACCAGGACCAACACCACTAAGATCGTTCAAACATGGAGGTGATGCAGCAACGTAAGGGATGATCCGAGGATGAGATATCATATAGTACCACTGGATGTATCCCTCAACACATTCGTGTGAATATGAGGTCGGATGCAATCTAGTACGGATGATCAAACACACTTTCTGTACATACTCCATTTAACATCAACATCACAGACAACGAGCACCGACGATGTAGGAGGGATGTGCTGAGTATACCCAACTTGCCATAGACACCTCTCTAGAAAATATGGTACCGTTGTGGAGCACCAATGAATGCACCCTGTAAATATTGACACAAATTGAAATCATGTCGTGGTATCCTCATCGTAATCTAGCTTCCAGATAACATTAGTAGGTCCCAAAGCATCCAACTTTGCTATGTAGTATGCAACATCCCCATATTTTGTTTATGAGTCCATCGAAACATCTGTGGCAGTGAAGATATAGACTCACTCATACTACGTTATAGATGTCAAGGAAATGTTAGAAAGATGGATATGTACTCTTTACAAGTCAGAGGCAAAACAACATTTATAAAATATATCTGTTTAGTCTAGAGAAACAAGAGGTAATTTGGCACAAAAGATTAGATCAGGCAAACCTTAGATTAATTTCAAAACTGAATAAACTTTAACTAGTCAGAGGTCTACCTAAGCTTTGTTACAAAACTGAAATTACGTGTGAACCTTGTCAAAAAGGAAAACAAAGAAAGAACTTCTTTACTCCTAAGAACTTAGTATCTACCTTAAAGCCCCTTAAGCTCTTACATATAGATCTCTTTGGGCCAGTGAAAACAACCTCTCTAAGTGGAATGAAATATGGCTTTGTTATAGTAAATGGTTACACTAGGTGGACATGGGTAAAATTCTTAAGAAGTAAGGATGAATCCCACAAAGTGTTTATCACATTTTGCAAACAAATAATGAATGAAAATAGTCTTAAGATTGTAACAATTATAAGTGATCATGGAGGAGAATTTGCAAACAAGTTCTTTGAAAGTTTTTGTGATGAGAATATAATCTCTCACAACTTCTCCTCTCCTAGAACACCCCAATAAAATGGAGTTGTAGAAAAAAAGAAAAGATCACTCCAAGAAATGGCTAGAACCATGTTAAATGATATGAATGTTCCAAAACACTTTTGGGCTGAAGCAATTAATACTGCATGTTATATTCAAAATAGAGTCTTAATTAGATCTATATTGAATAAAACACCATATGAATTATGGAAAGCTAAAAAGCCTAACATCTCTTATTTAAAACAATTTGGTTGTACTTGTTATATGTTGAACACTAACGATAACCTTGGTAAATTTGATTCTAGATGTCAAAAGTGCACCTTCATTGGATACTCTAAAAGATCTAAGGCTTATAGAGTGTTTAATAGGGAAGCTCAGATTGTGGAAGAACCCATACATGTTAAATTTGATGACAAACAGCTTGACCTTGAAAAAACAAAGCAAGATGATGATAATGCAGGTTTACCGAAACCAGAGGAAGCAAATGCAGACAAACCAGGAGAAGTTGAAAAATCAGAGGATACAAGTAAATCAGAATAATATGATAAATCTTCAAAGGACGAATCTGATCAAGTCAGAAATAGTCAAGATAAGTCAGAAGGAAGATTTGGATGGAAGTACAAGTCATCTCATCCTGAAACTCTAATCATTGGAAGTGCAAGTGATCATTTGAGGACCAAATCATCACTAAACCACTTTGTCTGGCTTACTCTCATCAATTGAGTGTACTTCAATTGAGTCTACCTCTCATCAAAGAAGAACATTACTGGAACCAAGTTGGTTTTCAGAAACAAGCTAAATGAAAAAGATGAAGTGGTCATAAACAAGGCAAGACTTGTCGCACAAGGCTACAGTCAACAAGAAGGCATTGATTACACTAAGACATTTGCTCCAGTAGCCAGGTTAGAAGCTATTCGTGTCCTACTTTCTTTTGCTGAAAATAATAACATTAGATTATTTCAAATGGATGTTAAAAGTGCTTTTCTAAAGGGTTATATAAGTGAAGAAGTCTATGTTAAACAACCCTTAGGTTTCGAAAGTTCTGAATTTCCAAATCATGTTTTTAAACTTAGGAAATCTCTGTATGGTCTAAAACAAGCACCTAGGGTATGGTATGATAGACTTAGTAACCTCTTTACTTAAAAATAACTTTGAAAGAGGACAAGTAGATAATACACTTTTTAGAAAATCAATAAGAGATGACATTCTTATTATACAAATTTATGTTGATGACATTATTTTTGGATCTACTAATGGCACTCTTTGCCAATAATTTTCTAAATTGATGCAACTTGAATTTCAAATGAGTACGATGGGAGAATTTAAGTTCTTCTTAGGGATACAAATTAAACAAAGTCAAAAAGGTATGTACATTAATCAAACTGAATATACAAAAGAGCTTCTTAGGATGTTTAAGGTAAGTGATTGCAAACCTATAACTACACTAATGTGTGACACCCTAAACCCCAAAATAATATATAATAATTTATAATAGAATTTTTAACACGTTTTCAAGGGAATAAAAACTTTGATAACTAATTTAAAGTATCACGTTTCTCAAAAATCAAAAGGAACACTTTAAACTTTTTCCTCCTATAAAATAGTACAATCTCCATAAAATTTGATTTAAGTAT
>JBBPBQ010000001.1:32912130-32989219 GCA_037974755.1 Cicer yamashitae | reverse complement strand
ACGTTTTCAAGGGAATAAAAACTTTGATAACTAATTTAAAGTATCACGTTTCTCAAAAATCAAAAGGAACACTTTAAACTTTTTCCTCCTATAAAATAGTACAATCTCCATAAAATTTGATTTAAGTATGATTACTTGATTTAATTCTAAAAACTTACTAGTACTTATATGGTTTTCATACAAAAAGTCGTTTCAAATTAAATAAGTAAAATACAAATTACAACCCTTATTCCCGGTATCACCTATCAGAGCGGGGTTCCTCCCAACTTGAACTTCAAGATTCATTAACCTGTAACAACTGCGATTTCGCAAACGCAGGGCCAAGCCAGTCAAACACAAACAACGAAGGAGGTGAGTTTTGAAATCATGTTAATAATATAATATAAGTAAGAAGAACACGCAATTAATCATAAATAAATCGTATCATTACACAAACATTCTTCAAGGAAAAACACCACATTATATAGTCAAAATCAAAGAAAATCAATACATTTCACTATAACATCAAATCATCTAAGAAATTATCATCGCACACAATACATATTACTCACAACAAACAATCACACAAAAATGCAATGCTATGCATGAGCTTAGACCCTACTTCACAATGTGGTACCATTCTAACTCTGAAGTACTTGGTTAGGAGGCCATGATACTATGCCACCATCCCGGTGGACGGACAATTCAAATTGGCCCTGTCCTCATAGATCCCCTCAACTCAACCCGAGACACATATACGCGACAGTCGAGGTAAACGTGTGTTGCATGGTAGCTCCCGACATTTGGAGTGCTACCTCCAAGTCACATAGGAATTCCCCACCCGAATACCTCTAAGGTCTAACAATCTTGCCTTAAGGCTTAACAGTAGACCGCCACGATCAGGCTCAATTCAGTTGTACTTCCCCGGAATCGCTAGGCTTGTCAGGCCCTACCTATATGATGACAAAATAATCTCCACTTCACAAATTTACAATATTTATTTTCTCCCCTCGTTGGCCTATGATACTCCATTAAGACCGTCATCTCAAACACAAATTGGAATCACAATTATTTCATGGTTACTTCAATATTTTCATCACAAATTCATAACATCACTATTATAAATCACACATCATCATCATTACATAACTCATCACAAATTTATAAAATCACAATTGTTATTCATACATCATCATCATCACATAAAATTATCACAACACATTCATGTTTTATTATCAGATCACATAAACTCATCTAATCAAACATATATATAAAATTAATTCGACATCCAATATCACACTAATATCAAATACCACACATTTATAGAAATTAAATCAATCAACACCTTACAAATATTTCTATTCTATATTTTAATCTCACAAGTTCCATATTTTTGCATTAATTGATTTATCACTCAAAGGGCTACTGCCGTACGTAGCAAGCCCCGGATGAATCGTTGGGAAATACGATTTTTCCGTTCATCTCACAATATATTATACTCATGAATTCAAACGCTCTCTCACCCCTTACCTTATTTCGACGCTTTCACACATGAATATTATTCCATAAGCAAATAGCCTTTGTTCTTTGAGTCTTTGTCCTTCAATTGATCTACTCGACAGTTTTATGGGTAAACGTCAAAAATAATTTATGCGAAGACACTCTAAAAACCAATTTCGAAATTCGGTTAAGGAAACTTACCATAAATCAGAAAACCAATTAGTGGATAATATAGCCAATTTTCACACGATCGTTTTGGTGTTGGTTTCACTCAAATCGGACTTACGGTGAAGAAGAACAGTGCAAAATAAGGAATGCTATAGACGGAGAAGTTGGATATTTTAGAGAGAAATTGGGATGGTTAAAAATCTGGGAAAATGTGTTTAATTGACTAACTAAATGTATGAAACAACATACTGAAATTTGAACGAAAACGGAGAAACTTTTCTGGACAGTGATCGATTACCGGTATCAATTTTTTTCCCTTTTTCTCTCCATGTGCGGTTCCTTTTTCTCTCCAAATGTGACACCTCTTCCTGCTTTCTCCTGTAGCGCTACTTTGTTTTAGGTTATATTGGACTCCTTTTTATTTTATTAATCTAACTCATTTAACCCAATTTTATTATTATTATTATTATTATTAGATTTTACTCTTACATATGGGTTTAACTCATAAAACACATTTTACTCCTTTCTTTTAGTTATTTATTTTTAAACACAATTTAATTACTAAAATATTACTAATATTTTATAAAGTGGAATAATTAAAGTAATTAATCTTTTAAAATACGTCAACAATCAAGACCCTCATACTCAAAATAATCACTATAATTATACTTTTTTTTTTAGTACTCACATTAAAATACTACCACCAAAGAATATTAAAAAAAAAAAATTATAATATCAACATTTTATATTAATTACTAATTCATAATAAATATATATAAAATCGCAATGTCATAACAGGTATATATAAAAATAAAGAAAATCAAACACAATATCACTACTATTCCGAGATAATTATTTATAAAATAAATAACTAAAAATAGAAAATAGTTATAAATAATGGAAATATAACTACGTGCATACTTAACATTAGTCAAACACGCAGAAAGTATTACATTAATTGGGTACGCGTATATACACGTAAAATCGCATAAAATCTTTTTCTTTAAAATATTACACTAAAATACTATTATTTTTAAAAAATATATATATAAAATAATGTAATAAAATATTTATTATTTATATCACTCATTTAATATAATATGTATCAAACTAGCACATCATAGAAATTATCCATATAATGAAAATTAGTAATAAAATTTATCAACATTTACTTCAAAATATTTTTAATATCAAATTAATTGTTTAGAATCTTATTTAGTTAATAAAATAATTTATTTTAAAATTTAGGGTGTTACATAATGCACCCTACTTGTTCACTTGAAAAATATGATTCAGGCAAAAAAGTTGACCAAAAAACCTATAGAGGAATTATAAGATCTCTATTTTACCTTACCTCTTTTAGACCTAACATCATGTTTAGTGTGTATGCAAGAATTCAAGCTGACCCTGGGGAATTACATTTAACTGCTGTTAAGAGAATCCTTATATACCTAAAAGGCACTACCGACCTTACCTTGTTCTACAAGAAATCTCCTAAGTACAAACTGAGTGGATACTGTGATTCTTATTATGCTAGAGATAAACTTGAGAGAAAGAGCATTAGTGGCAACTGCACCTTTCTAGGTGACAACTTATTATCTTGGTCAAGTAAGAGACAAAACAACATTGCAATGTTAACAATAGAGGCTGAGTACATTTCAGCAGCTGGTTGCAGTTCTCAACGACTGTGGATGAAGCATCAACTTGAAGACTACAAAATCCTAGAATCCAACATTCCCATATATTGTGATAACACTTCTGCCATTTTTCTAACCCAAAACTCTATCTTACATTCTAGAGCTAAACACATATAGATCAAACTCCACTTCATTAGGGACTTTGTTCAAAAAGGGGTACTAAACATTCAGTTTGTAGACACTAAACACTAATGGGTTGACATATTCACCAAACCACTTACTGAAGATAGGTTTCACTTCATCAAGAAAAACCTAAACCTTACCTTCATACTTGACTGAAGTTTTGATAACTTCAAATTAATTTAGCTTTACATTAGTTTTTATATTTTGTTTTTTATAATATGTTATATTCATGTTATTCAAAAAAAAAAAAGAACGAAATTTTTTTTAAAAAAAATGAAAAAAAGAGTCTCACTTTCAAGTCTTTTTGTGTGATGACAAAAGGGGGAGAAATATATTTGATAAAGTGGGGAGAAAATGATACTTGGACTTAGGGAGAGCCCTAAGTTAAAGTGAGTCAAAGAAATATAAAGAAAAGTTATAAAGAAATACAAGTTTTTTCATCTTAAAAAAAGGGGAGATTGTTGGAATCAAGTTGATTTTATACTTAGAGATTTTAGGATAACAGAAGTATTTTATGAAACAATATATTTGAAGAAGATTTGATCAAGATTTATCGATAACAAAATATGAATAGAATCAATCTCAAGAATTTACAAACACAATTTGAACAAAATACAAATAGAATATGAAGAATTTACAATCTTGATCTAAACAAAATAGGAACATAATCAATATGAAGAATTAACAAACGTAATCTGAACAAAATACAATTCAGAATTAAACAAGGACTAAATTGAAGCCCAAATTTTAACTATAAATAAATACTCACGGCTGAAGAAGAAAATCATCGAAAAGCAGAAAAAAGTAGTCTTAGAGTTCAAAGAGAGAAACACTTGTTTAAATGAGAAATATTACCTAGGTGTTTTTTCTTAGAGTGTTAGAGTTATTATTATTATCAGCTTTGTTAGAAGCAAACGCTTGCAGTTCTAATCTTTTGTATCCATCTTGATAGTGGTTTAGTTTCTTCTTCAATCTAGGGTTATCAGGTTGTTAGGAGAAGACTTGACTTGTAGGGTTAAGGTGGTCAGTACCTCAAAAGTTTGGGATTGTCAAGCTGTTTGGGAAGATTGGCTTGGAGGGTCAGGTGCTTTGTAATTCAAGGTATTTGAATTAGTGGATTAAAGCCTTTTGAATGAGGGGACTGGATGTAGCCAAGTTAGTGGTGACGCAAGATAAATCTATGTGTCAAATTATTTATGCTTTCATTGTTTGCTACCTCTGAATTTGATTGCTTCAATTCCAAGTAAGTCACCAAAACCGAACTAGTTTTTTATTTATTTATAAATTATCAAAAAGTTATCAACTTTGGCAAACACAATTCAACCCCTTTCTCGTGTTTTCATTTTCATTCAGTTGCACAAGTCCAAGAAAAAGTAGGGGGTTTAAGCTTCATGAAGTCTGGTAAAGTAACCTCAATCCCTCTGGTTGTAACAGTCGTCAGTTGCTCAACTTGTCTTTGATCACTGTCATGTTGTTGTTCGACGACAACCCCAACAAGTTGTTGCGCATCCTGTTGTAATTATTGTAGACCAACAGTAAAGTCTTCCATTGCTAGATTTTTGTGCCTCCTACTAGGCACCTCAACATCGGCATCCAAACCACATCCACCAACATTTGCTTTTCGAGAACAAACTGAAACATGACCTTGTTGACGAGTGCCTTGGGCTTGGGCAATGGACTCATCAGTAGTTTCCCTTCTAGTAGGATTCTTGGTCTTGGGTGGCATTCTCACCTAATGAAAGAACATTGTTCAAAAATTGAACAAGACGACAAGGAAATGTGGAAAGATATCGATGAAGAACTCGAACACATATTTGGACAACACATGAGACTCTGATAGAGTGCTAATAACCTCCTGCAAGTAAGTTGGGCGCAGATACACCCTATGCTTGCATAAGTTATACTCCTAGCTTAACAAACCTATTAAATAACTTAGCACTTTAAGCAAATTAACTGGTTCTATAAAACCATTTAAAAAAAATATTATTTCTTGAGATTTTGACAGAGTATTCTCTATAACTTCAACGTTTCCAAATTATAAAATCCAATTTCAAAATTTTATTCCAACCAACATTTCAAAGAGCAAATATAAATATTTAATACATTTCTAAATGATTTTCTAGACTCAAAATAGCTGCAAAATACATCTCGACTCAACAAATACTTAACAAAAAGACCATCGATCAAAGAGGCCTACCAAAAAAATTATTTGAGACTTGAATCTACTAATACCTTGCTACTCAGCTATCTCTAAATATGAAAAAAAAAAAAAATTAAACAATGTGAAGGGTAAGTCACAAAGACTTAGTGCGAAAACAACAACCACCACCAACTAGAAGGGAAACGCACAAAAAGGCACGAATAAGTGTTTTTCAATCTTGTGGCAATTATGTTAAACAATACTACCTAAAATATAGACAATTCTCAAATAAAGTATATACATGATAAAACCATTAAACTTATAATTTAGTCGTTTAGGTAGAAATATTTAAATCCCAATTCATAAAGAATTGAAATCAAAATGAACAACCTTAAAGAAAATGTCATAGGAAATAAAACAAGTAAAAACATAAATTTTGGAGAACCAAGAGGCAACTTTCTCTCATTGATAGTCCTCTCCTCCTAAGTGTGGCATTTCCTTTTGGGGCGACTCCATCTAACTAATAGCTTTCTCCTCTCAATCCCGCAACGCATCATAACTCATCAATTAGGGAGCTTACATCTCGTTGATAGCCCTATCCTCCTAAGGATGATATATCTCATAGGGGAGACTCCATCTAACGGGTAACTCTCCTCAATCAAAACGATGTAACTAGGTGCACCTACCTCCATTAATGATTTAATAATTATAACGACTTCCAAAAAGCATTTTTAAAAATAATTTCTCATTTCATCGTAACTCATGGAAAACATATTCAACTGTACATCAATTCATATTTAAATACTTTATAACAATTAAATAACACTATAAACATATTATATAACAAAGACAATAAAAAAATAAAGGATGAAATCAAGAAAAATTCGAAGGTTGTGTTCCCCAAATTTTTAAATAAATATTTTAACATAGAAAACGAGTAAAATAATAATTATAGCATAATAAATGTATGTGACAATGATATTCGTCTACTCACAACTATGAAGAATCGACAAAGCTTGTTCTTCAACAAATCCTAGAGTAGTAGACATGATCTCAGCTAACAAATCTGAGTATAAAAAATATTTTAAAAACTTTAGAAAAATTATTCTAAAGTTTAGCTAACTCTAGGAAACCACAAAAATCCTTTAAATCTACTCTATGCACCAAAATAAGATTTTTAAACAAACCATATTTTTGTAGAGACTCATTTTTAGCATCAGAGTTGTTTATTTACCTCAAAGAGTTTCAATGAACAACTTTCAAAGAACTGATACCTTTCTTCTTCCTTAGAGCACAAACCGTAACCCAAAAATTCAACCCAAAGAAGTTGTGAAAATATGAGAAGGCTTGCTTAGGAAATGTATACCCTTCCTATGGGTTTATTGTTTAGGGAGGCTAGTTTGTGACTTTAAGTTAGAATAAGAAAAAGAATAAAAAATGAAAATGGGGGTGTGGAGTTGTAGCCGAGAGGGAGAGGAAAGGAAAAGGTGAAATTAGAAAAAAGGAAAGTGAAGGTGGAGTAATTTGTGTTGTTTTATTTATTTATTTATTTATTTTTTATTATTAGTATTATTATTATTGAAACGATGTGTTTCATTCAGTTCATTACAAATTTGGGGTTCTTTTTGTGTTTTACTCCAAACATATAAAAGACCCAAATTTCTTAGAGACTAAAACATATTTAGCTCTATTCACAATTTAGCTGATGCACGCTATATTTTAAGACAATCTACTTGGGAATAAAACTAAAACAAATAAAGTAATGAAAAGTTAATACAATGTTATTCTCAGGGTCGTCTTAAACATTTCAGAGGCTTTGCCCAATCACCTTTCCAAGTTTCATATTCAAATGGTGAGAGTTTCGGGGCATGTCCATCTGGGACTTTAAATGACAAACTATTAGAAGGTCATTTCTTGCACGTGGGGAGTTAATTCTCGTTGCATAAATGAAACAAGGAATTCCACCAGAATCTAAGTGGTTAAAAAATTACTTTACACAAAAAAACACTTTGAATTGGGTATAACATACATGCTTGCATAATTTTCAACTCAAATTTGACTCATTTAATTTATGAAACGAGTTGATCGAGTTAATTACCAAATTGAGTGTCAAAGAACTCTAGTGCCTAACATATGACCCTGCATTCTTTCGAGTTGGTTTGATTGATTGTGAGCTCTATAGGCTTCATTTAATCACACATACTTTTGTTTGTGAGTTTGGAATGAAGACCCCAACTTCCAATATAGAAGAACTCAAAAAATAAATTGAAGAATGTTTTCAGAGGATTTTAGAGGGCTTTGAATAAATAATAAGATTATTTTTCTCTCTTTAAGTATTATCTTTTATTCCCATGTGAGCTTGTTAGGAGATAAGTCAATGAGGTTGTTCACGCTCTTGCAAGAGTGGTCCAATCACTTTCTAGTTTCTATATTATGATTGATAATCCAACATGTGTTCATCACATTATTATAAATGATATGTTATAAGCATTTTCTTGTCCAGAAAAATATTCATGCGACAATGTGTCATGGAAAACGTAGGAGCTCGAAGAGCGATACAAAGAGAAAGAGCAATAATGGCAACAATTCCAATTTTGGGTCGAGACTCTTGAAGAGAAAGGGAAAGTTTAATGTGTTTAGGGAATAAGTAGTAGTTCGTGAGGATCGAAAAAACAAAAATGGATGATGAAACTCTCTCAAGGTCTCTTTAGCAGTGTGCTGATAGTTTGGGATGATGAGATGTTTAAAGTGAAATATAATTGGAATGGTGATGGTTTCGTGAGGGTTTGTATAGAAAATGAGGGATATATATTTTATATAGTAAATATATACTCTGCATTTTTAATTGAAGGAAAAAAAGAGGTTGCGGGCAGATTTGGTTGATCTGAAGAGGGGAAGTGAGAAGTGGGAATGGTGTTTGGTAGGTGATTTTTATGCAGTCTTTTGTCTCCATTTCTCTTATGATAGAAGTTGAAGGTCTAACAAGTTTGACACACAAGGCGGTGGAGATTGGGACTTTTGGAGGCTACAAAGTTAGTGAGGAGATTAATTTTTATATTCTCCAATATGCTGACGATGCCATTCAACTAGGTGATGCCACATGGGAAAACTGTTGGAGAAATAAAACAATTCTTTGCAGTTTTGTGATGGTATCGGAGTTTAAGGTGAACTTTTTTAAGAGCAAGCTATACGGGTGCAATGTAGATGTTTCTTTCATGGAAATGACTCTCAAGATGAAACATAAGGTATTGACAATAAGGGATAACGTGGTCTGAATTGACAATAACATATCAATAAGGGATAACATAAGGTATTGACAATAAGGGATAACAATAAGGGATACTATCCCTTTTCGATTCTTAGGGATTGACAATATGAGGAAATGACTCTCAAGATGGAACATAAGGTATTTTTTCAATAAGGGATAACGTGGTCTGAATTAATTCGATGCTAAGTAGCATTCTATTATTTTACTTCTCTTTCTATAAAGTTTCAAATAAGATAATTGATGAATTGACAAGAATTCAAAGAAGATTTTTATGGGGTGGTGGGTTGAAACGAAGGAAAATTAACTAGTAGGTTGGGATATGGTTTGTCTCCCATCAGAAGAGAGATCTTGGAGTAAAGAACTTACATTTTGTAAGGTTTCACTATTATCTAAATGATTGTGGAGAGGTTTATCGACTCTGACGGAAATTTGGTATAGTGATATTAAAGGATTGAGGGAAAGTTATTGTGCCCATAAGGTTTATCAAGTAAGAGAAATGATTCTTTATGGTGGAGAGATTTGTGTTCGATCGAAAAGATTTTCAAAGAAGAAACAAATTGGTGCTAAACGGTAATTAAAAGAAAGCTTGGAAATAGTGACAATATAAAGTTTTGGAAAGATGTATGGGTGGCAGAGCAACAGCGATGCAATAATTTTCTGTTGTTATTTAATGTCACGACTGATAAGGATTGGACACTTGCAGCAAATGGTATTGGGAGGATAATTTTTAGGAAAACCACTTGAGCAAGATGCAGTCGTTGTCTAATAGAGACATAATGAGTTTGATCAGTTTTTATGCCTACTGAAGTGTTGTATTTGCTTACTATCAAAAGTTGTTATGAGATGTTAGAAGGGGGATGCTGAATGATGTTCATCAACAAAGTTGTATTTTCTATTTTACAGACTTTGAGAAAGTAACACACTTATTCACCAATTGTCCAGAAACAAAAGAGATTTGGAAACATATTTTTAGTTGGATTAATTGGAAAGCAACTGGATGGAGAAATGAGGGGATCGATAACTTATTGGTGTTCAATACGATTTACAATGGAAAGTAAATGTAGAAAGTTTCATATTTGATTTGGCTCACAACAGTGTGGAATGTGTGGTTGGAACGCAATGATGTTATCTTTAATGGTAAAATGGCAAACATTTCAGAGGTGGTTGACTCAGTAATTCATTTATCTTGGTCGTGGTTTATTTGTAGGGAGGAGAAAAACAAAAATTTAAGTCATTCTAATTGGTGGAACAATCCAATTGCTTTTGTGGAAAATGTTTAAAAGATGATATTATGTAATGAGTTTTGAGTATCCCTTGTACTCACATTAATAAATATTTGCTTATAAAACAATATTATTTTAATATTAAAAAAATTATTAAAAATATATTAACCAAATTTTTTTTAATGGAAGCACTTAATTGAATACAATATAATAGTTCAACGACCTATTTACAAGGACTCGTGGGTTATAGGCCCACCACGCTTTCGGCTGCATCACTATGATTTTTCATTTTTTATAATTTATCAATTCAAAGACGAAGGCTTAAACAATTTACAATAGAATGAACATGCCTTAGAAAACTCCAAACCGCATAAGAGAAAAAAAAAGTTTGAATGAGTTGTCAAAAGAAAAGTAAAGTTTGAGGAGAATAGTTGTTTTTCATGAAACAACAACTAACAAACGCTTGTTAATTACAATGAAAAGTATACGACGGAGTATCTCCTTAATTAATATATATTTCATGATTAAATTAGTCATTAGTTTTTTTAAAAAAAAAAATAAATTAGTCATTTAAATAGCATACACAAAGATTAAACTCCTCTAAAGTGAATAATATCAATCATTGGTGATGAAATGGAGAGTTGATACTATGTGCATATACATGACCAATCATATGTGTTCATAATTGACTCACTTTACCAACTTCTCACATTAGATGAGTCAAATTTCATATGCAAAGGCTTAGTAAATAATTTAATTAACTAACAAAATGAATGAGCATAAATTTCTAGCATAGTTTTGTTGTAAAATTAGGGCTCCGACGCAACCCGATCAACCTCTTTTGACAACAACACAAATTAAACCTACAAAATAATAAATTGTTATCTAAACTTGAGGTGTGATGAACACAAAATAGTTGCAAAATACATCTCGACTCAACATATACTTAAAAAAAAGGCTATCGATCAAAGAGGCCTACCAAAAAAATGATTTGAGACTTGAATCTACTAATAGCTTGCTAATCAGCTGCCTGCGAATCTGAAAAAAATAAACAACATGAAGGGGTAAGTCACAAAGACTTAGTGAAGAAACAACAACAGCCACCAACTAGAAGGGAAACATATAAAAAGTCACGAATAATTGTTTTTCAATCTTGTGACAATTATGTTAAATAATACTACCTGAAATATAGATAATTATCTAATAAAGTATATACATGATAAAATCATTAAACTTATAATTTAGTCATTCAAGTAGAAATATTTAAATCCCAATTCATAAAGAAGTGAAATCAAAATGAACAACCTTAAAGAAAAAGTCATAGGAAATAAAACAAGTAAAAACATAAATTTTGGAGAACCAAGAGGCAACTTCCTCTCATTGATAACCTTTCTTCCCAAGTGCGGTATTTCCCTTAGGGGCGACTCCATCTAACAGATAGCTTTCTCTTCTCAATCCCGCAACACATCATAACGCATCAATTAGGGAGCTTACATCTCGTTGATAGCCCTGTTCTCCTAAGGATGATATCTGTCATAGGGGCAACTCCATCTAACGGGTAACTCTCCTCAATCAAAACGATGTAACTAGGTGCACCTACCTCCATTAACGATTTCATAATTATAACGAGTTCCAAAAAGCATTTTTAAAAATAATTTCTCATTTCATCGTAACTCATGGAAAATATATTCAACTGTACATCAATTCAATATATAAATACTTTATAATTGTCGTGGCCTAAAATTTCGACTGTTTCTCGAATTCAATGGAGTAGACACCAAAGTTTATTTTAAAATAGGAAACGTATTGGGAAACCCTTAAAAAATAAAATTTAAAAAAATGGTCTTAGAAAACAAATTTTGAGTTTGAGAGTCGATTATGCATAGGGAAGATATTAGCACCCTACGAATCTGTTAAAATACGATTACCAATAATTAATTGTGAAAAATTAATATTAACTTATATATATTTATTTCTCCTTATTATTAAATATGAATATCAATTGTTTTCTGAATGTGATTTTGAAATAAATGTGTGCTTAAGAAAGAGAGGAAAAAAAAAAAGAAATGTTTTATTAATGTGCTTGAAAAGAGTGTGATCTTGCTCCTATGTATCTCCCGGTGCGATGGAGAAATCAATGCTACGTAGTTCTTGGGTAAAACAAAGCTATATATATACACACGCACACGGGAGAAAGAAAAGTGGAACAAAAAGAAAAGAAAACATTTCCCTGTAGCCATCGCCCTTCAATTCTTCTTCTTCTCCTTCTCTGTTTCCAATCAAAAAGCAAAGTGTTGGTTTTGAAAATAAACAAAAATCTTCATTTTTCCTCGACTTTTGAGCTTCATTTCGAGCTATCGTTAAGCAAAGTGCCGTAATAGGTTGTTTAAGCTATCGTTAAGGTAAGGGCTCCTTCCAAACTTTTAGTTTGCATTTAGACCTTATATGTGAATTTGTGTAAAATAAATTTGATGTGTTTGAGGTGTAGATTTGTGGAAAATGAATTTAATGTGTTTATGGGTGAAATTGTGAAAGTTGAATTTAATGGGGTTTATGTTTGGAAATTTGGAGTTTTGAATTTGGTTTTTTATGGTTGAAAATTTTGGAGATTTAATATAGGTGGTTTATGTTTGGAAATTTGG
This sequence comes from Cicer yamashitae, assembly GCA_037974755.1. Classification (NCBI taxonomy): domain Eukaryota; kingdom Viridiplantae; phylum Streptophyta; class Magnoliopsida; order Fabales; family Fabaceae; genus Cicer; species Cicer yamashitae. The sequence goes on along the minus strand of JBBPBQ010000001.1, from coordinate 32,976,479 downwards.
AGTTTTGAATTTGGTGATTTATGGTTGAAAATTTTGGAGATTTAATATTTGGAGATTTAATATAGGTGGTTTATGTTTGGAAATTTGGAGTTTTGAATTTGGTGATTTATGGTTGAAAATTTTGGAGATTTAATATTTGGAGATTTAATATAGGTGGTTTATGTTTGGAAATCTGGAGTTTTGAATTAATGTGATATATGTGTGGTTTTGTGGAAAATGAATGGATGAAATTTGGTATGTATGGTGAATTAGATTTAATGTGGATTGTGGATTAAATTTGATGTGGGTTTGAGGAAAATCTGTTTTGAGTGTACTATGTGAAATGTTTGAAAAACCATTATTGTTAAATGAGTATTAAAAATGGGGAATCTTTTAATAGCTGCATTTACGTAATGGATGTAGTGATTCATGTTTGGTGTGATTGATGTGTTCATAATTAATATTATGAATTTTTTAGATGTGTTTTATGTGTGGATTTTGTGGAAAAATGAATTGATATGAATTGGTGTGAATTGTAGGATTATGAGTTATATATGTTTGAGTATGCTCTGTGTTGAATTTGAGAAATCAGTAGCGTTAAATGAGTATTAAAAACGGGGAATCTTTTAATAGCTGCATTTACTTAATGGTTGTGGTGAAAAGAGTTAGAGTATGCTCATGCATTTTCATAGTACATGGTGATAGTGGTGACCGGATGGGCCACGGGATGATGCCATGTGAATTGTTGGTTCATCTTATCCTTACGAGGATTATCGCGTCGTGATGATCTGTGAGAGATTGCACTCCAGAATGTACTGATCTGTGAGCGATTGCATTCAAGAAAACGGTGTAAGACCTATGATAGGCTACACTCTAGTAAATCGTGCTAGTCTGTGAGCGACTGCACCTTGATAATTAGTACTGGCCTGTGAGAGACCGTATAATTATGATTTACGCCCCTTCGAGGAGGGTTTTGGTGTGGAATTCCGGAATCATGTGCATTGGCATATACACATTGCATTAGGGTGCTTGGCTCGCGAGTCATGTTTGATATACTATGATGGTTGTATATATATACTCGATTTATGTTTGTGATTGTGCCGTATTTGATGAGCGTTATTGATTGACTTTATGTGGTAAGTGTTGAATGATTTCGAAACATTTTCAAAATTGAAAATCTGCAACTCTCACAGTTTTATTCGAATACAACAGGATTGTATTCAAATACAGTTATGCTGATTTAGCTTCTGACTTGTGAAATAACATTGTATTCGAATACAAGGATGCTGTATTCGAATACGACAGTGCAGTTTTGTCCAAAACTTAATTTTGCAACTTTGATTATGCATGTTTGGCATATGAAAACCATTTCAAAGTGTATGCTAAGTTGAAAGGTTATTTTGTGCATTTAAAATTATAAAAGTGTATGAAAACCCTTTCAAAGTATATGCTATTTTGAAAGGTTATTTAATGGATTTGATTTTAGTTATTTAAAAAAAAATTACACTCACGCTGTTAAAAATCGGGGTGTTACATTGATGTTTTGAGAGTAATTCTTCAATTTCTTCCTTATGTTGCCTCTCATTTTTTACGTCACTCTCGTACTCAACTACTATCTCTTTAAGCTGTTTCTTTAAATCCTCAAACTCCTTTTTTACATTCCTCTCAAAGCTTACTGATTTTGTCCACAATTGGTTCCACATATAGGCCTCTTAAATAACTTCATTCTTTTCTTGCTTTCGCTCATCTAATTCCTCGTTTGCACCTCTCAAACAATCTTGTATGTTAAGTTTATTTTCCTCTTCAATTTTCAACCTCTTGTTACTTCTCTCAATAAAACGATTCTTACATGTGTTTTCTGATCGTAAGTTCTCATTCTTTTGGGATACTTTTTCTAATTTTTCTTGTAGCTGTTTTTTCTCCTCTTCAAATTTTAACAATGATGCCTTGAGTTCTTCTTTTTCTTCATTTGTAACAAGGGTAGGTTTAGATATTTCTTGATCACTCGAGGATGTACTGTGGAAAGGCAACCTATTTTCTTGGACTCCTTTCTTTATCCATTGTTGATAGGGGTTTTTGGACTATTTTCTTTTCTAATGATCATTTCCCAAGCTCGACTTATCCTTCGCAGCATTGGTGGGTCTACTATACCCGTATTGTGCAAAACAAAAGCTTCCACAAACTTATCATCTGGTTTCTCCAACATAGGGTAGCCAAGCTGCCTTAGAGCAATCGTCAGATTGTAATTAATACATCATTTGGTTCCCATGAGAGGTACATTTGGAAAATCTCCGCATTGCAATATTACTTCTTCCACCCCTTGTTCTCCATGAAACCATGAAATTGTGTCCCCAATAAGGTTAGATATACTCTGAGCCCATTCACGATTACTTTTAACTCCATCATGATACCCTTTCTTGAACATGTGAGACAGGAACCAAGTATACAACACTGGAAGACAACACAAAAGTGTTCCCCCTTTCTTCTCGTGTTGCATATGTAGAGAGTAGTATACATCAACAAGAACAAGGGGAACCAAATTTTGTTTTCTTTTGTTATAAGCCAGGAAGACATTGATGGCAGCAAAATCTATAAAATTATCAAGGTTTGGGAATAAAATAATACCATAGATAATAAGAGCCAAAACATCTACAAAAGTACCCAATTCTTTTTTCACGGCTAAATCTTGTGCCTTTTGCTCTAGATATATTCTTGAAAAACCATGAATAGCTTTTTTTTCCTCTTTTTTAGTTGCCAACTCTCTTATGTCAATTTTCAACACCTCAACAATTGTGCTCAAATTTGGGGGTTATCCCGATAAGGATTTCCTTTCTCTAAGGAGTAACTCAATATTTGTTCGAATTCTTTCAATGTTGGGGCCAATTGAAAGTCTTGAAAGGTGAAACATCTTAAAAGAGGATCGTAATACTGAGCTAGTGCCGTTGAATAAGATGAACCCAAGAAGAAGAACAAGACTCTGGCCTTGAAATCCAAGCAGAAGGCGGTTCTAAAGGAAATATCAGAATTAGAGGATAGTGATTCAGATGATCATAATCTGAACTTAGAGGAAAAGGAGATTGTCTTCATATCTAGAAGAATTCAGAGGATGTGGCACAACAAGAGGAAATCTTTCCCTTAGAAAGATTCCAGGAAGTTCAGCAAAGTAACGGATAAACAATTTGACAAGAAAAGCATAATCTGCTATGGATGAAATGAACCAGCACATATCTGAAGTAGCTAAAATATCACTAGAAGGGGGTTGAATAGAGATATTGTATTTTTCTTAATTTTCTTTTTCTTTTTAAAATTGTATCCTCTATGTGAGGATAATAGATGGATGTTAAAGGATATAAGTTTAGAACTGAATTGAGAGTTAGAAAAAATAAAGAGAAGAGAGTATAGAGAATGACACACCCAAATTTATATTGGTTCACCCAAAATGGGTTACGTTCAGTCCTCACTTACTTGTGAGTTTTTCAATATGGCTAAAAATGCTCGTTTTTCTTCTTAGCCTCACTAGGCTTACATCTACAATTTCTCTTCTTGTTTTACAACACTTACACAACTATCAACAAGTTAATATTAACTTGAGGATATACAAGATTTTGGAGAAAATTGATAAGAGTGGATTCTTCCACTGTGATTTACTTTCTAAGAGGATGATATCAAAGATATAATTAAGATTAGTAGAAAGTATGTTGAGGATGAGATTGCTTTACACAACTTTTTTCTGTTGCTTTTATGATGTTTTTTTTTTTTGTGTGTAATGAAGATGAGATCATCTGAATTTATAGAAGTGATGGTGCTTCAAATATGAGGAGAAGCACAAAGTATCCGTTGGAGACTGTAACACCCCGGCCATTACCGTTACCGGCGATGCTACCTCACGATCTTCACTTTGCATGAGGTTAGAAAAATCTTCACACATATTTTCATTTATAGACTCATAGATTATGTCATCAACGTATATTTGAACAATCAACAAATCCTCTTTAAGAGTTTTCTTGAAGAGTGTTGTGTTGATCTATCCTCTTGAGAAGCCATTTTCTTTTAGGAATGAAGTTAACTGTAACACCCCAGCCATTACCGTTACTGGCGATGCTACCTCACGATCTTCTCACTCCCCCTAACCACCCGGTGGAAATAGCGAGTTTTTGCCTTCCGTGGGATTCGATCCCGGTACCTGAGGGATAAGTACCACCTCCCACACAGTCCCAATACCAATTGAGCTATGATGCTGTGTGGAGGCGGTACTTATCCCCCAGGTACTGGGCTCGAATCCCAGGAAAGGCAAAAACTCGTTATTTCCACTAGGTGGTTAGGGGGGACGAGAAGGTCGTGAGGTAGCGTCGCCGGTAACGGTAATGGCCAGGGTGTTACATTAACCTCTCATACCAAGCTCTAGGAGCTTGCTTTAATCCAAAAAGAGCTTTTGAGAGTTTGAACACATGGTTAGGCTTCTTCTTGTTCACATTGCCAGGAGGTTGATGAACATATACTTCCTCACTTAAGAAACCATTCAAAAAGGAACTTTTAACATCCATTTGGAATAATTTAATACATTTATGAATGGCATAAGCAATGAATATTCTGATGGCTTCAAGTCTAGCCACAGGTGCAAAAGTTTCATCATAGTCAATTCCTTCTTATTGATTGTATCCTTGAGCCACTAGTCTTGCTTTGTTTCTGATGACTTTTCCATCCTCATTTAATTTATTTCTAAATATCCATCTTTTTCTATGATGGTTTTGTCTTGAGGATTAGGTACGAGATCTCATACTTTGTTCCTTTCAAATTGTGACAATTCTTCCATCATAGCCTCAACCCATGATTTTTCAATAATTGCTTGATCAATCGTTTTTGGTTCGACTTGAGATATTGTAACACCCCGGATTTTTGATCCAAAGCGTTACTTAAAAATATATTGATTAAAAACGTTTACGACAATTTTTTTTTTCTTAATTAAAATACCTAACATTTATTCATACAAATAATTAGTAACAACCACATTTATTTAATATTATTAAGAAAATGTTTATTCAAAGCTAAAACAAAGAAAAAGCAATTATTCCTAACGGAAGGGAACCAACCCACTTCCGTATTTATCGAATTCTAGTGCATTTTAAAAGTTGGTGACAAAAGATTAAAAATAAACTTAGAAATATCGTGACAATTCTATTATTGCAACATTGTCTTGAAAAACCCATTTTTACCGCACGTTCGCCGCATATTAATACTCATCAACTACTCTTAAATCTCCTCGAACTCATTAGTACTTAAAATGTTGTTGTAAGGGTTAGTTTTATTCGTCATCCACATCAAACCAAGGTTAAACATATAAAAGAATAACAAAAAACATATAACAGTAAAAACTTCCAATTTAAAAGAAAAAATACGCAAACCAATAAATTGCATGACAAAAATATATACATAATGCATGCTCTTAAAACTATATGATCCGGATATAAACCTGCCACTAAGGCAACTTCCACACAGAAAGATGGCCCATACTAATGGGGAAAACCTGCCACTAAGGCAACTTCCACGAAGATGCATATGCCATGACATGATGGTATATTATCAAAGAGATATATTCCCACACAACCCACTAAGAATCATGTCATGCATCTGAATCACTTTTTAAAATCATCATTTTATTCACCTATCACTAAGATCACATGCCACACATCCTTATCATGAGTATCACATATCCATAAACAAATAATCAAGAAAATCATAACTTTCACCACATACACACAAAAATCGAGACTTGGTATCATACACACCATAAAGTTTAACATGTTAACATATATAACAACAAAATTCAACTCCAACTCATATACATCATCATAAAACTTTGTCGCATATAACATACAAATTCAACCCTTTTTTCATATTCATTATAAAAATTAAAACTTTATTACATCTAACATAAAATTCATACTTTACTTCATATTCGCCATAAAAATCAAAACTTTATCATATATAACATAAAAATCCATACTTTACTTTATATTTATCATAAAAATTAAAACTATATCACATATAACATCAAAATTCATACTTTACTTCTTAAAAATTATAAATTATATAATGAACTTAACGCAAAGGATTGAGGTTTCATTACTTTAATTCATTAGTCTACATTTATAAATATTGTGGACCTTAGGGAAAATTTAAAGTGAACATTATTGGGTAGATAATGTTGGGCCAGAATAAGGAATAGAAGGGAGAAAATATTATTATTAGTTAACCTTCATCATTAAAAACAAGGCACAAACTCCCAACCCAACTTTCTACTGAGATGGGTTGTGTGACACCAAGCCACAACCCTTAGCCCATATTCTTTTTGCCTTAGAGATAAAAATACATCTACTAAATAATTCTTACTAACAACTTTACTACAATAAGTCGAACAAGGCGAATAATTACCACACCTAATTTAATATTGGAAAATATATATATTTATAAATCCAAATTATTTTAACTAATAATTTTAGAGGATGTTACATATATCATATCCATGTTATTTAAGTTTCCCATCAAAGATTGTCTGGTCCTGACACCATTGACAGTGTTTCCAATGATCTGGTCAGAAGGATGATAGGTTACCAACTTCCATCCTCTTGGAGGCTACTGTGAGGTTGTTTCAAAATTATCCTTTTCATTTCAATCTTGAGCTTCAGAGGATGAAGGTTCATCTTCGTCATAATTATTCATATTTTCTAAACACAAGTCATCAAACTCATAAAAAATAACATGCATGGATTCCTCCACATTTTGAGTCTCAAGGTTATATATTCTATATCTTTTTGACGATGTGGAGTATCCCAAAAGGATACCTTTATCTGATTTTGGATCAAACTTTCCCAAATTTTTTTTATTATTTAAGATGTAACAATAACATCCAAATATATGAAAACATGAGATATTTAGTTTTCTACCTTTCCATAGTTCGTATGGATTTTTGTTCAAAAATTTTCTAATGGATACTCAGTTTGAAAAATAACAGGCTGTGTTAACAGGTTGTGTTAATAGGCTGTGTTAATTGCTTCATTTAAGAAAAATTGTGTGATATCTCATTTTCATCAAAAAGATTTTTTGAAAGATTCATTTTCAAATTCTCCTCCATGATCACTTCACACAGAGATAATGTTTGTTCCCTTTTCATTTTGAATCTTCTTGCAAGAATTTCGAAATGCCTCAAAGGTTTCATCTTTTTGTTTCAAAAAGAGAGCCCAAGTAAATCATGAGAAGTAATCAACAATTACAAATCCATATCTTTTTCCACTAAGACTTGGAGTTTTGATAGGACCAAAAAGCTGAATATGAAGAAGTTCAAGTGGTTGATTTGTTGAGATGATATTTTTTTAGTGAAAATACTTTTAACTTGTTTTCCTTTGGCACAAGCTTCACATATTTTTTGTTTCTCAAAATTTATTTTTGGAAGACATTTCACCAATTCAAGTTTGGATAATTAAGAAATAGTGTTTAAGCTTGTATGATCAGCTCATTTGTGTCAAATCCATTTATCCTTTTCAATAGACATAAAGCAAAATTCAACAGGTAAATCATCTAGATATAAAACGTATAAATTCTTCTTTCTAATCCCAGAGAAGAAAACTTTACCTGAGTGTGAATGTTTAACCTCGCAGATAGTGGGTTTAAAGATTACTTCAAAGCCGCTATCACAAAGTTGGCTGATACTTAGTAGATTATGTTTTAAACCATCCACATATTGGACATCCTCTATTTTGGCAGAGTTATTTTTTCCAATAATACTTATCCCTTTAATTTGAACTTTATCATTATTTCCAAAGGAGATTGATCTTCCGTCCTTTTTCACCAAAGAAATAAAACAGTGTTTATCCCCTGTCATATGTCTTGAGCAACCACTGTCCAAGAACCAAGGCTTTCTTTTGTTTGTCAGAGGATGTTCTTGTGTTAGAGTTTAAAAGTTACTTAGGTACCCATAGATTGTTGGGTCCTTGTTGGTTAGTATTTCCTCTTGTAAGGATTTTCTGTGTGATAGCATGTAGAGTCAAGATGCCCATACTTACCACAAAACGAACACCCTTTCTTGACTTTGTCGGTCCTTTTTTTGGCATAACAATTTTTAAGAATATGTCCAGGTTTTTTGCAATGAGGACATTTCGGTTTATCCTCTAACTTTTGAGGTAGAAAGAAATTTTCATACATTTTTTGCTTTCGAGAACTTTTAAAACCAATACCAACTTTGTCAAAAATTTCAGATTGAGAACCCATAATATTTTGAAAAGTCTCAGTAGATTTAACAAAATTGGTAATGTCCTTTTTTAGTTCTTCAACTTTTATTTTTAAACTCCAATTTTCTATCTCCTCTTTTGGAGGATGAATTTTGACATTCTTTTTGTTAAAAATCTTTTGCTGCCCAGACATTCTTTTATGAGATTGCTGCAAGTCCAGAATAATTTTTTCATATTTATCATTCTTGGCTTGAAGTTCCTTGTTAAGTTTCTTTATCTCATAAAATTGATTTCTAAGAAAACCAAATTTATGAGATAGAGTGTTTGAGTCATTTAATAGATTGTCAAATTCTATTTCTAGTTTTTCACATGTAGGACAGAGTTCTGTTATGATTACCTCTTCAGTATCTAAATTCTGCATGAGATAGAGATTTGCTTCTTCTTCTTTTTCATGTTCAAAGGATGAGTCATCATTGTCTTCCCATGTAGCCATATCTTGGGAAGTTTTCTTGGGTTTCTTTTGCTTAGAGGGCATTCCTTTTTGTAGTGCCCTATCTTGTTGCATCCAAAACAAGTTATCTGACTTTTATCAGATTTTTCCTTTTAGTAAGGTCTTTTATCTTGTCTTCTGTGATTCATTGTCCTATGAATCCTTTTGGATATCAGGGCGAGTTCATCCTCATCCTCGGATAGAGGATATTCAGGGTTTTCTACTTTTATGACTTCTTCAACTCGTTTAAAAGATGGACTTTCAGTTTGATTTGTTTTGAGAGACACCATTTTTTCCCTTTTTACTTGGTTTATCTTAGAGTAACGGTTCATGTGCTCCTAGTGTTCCAACCAGATCTTCTAATTTAATGGTGGCCATGTTTCTTGCTTCTGTGATGCAGTTACCATAGGTCTCCATTCTCTTGGTAGACTCCTTAGGATTTTTCTTATCCTTTCTTGGACAGGGTATTCTTTTCCAAGAGACCGTAGGCTATTTAGTATAATAGTGAGTCTTGAAAACATTTCATCAATCGTTTCTTCCTCATTCATCTCGAATAGTTCAAATTCTCGTACTCCCATGTCAATCCTTGCTTCTTTTACATGACTTGATCCTTCATAATGGATCTTCAATGTACCCCATAGCTCTTTTGCGCTTTTGCATTCTTCGATTCTATCATATTCTTCCCTGCTCAAAGCACACGTCAAAAATAAATGAGCTTTAGAGTTTAGGAGAACCTTGGCGTTTTGATCAGCAATCCATTATGCTTGAGGCTTTTCATCTGAGGTTTAATTTGTGTTATCAGTTCAAATGACATGATTTACATTTTCAACCACATACCACGTGTTGTTATCTTGTGATATGAGAAACAACCTCATTTTTCCTTTTCAATGATAGTAATCTGTACCATCGAAGTAGGGTGGCCTACTGGAGGATCTTCCTTTAGGTACATATTTAGCTTTTGACATTTTATCTTTCTCTTGATCTTTTTCTCTTACATTATTAGATGTGGTTTTCAAGAGAACCTGACTCTAATGCCAATTGAAGTAGCTAAAATATCACTAAAAGAGGGGTTGAATAGAGATATTGTACTTTTCTTAATTTTCTTTTTAAAATTGTATCCTCTATTTAATGATAATAGAAGGATGTTAGAGGAATAAAGTTTAGAATTGAATTGAGAGTTAGACAAAATGGGTTACGTCTAGTCCTCACTTACTTGTGAGTTTTTCACTATGGCTCAAAAATGCTCGTCCTCTTGAAAGGATTTTCACTATGTATTTTCTTATCCTCACCAGGCTTACATAAACAATTTCCCTTCTTGTTTTACAGCACTTACACAACTATAAGCAAGTTAATATTAACTTGAGGATATACAGGTTGTTTGAGAAAATTGATAAGAGTGGATTCTTCCACTATGATATCCTTTCTAAAAGGATGATATCAAAGATATAATTAAGATTAATAGAAAGTATGCTGAGGATGAGATTGCTTTACACAACTTTTATCTTTTGCTTTTATGACTTTTTTGTTTGTGTTTAATGAAGATGAGATCATCTGAATTTATAGAAGTGATGGTGCTTCAAATATTAGGAGAAGCACAAAGTATCCATTGGAGACTTAGATGATTGCCCATGGTCTTTATTTGGAATTGCAAATATGCCCTTCAGCTGTCCTTGTTAGAAGAATGTTGGGAGGATGAGTGTTCTAGTCTATCCTTGGATAGGAGGATGAAGCTTCCATTAATTCTGATGTGACTTGTGCTTTTTGACTTTTTTTTCCATCAATTGTAGTGTCTTCTTTGTTTATCCTCTGTGGTAGAGGGCATATTAATATGTCTTAAAACATTTCACCTCATCAAGAAGGTGAAAAACCTGTTTTCTAAAATTGATACACTCAAGAGCACAAGTTAGATAATACACATGCAAAATCCTTGAAAAAATTTTATGATCATTAAAACATTTGAGAGAGATTTTGTCTCAACAATATCAAGTTAGAATGTCCAAATATGGAGAAAGGAAAATATCAGAGGAAAGATTCCAGACCCAAGAAGAAGAGTATGATGGCTATATGGAATGATTCTGATGAATCCTTTGATGATGAAAAGCACGCAGATTTGGCTCTGATAGCTCATACCAACTCTGCCTCTACATCCAACATAGATTCTAACTCTGGAAGTGAATCAACATATGAAGAAATTGAGGTATTTTCTGACTTAACTCGATCTAATTTTATTATTGCTATAAATGATTTTTTAAATAAGAATCACAAATTGTCTTTAAAACTGAAAAACACTTAGGAAATAAAATGCAAACCTAACTGAAAAGATAATGTCTTAAAGAATCAAAGTGCTGAATTTAAAACAGAAAATCCAATTCTGAAAACTGATAGTATTGAACTTAAAACAGAAAGTGCAAATCTGAAAACTTATATTGCTGAACTTAAAGATAAAACCATGAAAGAAATCCATGTTGAAAATACCACATGTAATTCTATTAAGCATGAAGAAGTATTCAAAGATTTTTTAGCTAATGGTATGGAAAGAAGCAAGTATGCATCTATGATTTATGGTATTAGTAGAAATGGTAAAAGAGATCTAAGATTTGAAGAAACACTAACTAAACCTATTCACCCAGATGTTTTGTGTACTATTTTTTCTAAGAAAGGTCACTCTAAATTATATTGTCCCTTATTAAATACAAGGAAAGACAAGAAACTTTTAAAGACTAACAAACCAGAACCCAATCAAATTTGGGTACCAAAAGACAAAATTGTTTATGTTGCTGATGTTCTAAGCAACCGAGTTCAAACACCAATCATGGCATTTGGTAAGTGGATGCAAGCAACTTATGAAAGGAAAAAGGTGTATGTCCCAAGACCTGACTCTAGTGGAAGAAGGACTGGTGAGTACAATACCTATCAGAACCAGAAACAGCTGATGAACCATAACTATAAAAAAAAAAAAAACCACATGATGAATGAGAACTATCAGAAAAAATCAAAACAATCTGATGAATCTGAAGTATCAACAAAACAAGAATTACTAGAGGAACCTAATACATTAGCAGAAACAGAAGTGTTAAATGAACAATCAGAATCAGGAGACTTCTTTGAACACTCCAATCAAATTAATCAAAACTACAAACCTGGATGGGAATTCAAATCCCTTCATCCAAACCCTCTAATCAGAGAATATGAAAATTCAAATTTTGAAAACCTGAAAAGAAGGACTAAGAGGGTTTTCAGAGTGAAACTGAAATTGTTGACATATAGGTTATATCTTTCTTTAATTTAATTATTGCTTAATATTATATTTACTGTTATAATAAGAAGCTTGATCTTAAAAATCAAAGCTAGATAAGTATTTTGCAGGTTCTCAAAAATTTAGAGGAACCAGGAGATCCACAGAATCTGAACACTTTAGAAGAAATAGCATACAAGTTTGGTTTTCATAATCAAGCATAAACCACCAGAAACAAAACTGATGTTTTGGCTATATTGATTTCATTCTTCAATTATCTGATTTATATTATGTTATATCACAAATAGCTTGACCTTAAAAAGTCAAATCAAGTTAAGGATAATGCAAGTTTACTGGAACCAGAGGAAGCAGATGCAGAGAAACCAAAAGAACATCAAAAATCAGAGGATACAATAAAATCAAAAAAAGATAAATTTGATACCACTTTAAGTGCAAGTGATCCTTTGAGGACTAGGTCACACTAAAAGATACCACTTTTTTTTGGCTTACTCTCATCAATTAAGCTTGCCTCTATTGATGAAGCATTGACAGATGATCGAGGGATTCTTGCAATGCAAGAAGAGTTAAATGAATTTAAGAGGAATGATGTTTGAGATCTAGTACCTAGACCAAAGAAGAACATTATTGGAACCAAGTGGGTTTTCATAAACAAGCTCAATGAAAGAGGTGAAGTGGTCAGAAACCAGGCAAGACTTGTCGCACAAGGCTATAGTCAACAAGAGGGCATTGATTACACTGAGACATTTGCTCTAGTGGCCAGGTTAGAAGTTATTCGTATCCTACTTTCTTTTGCTGCAAATAATAACATTATATTATTTCAAATGGATGTTAAAAATGTTTTTCTAAATGGTTATATAAGTGAAGAAGTCTATGTTAAACAACCCATAGGTTTTGAAAGTTCTGAATCTCCAATTCATGTTTTTAAGCTTAGGAAATCTCTGTATGGTCTAAAACAAACACCTAGGGCATGGTATGATAGACTTAGTAACTTCTTGCTTAAAAATAACTTTGAAAGAGGACAGATAGATAATACACTTTTTAGAAAATCAATAAGAGATGACATATTTATTATTCCAATTTATGTTGATGACATTATTTTTGGATCTACTAATGGCACTCTTTGCCAAGAATTTTCTAAATTGGTGCAGCTTGAATTTCAAATGAGTATGATGGGAGAACTTAAAGTCTTCTTAGGGATACAAATTCAGCAAAGTCAAAAAAGGTATGATGGGAGAACTTAAAGTCTTCTCAAGAACTTTAAGATGAGTGATTGCAAACATATGGCTACACCAATGCACCCTATTTGTTCACTTGAGAAAGACGATTCAGGTTAAAAAGTTAACCAGAAAACCTATAGAGGAATGATAGGGTCCCTAGTTTACCTTACCGTTTCCAGACCCGACATCATGTTTAGTGTATGTGTATGTGCAAGATTTCAAGCTGACTCTAGGGAATCACATTTAACTGTTGTTAAGAAAATTCTTAGATACATAAAAGGCACCATTAATCTTACCTTGTTCTTTAAGAAATCTCCTAAGTACAAATTGAGTGAATCCTATGATTCTGATTATGTTGGAGACAAACTTAAGATAAAGAGCACTAGTGGCAATTGCACATTTCTAGATGACAACTTAATATCTTGGTCAAGTAAGAGACAAAGCACCATGGTCATGTCAACAGCAAAGGCTGAGTATATTTCAGCAACTGGTTGTAGTTCTCAACTACTTTGTATGAAACATCAACTTGAAGACTACAAAATCCTAGAATCCAACATTCCCATCAATTGTGATATAACTGTTGAAGTAAAAACCTTTTTGATATGTGTTTTAATGACAACAAATCTTATGAAATAAATGCTAAGTTTTCTAAATAGTGATCTACTGATGTTTGCATTTGAGTAGTGTGTGTTGGATGAGCAAGGAAGTTGGGATAACATGTTGCCTCTCGTTGAGTTCACTTATAATAACAGCTACCATGCGAGCATTGGGATGGCACCGTACGAAGCCCTGTATGGGCGTAAATGTCAAACCCCCTTGTGTTGGTATCAGGATGGTGAGAACCTAATTGTAGGGCCAGAATTGGTACAACAGACCACAAATAAGGTCCGTCTGATCCAAGAAAGGATGAAGATAGCGCAAAGTAGACAAAAGAGTTATGCCGACCAACGAAGGAAACCATTGGAGTTTCAAGAGGGTGAACATGTATTTTTAAGAGTGACGCCTACTACTGGAGTTGGTAGGGCACTAAAGCCTAAGAAGCTAACTCCTAAATTCATTGGCCCGTACCAGATCCTCCGACGTGTGGGCCTCGTAGCTTATCAGATTGCTTTGCCTCCAAATCTAGCCAAACTACACGACGTGTTCCATGTGTCACAACTGAGGAAGTACATCGTTGATCCTTCCCATATTATCGTGCCAGATGATATACAGTTGGAGGAGAACTTTTCGTTTGCAGTTCTGCCGTTGAGCATTGCGGATAGGACTACTAAGCACTTACGAGGCAAAGAGATTGCCTTGGTCAAGGTGATTTGGGACCAAACGACTGGAGATGCAACCTGGGAATTAGAGGAAAAGATGAGAGAGCTCCACCCTAATCTTTTCATGTCTAACTAGTTTCGAGGATGAAACTAAATTTAAAGGGGTGAGTATTGTAACATCCTCTAAAATTATTAATTAAAATAATTTGGATCTATAAATATATTTTCCAATATTAAATTAGGTGTGGTAATTATTCGCCTTGTTTGCCTTATTGTAGTAAAGTTTTTAGTAAGAATTATTTAGTAGATGTATTTTTATTTCTAAGGCAAGAAGAATTTGGGCTAAGGGTTGTGGCTTGGTATCACACGGCCCATTTGAATGAGTAGGAAGTTGGGCTGGGAGTTTATGCCTTGTTTTGATAAAGGTTAACTAATAATAATAATAATAATAAGAATTATAATAATATTTTCTCCCTTCTATTCCTTATTCAGGCCCAACACTATCTACCCAATAATATTCACTTTAAATAGAAAAGAATACTGAAACCCTAGCCACAATCACAAACCCTATTTCACAAACCCTTTGCAAACAAGATTCTGTAAAGAATACCAAAATTCTAGCCACCATCACCATCACCTCTTTTTCTTCGTGCATCAAAAGCTTGGAATTTCTTTTCCTTGTGAACAACTTCATGGGGCTTAGAGAATTGTACTAGGATGAAAAGCGGCCAAGGTAAGGGCTTTTCCCCACACAAATTATAGTTAGACCGTTGGTTGGATGGCATGAAATTAATAATTGTGATTGCTTGCTTTTTGAAAGGAATAATATGTAGACTAATGAATTAAAATAATGAACCCACAATCCTTTGTGTTAAGTTTATTATATAATATATGATTTTTGGAAGTAAAGTATGAATTTTTATGTTATATATGATAAAGTTTTGATTTTTATGGCGAATATGAAGTAAAGTATGAATTTTATGTTATATGTAATAAAGTTTTAATTTTTATAATGAATATGAAAGAAGGGTTGAATTTGTATGTTATATGTGACAAAGTTTTATGATGATGTATGAGTTGGAGTTGAATCTTGTTGTTATATATGTTAACGTGTTAATCTTTATGATGGGTATGATACCAAGTCTTGATTTTTGTGTGTATGTGGTGGAAGTTATGATTTTCATGATTATTTGTTCATGGATATGTGATCTTAGTGATATGTGAATAAGATGATGATTTTGAAAAGTGATTTGAATGCTTATGACATGATTCTTAGTGGGCTGTGTGGAAATATATCTCTTTGATAATATATCATCATATCATGTCATGGCATATGCATCTTCGTGGAAGTTGCCTTAGTGGCAGGTTTTGTCCCCATTGGTATGGGTGATCTGTGTGGAAGTTGCCTTAGTGGCAGGTTTTCCCCATTGGTATGGGTGATTTTTCTGTGTGGAAGTTGCCTTAGTGGCAGGTATATCCGGATCATATAGTTTTAGGAGCATGCATCATGTATATATTTTTGTTATGCAATTTATTGGTTTGTGTATTTTTCTTTTAAATTGGAAGTTTTACTTTTATATATTTTGTGTTATTCTTCTATATGTTTAACTTTGGTTTGATGTGGATGATGGATAAAACTGACCCTTACGACAACATTTTAGGTACTAATGAGTTCGAGGAGATTCAAGAGTAGTTGATGAGTATTACCGTGCGACAAACGGGGGATAAAAATGGGTTTTCAATATAATTTTGTAATGATAGGATTGTCGCGATACTTCTAAGTTTGTTTTTAATCAACTTTTAAAATGCACTAGGATTCTAGAAATGCGGAAGCGGGTTCCCTTCCGTTAGGAATTATTGTTTTTCTTGTTATAGCCTTGAATAAACATTTTCTTAATAAAATTAAATAAATGTGGTTGTTACTAATTCTTTGCATGAGTAAATGTTAGGTAGTTAGATAAAAAAAAAATTTGTTGTAAATCTTTCAAATCAATATATTTTTAAGTAACGCTTTGGATTAAAAATCCGGGGTGTTACAACTCCATTCTCTTTATATTTATTTTATTCACACCATTAGCACACTTATCACACATATTTCAAATTCATATTATTCTACTTTTCATCATCCTTAGTAAAAAGAGGATTATTTTTCATCTAACCATCCTCACTCCAAAGAACACTTGAGAGGATAATATTAGTGCAGGAACTAAATTTTAAAAAGGGTCACAATTCAACCCTCCTTCTCGTGACATTCACTTTTACTTCAAACACTTCTGTCATTCGCCTAACCAAAAACCATATCCTTCATTCTATAGCTAAACACATAGAAATCAAACACCACTTCATTAGGGACGTTGTTCAAAAAGGGGTACTAAGCATTTAGTTTGTAGACACTAAACACCAATTCGCTGACATATTCACTAAACCACTACCTAAAGATAGGTTTGACTTCATCAAGAAAAACATAAACCTTACCATCATACCTAACTAATGTTGTGATAATTTCAAAGTAGTTTAGCTTTATATTAGCTTTACATTAGTTTTTATATTTTCTTGTAATATATTCATGTTATTAAAAAAAAAACAAAAACAAAAAAAAGGAAAGCAAGTTTCACTTGTCTTTTTGTCTTATGACAAAAGGGGGAGAAAGATATTTGATAAAGTGGCAAGAAAATGATATATAGACTTAGGGGGAGTCCTAAGTTAGGGGGAGTCAAAGAATTATAAAGATAAGTTGTTAAAAAATACAAGTTTTGTCATCATCAAAAAAGGGGGAGATTGTTGGAACCAAGATGGTTTTATACTTAGTGTTTTAATTATAGCAAAAGTATTTTATGAAAACAATATATCTGACTTCAAATAGTATGAAAGAAGATTTGTGTTTTTGAATAAAATCTAAAATAAGATTCGATTCAAATTTATAATTGAAGAAAATCTAAAATAAGATTTGATTTAGATTTATAATTGAAGAAAATCTAAAATAAGATTTGTAGTTTTATAATTGAATAAAATCTTTGACAAAGTTGAAAAGAAGATATGGTCAAGATTTGATCAAGATTTATCTACAAAAAAAGATGAACAGAATCAATCTAAATAATTAACAAACTCAATCTGAACAAAATACAAACAAAATCAATCTAGAAGAATTGCTCAGATTGAATTCAGAAATAAAGAAATAGCCAAAGAACATATTATCAAAAAGCATCTTGTTCAAAATTATTTTAGAATAAGATCATTGTTGACCAAGCTACAAGTGAAGATACAATTCAGAATTAAACAAGAACTAAATTGAAGGCCTAATTTTAATTATAAATAGATACTCAAGGCTGAAGAAGAAGATCATCGAAAATCAGAAAAGAGTTGAAGAACTCATAAGCTCAAAATTTCAAATTCATCTTAGAGTTCAAAGAGAGAAACCCTTGTTCAAGTCAGAAATATTTTCTAAGTGTTTTTTCTTAGAGTGTAAGAGTTATTATTATTATCAGCTTTGTTAGAAGCAAACACTTAAAGTTCCAATCTTTTGTTTGTATCCAACCCGATAGTGGTTTAGTATGTTCCTCAATCTGGGGTTGTCAGGTTGTTAGGAAAAGACTTGGCTTGTAGGGTCAAGGTGGTTAGTTCCTCAAAAGTCTGGGGTTGTCAGTCTGTTTAGGAAGACTGGCTTGGAGGGTCAAGTGCTTTATAATTAAAGGTATCTGAATTATTGGATTAAAGCTTCCTAAATGAGAGGACTGGATGTAGCCAAGTTAGTGGTGAACTAGGATAAATCTATGTGTCCAATTGTGTATGCTTTCATTGTTTGCTGCCTCTGAACCTGATTTCTTCTACTCCAAGTAAGTCACCATAACCGAACAATTTTTTTTAATAAATTATCAAAAAGTTATGAACTTTGGAAAACACAATTCAACTCCCTTCTCGTGTTTGCACCTTCACAAAGCACTTAGAGACAAAATCTCCTATGTCTCTCTTCATCCCTTCTCACCAAAACAATTCTCTCAAATCTTGATACATTATATTAGAACCTGGGTGAATAGTATAAGAAGAATGATGAGCCTCATCTAAAATTTTCCTCCTTAAGCCACCAACATTTGGAACACACAATTGAGACTTCAACCTCAGAACACCATCAAAATCAACTAAAAAGTCTGAATTTTACCATTATGAACATTATTTACCACATTCACCAAGTATGAGTCTTGACTTTGAGCTTCCTTGATATCATCAACTATGGTTGGACGAATTTGTACATGGGCTAAATATAACCTCGAATGATCAAGTTCAAATTGAACTCCACTTTCCACAATTTCTTGAAGTGTTTAACTATTGGCCTCTTTACTTCTGAAATATGAGCGATACTACCCATGGACTTCCTAATCAAAGCATCTGCAACAAAATTTGCCTTGCTTAGGTGGTTAAGATTGTGCATTCATAATCATTCAAGAGTTCCATCAATCTTCTTTGTCTTGAATTTAAATCTCGATGTTGAAAGATATACTTAAGACTTTTATGATCGGTATAAATCTAACAAGTTTCACCATATAGATAGTGCCTCCAAATCTTAAGAGCGAAAATCACTACAGCCAATTCCAAATCATTTATGGGATACTTTACCTCATGCCTCTTGAGTTGTCTAGATGCATAGGCAATAACCTTACCTTGTTGCATAAGTACGCAACCAAAACCAACTCTATAAGCATCACAATAAACTGCATAACTTTCACCACCTAGAGGTAATGCCAAAATAGGTGCTGAGGTCAAATACTCCTTTAATTTTTGAAATCTCTCCTCACATGCATCAGTCCATCGAAACTCAACTTTCTTCTATTTTAGAGAAATCTTTCACAAAACATCAATAATAACTAGCTATACCAAGAAAACTCCGAATCTTTTTTGCTGTTGTAGATCTAGGCCAATTTTGCACTGCTT
Organism: Cicer yamashitae; assembly: GCA_037974755.1. NCBI lineage: Eukaryota > Viridiplantae > Streptophyta > Magnoliopsida > Fabales > Fabaceae > Cicer > Cicer yamashitae. The sequence continues at coordinate 32,957,127 of JBBPBQ010000001.1, read as the reverse complement.
CCACCTTACTTGGATCAACACTTATTCCATTCTTAGACACAACATGACCTAAAAATGCCACACTGTCTAGCTAAAACTTACATTTAGAGAATTTGGCATATAATTGTTTATTTCTTAAAGTTTGCAAAACACACCTCAATTGTCGCTCATGTTCTTCTTTACTCTTGGAATAAACAAGGATTTCATCAATGAACACAATCAAGAATTGATCCAAGAAGGATTTAAAAACACGATTCATCAAATCCATAAAAGTTGCTGGCGCATTAGTAAGCCCAAAAGACATAACTAGAAATTCATAATGTCTATAACGCATGCGGAAAGTTGTCTTCTTTATATCTTCCCTCTTAATCTTCAACTGGTGATACCTCGACCGCAAATCACAAATCAATCTTAGAAAAACACTGAGCTCCTTGAAGTTGATCAAACAACTCATCAATGTACGGTAAAGGGTATATATTATTTATAATTACTTTATTCAATTGTCTATAGTGTTTACACAACCGCATGGTATCTTTCCTCTTCATAAATAATATTGGTGCTTCCCAAGGAGAAGAACATGGGAGAATAATACCCTTATCAAGAAGATCTTGAAGTTGCTCCTTTAACTCCTTAAGTTCTATTGGGGCCATACGATAAGGAGGTATGGATATGGGATGAGTGTTAGGAACCAAGTCCACAAAATTGTAAAACAATTATTCGTGCCTTTTTGTGTTTCCCTTCTAGTTGGTGGTTGTAAGACCTTTAATTTTAATTTGTAAATTATGAATTTTAGTGCATTTTTATGTTGAATTCTGAGGCTTTTTAGCCAATTTTATTGGTATTTTGAATGTTAAATGCCAACGATATTTTTATGAGACCCGTTTAAAATTGTTTGGCAAGAAATAATTTAATTACGTTGCGGAAATTTAATACCAGACAGTTTTGTTAAAAATATCTCTAGTTGCTGAAAATTTTACCTGTCAACTGAGCTGCAACGGAGGTAGATATTTTTATTAAAATAATTAGTGATGTGTGTAAGTGTTTTAATTATTTTTGGTTTGGTTTAGTATTTATATGTATATGTATATGTGTGTATATATATATATATATTATGGGTTTAGTTAGTAACATATATATAAATGAAGGCTAAGAAAGGAAAAGAGAGAGAAAGCAACATTTTTCCTCCCAGCCTGCGTCTTCTTCTTTCTCTCTGTTACCAAAAACAAAGTTTTGGATTTTTTTCAAAAACAAAACCTCCATTTTTCTTCGACATCTAAGCTTCCTTTCGAGAAGTGACAGAAGGGAAAATTGTCCTTGCCACGCTGCGGTGCTAGTGAGCTAGTTTTGGAAGCGACGAGCGAACAAAATATTTTACCGGAATTAATCGCGGTGCCGTAATCGGCCGTTAAAGCTACCGTTGAGGTAAGGGCTCCTTCCAAACTTTTAGTTTGCAGTTAGGACCTTACGTGTGGATTTTGTGGAAAATGAATTGATGAAATTGGTAGTTTATGTTTGAGAATGTGGAGTTTTAAATTTGGTGATTTATGGTTAAAAATTTTGGAGATTAAATTTGGTGGTTTATGTGTTCATAATTAATATTATGAATTTTTGAGATGTGATTTATGTGTGGATTTTGTGGAAGATGAATTGATGAAATTGGTGGTTTATGTGTGAGAATGTGGAGTTTTAAATTTGGTGATTTATGGTTGAAAATTTTGGAGATTAAATTTGGTGGTTTATGTTTGGAAATGTGGAGTTTTGAATTAATGTGATTTAGGTGTGGTTTTGTGGAAAATGAATTGATGAAATTTGGTATGTATTGTGGATTAAATTTGATGTGGGTTTGAGGAAAATCTGTTTTGAGTGTACTCGGTGAAATGTTTAAAAAACCATTATTGTTAAATGAGTATTAAAAAAGGGGAATCTTTTAATAGCTGCATTTACCTAATGATTGTGGTGAAAAGAGTCAGAGTATGCTCATGCATTTCATAGTACATGGTGACCGCGATGGGTCATGGTGATAGTGGTGACCAGATGGGCCATGGGATGATACCATGTGAATTGTTGGTTCATCTTATTCTTGGGGGGATTATCGCGTCGTGCTGATCTGTGAGAGATTGCACTCTAGAATGTGTTGATCTGTGAGCGATTGCACTCTCGAAATCAGTGTAAGGCTTGTGAGAGGCGACACTTTAGTAAATGGTGCTAGTCTGTGAGCGATTGCACCTTGATAATTAGTATTGGCCTGTGAGAGACCGTATAATTATGATTTACGCCCCTTCGAGGAGGGTTTTGTTGTGAAATTCCGGAATCATGTGCATTGGCATATACGCATTGCATTAGGGTGCTTGGCACGCGAGTCATATTTGATATACTGTGATGGTTGTATATACAAACTTGATTGATGTTTGTGATTGTGTCGTATTTGATGAGTGTTATTGATTGACTTTATGTGGTAAGTGTTGAATGATTTCGAAACATTTTCAAAACTGAAAATCTGCAACTTTCACAGTTGTATTCGAATACAGTTGTGCTGTTTTTGCTTCTGACTTGTGAAATAACGCTGTATTCGAATACGATATTGCAGTTTTGTCCAAAACTTCATTTTTCAACTTGTTTATGCATTGTTGGCATATGAAAACCCTTTCAAGGTGTATGTTAAGTTGAAAGGTTATTTTGTGCATTTAAAACTTAAATGCTATGTGTTGTTTGTTAATTTCAGATTGGCGACCCTTTATAATTATTGTGGAAATCTGGGCTTTGCCGTCAGATGAGGATCAGGACCGTCCTTCCGGTTAGTACCCCGGAGATGGGAAGGTAGTGGTTATACCTGACCCAGGCTGTGTCATAAGGTTTTGCTGGGCGCATGGAGTTTACCCGGGTTGTATAGCTCTTTGTGGTATGATCAGATTAGGTGGCTGTATAGGGGCAGGGTGTCTTCCTCTTGTGGTTGTATTTATTTTATTTTGGAAGACTGTATCCCTATATTTTAACTGTCTGTTGACTTTTATTCTGGTGGGTCCATGTGTCACTTTTTGATGTGACGTGGGGGAAGTAGAGATTCTTGGGGCAGTGCATTTGTGCAGGTGATTGCCGAGAATACCCCAGGGGTATGAGCTATGTTTGATAGGTCTCATATCCTCGATGTATTTTTCTGTTGAAAATACTTTGGACTTTTAATTCCGAAAACTATTTCCGCTGCTTGCAATTATTGTTGACTCTGTCGTTGGGTTACGACTTAAATATTTTATCCAAAAGTATTTCTTTATTTATGGATTTGATTTTAGTTATTTAAAAAGAAAATACACTCGCGCTGTTAAAAATCGGGGTGTTACAGTGGTGGTTGTTGTCTTCTCACTAAGTCTTTGTGACTTACCCCTTCATGTTGTTCATTTTTTCAGATTCACAAGCAACTAAGTAGCAAGTTGTTAGTAGATTCAAGTCTCCATCATTTGTTTTGGTAGGCCTCTTTGATCGAGGGACCTTTTGTAAAGTCTGTTGAGTCATGATGTATTTTGAAACTATTTTGAGTCTAGGAAGTCTTTAGGGAAATGTATTAAATATTTATATTTTGCTCTTTGGGTTATGACTGAGTTAAAAGTTTTGTTTAAATATATCTTTGGTCCCTGCAAATATACCACTTTTTATTTTAGTTCTTGTAAGTTTTTTTTGTTTGGAGTTAGTCCCCGTAAAATTAGAGACAATCGGTTTCGGTCTCTAACGTCAAATCAACGTTACAAAAAAAGACACGTGGCCCTATAAATCCACATCAACACATCATCTTTTATGAGATATTAAAAATTAAAATGTTTTATATTATTAATTAATAAATTTATTTATTTATCATTTAAAAATTAGTGTTATTTTATACAAAAAAATATGGATAGAAATTAAAAGAGAGGTTTAGGGATTTTTTTAAAACTCGTCCTTCTTTTAATGTTGATTTGACGTTAGGCACCAAAGCGATCATTTCTAATTTTACAAGGACTAAATCCAAACAAAAATCTTTCAGGAACTAAAATCAAAAAATGGTATATTTGCAGGGACCAAATACATATTTAAACCTAAAAGTTTTAAACATGATTTTATAAATTTGGAAACGTTAAAGTTACAGAGGACCCTCTGTCGAAATCTCGAGAAAAATTATATATTTTTTTGAAATGGTTATTTAGAACTATTTAATTGGTTAATTGTTAAGTTAGTTTATAGGCTTGCTAGGTTAGGAGTATAGCTTGTGTGTCGGTCACGGCGTTCAATTTTTGGGTCGTGAAAAAGTTGATATCAGAGCTCAGTCATAGGTCCTAATAGCTACAAACATAGGGTGATAATAGATTCTTGTCAGTAAATTGTGTACCCGGGCACAACTTAGTTGCAAGAGGCTATTATGAAAGTCTTATCTGTTGTCTAAATTTATGTTTAAATTCATCATCAATATCTTTGCACCTTTCCTTGTTGTCTTATTCAATTTTTAATCAATGTTCTTTGATTAGGTGAGAATGTCACCCAAGACTAGGAATCCTACTAGAAGGGAAACTACTGATAAGTCAATTGCCCAAGCCCAAGGCGCTCGTCAACGTGGTCGTGTTTTAGTTTGTGTTCAAAATCGGCATAGAGCTAATGTTGGCGGACGTGGCTTGGATGCCGATGTTGAGGTGCCTAGGAGGAGGTGCGAAAATCTAGCTATGGAAGAGTTTGCCGCTGGTCTACAGGGATTACAACAGGTTGTGCAACAACTTGTTGGGGTTGTTGTTGGACAACAACATGAGGGTAATCAAAGACATGAAAATCTCGACGGTCAACAAGAGGTTAGACAAGTTGAGCAACAGAGGACTGCTGCAACTAGAGGGATTGAGGTTACTTTACTAGACTTCATGAAGCTTAAACCCCCTACTTTTCTAGGTCTAGTGCGACTGAGGACCCACAATAATTCATTGATAGTCTAGAATGGCTTTGAGAGCATTGGGTTGTTCTGAGGTAAGAGTAGTGGAATTGACATCATTTCAGCGAATAGGTGTGGCACGTGATTAGTTTGATACAGTGTCACGTGGTAGACAAGTGGGGCCACCTCTGTTAGCATGGAGAGAGTTCTCTCAGTTGCTCATATCTCGTTTTCTTCCATAGAGTGTTATAAATGAATTAGCTCATGAGTTTGAGAAATTGGAGCAAAGGGAGAGTGTGACAGTTTTAGAGTATATTGCTTGTTTTACACAGCTCTCTAGAGGGATTGAGGTTACTTTACTAAACTTCATGAAGCTTAAACCCCCTAATTTTTCTAGGTCTAGTGCGACTGAGGACCCACAACAATTCATTGATAGTTTAGAGTGGCTTTGAAAGCATTGATGGATTACTTATTTAGATTTGTGGTTGGGTTGAATTGTTCTACTTTTGTTGAGGTTTTGAGTTTAGCACTTCAGATTGAGCAACGAGAGAAGGAAAAATGAGGTAATAGACAAGATTCACGTAAGAAACTAAGGGTTGAATGACCTTACAGTAACTATCCGAATCGCAGTGGTGGATCAATGTTTGGTTTTTAGGGGCAGTAGAGACTCATGTCTCAAAGAGATGGTCATAGTTGGTAGTCTTCTGGGACAATGCAAAATCGTAGATCAGATTCTAGAGCAGCATCACAATCCACTTTCCCTCAGAGACATTCCGGTGTTTCCAGCTACACGATGTTCTATTTGTGGTAGGTTTCACTTTGGAAATTGTTCCAGAGATGATAAGGTGTGCTATCAATGCGGCCGAGTAGGTCACATCAGGAGGGATTGTCCTGCTTTGACATCTTGTCATGGTGTCCTCATCGTAATTTGGCACTTGTCAACGATAGTTGTTATTGAATTTCAAAATAGACACAAAGTTGGAAAAAATGGAGACATAATGTATGAGAATATAAAGTAACATTTTCGAATGTTTATTCAATTATTTGTATCTCGAGTGGATAATAACAAATTATTTATTATCATCCACCACACACACATAATATAACAACAATGCGATCACAAAACGGTTAATATGTTAAGTGTTTTTAATTACTCTTTTTATTTTTGGCAAATTTCATGTTTTCATTTATCTCTACAACTTATCTATGTCGGCATATATGTAACAAGTTGTATTATTATTGGTTTAGTTAAAAAAAATGGAGAATATATTTATTAATCGCCATTGACATGAAATTACTTCTGAACTTTAAAAAATTATTCAAGCATTTTTTTTTAAATAATCACACTCAACTTGTGCAACAAGAGCATTACTTCCTACCACTGGATCATGATGTGATAAGTCCAGTTTTTGATAAATCCTAAACATCTTTTGTTTTAAAAAAATAATACCTTTAAAAAAATTCCTGCTTTGCTCAATTATGTTATGATTGCCAACTATCAGCCATGGCGATTTATGGTGGCTTAAAATGGAGGATTTTCGGCTTCCTGCCATGTTCCACCATCCGCCATCGACAACAGTGGATTGAAAAACACTTGTTTTATCGTCCTGTCTGGTCCATCCCTCATGGTTTTTCTTTGTATGCGACATATATGCCTTCTTGTTAACCTCAGTATCATTGAACATCATATTGACACAACTATGAAATACTCAGTTAAACAAACACTTGAAGCTATACCTAATTCCATAACAAAGTCCTATCAACTCTATAACAAATACACCTCTGATCGAAAGCGTGTTCCAGTATCCGACACGGCACCGACACCTTGACTATATTCAATTAAATTAATGTTCTCAAATTATTACAAGTGTCGACGTGTCTGTTGTTTGCGTCAATATTCGTGATTCATAGCCTATAAACACCAAATGTATTGCCAGCAACAAACCTCCCCATAACCTGCTTGAAAATAAGTTTAAAAAGTTGTTCAGTTCAATTGATTATCAATTCTCAAATTAGGTTAAGAGCTGACTCCGGTTTCCAAAGATCCAATTGAAGAATTGCTTTAATAAAATTGTATCTCTAATATAAAAAGAGGTGATAGTTTGCAAACTGGTTTCAATTAGTATAATGAGAACAGTTTTAAAAGGAAGCAATTTTCAAAGAAACTGGGCCAGAAGCTAGTTACAAATAAATTAGAAGTAACTAAATATCAAAATTAAAAAGGAAGATTTTGACGAATTTAATAGAATAATTAACTATATAAGCGAAGAATCGAGAAGTTGTATAGTTGGGAAAGATTGATCGAATGAGAGGGTGAAAAACAAAAATTGGAATGCGGTGAGCGTGGATCGAACACAGTCTGACGCTCTCCCAACTGAGCTATCTCCGCATATATTAATCTCTCCCCGCATATTCTACCACTAGATCACTGGTGCGTTTTGTTGTAACCTTTCTAAACGTCTCCAACTAGTTTCGTTTTCATGTATAATAAAGACTCGAATTGAAGCATATCCAACGTCTGTTCAACTTTTTCCTTACTACCTTCAAATTAGTTAAAATGTTTGCTTGTTGCAAATAAACTTTGTGGGTTGCATGTCACTCATCTCAATTGAGCTTGCAAATTGACAAATTCATGAGACTTATCATAGATAAATGAAACAACTTTGAGCAATCCATTTTTCATAAGTCAAAACTATATTTTTATTTTTAAATCGGTTATTCAACTATTTGTAAACGTGTCTCTGAATTATTATATTATTTTTAACTACGTCTTTCCGTTAAATAAAAGTTAGATCATTATTAATCAATTTTTTTAATTTTACAAATATTAACTAAATCTTTAAATACTTTATCCCTTATTTTTTTAGACAACCGTTTTTTACAGAAGAAAACGGAGAATAAGAGAAGGTTTCTAACACATTTGGGATCTAGGAAAGAAGCTGTAAGATCAATTAAACTTTCGAACAACATATTGGAGACCAACACACATATTTGTGTGAGAGCAGCTCAACTTCTTGATGATTGGAAGGTTTCTCGCGCGACAGTTCTTGTTTCACCATCACTTGTTGATTTTACTGTTGTAACAACAACGAATGCAAACCAATCTGTCATAAGTTGGGTAAAACTAGTCACAAGTCGCTACAAGTGTAACATTGATATAGAGATAAAATTTGGCCACTTTGTATTGGCAAGAACGAGCAGTTTTATACCATTGTGTGTTGTGGACTTGGGTGAAGCTATTGGTTTGATCACCGTCTTGCGTTTGGTTCATGAATTGCTCTTGGTACCAATTGATTTTGAGTTAGGCTCTATTGAACGATAAGAGAATATTGAGAGACAAATTGAAAAACTCATGTGTTTCAACTACACTACGGATGTTCTTTATATAGACTATGAGTAATAAATACACATAATGATAGGATTACTTACAGATACTCTACATAACGATAAGAAAACTTACATATATTCTATTTATTTACATAATGTTATTTTATTTTCAACACTGCCCCTCAAGCTGAAGCATATAAATCAAATGCATCAAGCTTGCTACATATCTAACTAATTTTAGGATCTCACAATGACTTTGTAAAAACATCTACCAACTGATCATTAGAATTGACAAAGCTAGTGTTGATGTCGCTCAATTCGATCTTTTCTCAAACAAAATGGCAGTCTATCTCAATATGTTTGGTCCTCTCATGAAAAATAGAATTTGAGGCAGTGTGCAATGCAGCTTGATTATCACATATTATTATCCCATTGAAGTTATTTTAGTAATTGTTTCAACCAGATGAGCTCAAATGTTACTAGTGTCATGGCCATGTATTCTGCCTCAGCGCTGGATCTTGCAACAACATTTTGTTTCTTACTTTTCCAAGATATTAAATTTCCTCCGCAAGTACACAATATTCAGAGTAACCAACTATATGAGACCTTTTCCAGGTGCATTTTTTTATGTATTTAAGAATCTGAATTACAACATCCATATGTTCTTGGCAAGGAGAATTTAAGAACTGGCTTACCACATTGGCAACGACGAAAATATTAGGACGGGTAATTGTGAGATAGTTTAATTTTTCCAACCAATCTCCTATATCTTCCTGAATCTGATAGAGGCTCCCCCTTGATTAGGTAGGAATTTGACATATGGATCCATAGGAGTATCAACTGGCTTGACATTTAATAGACATGTTTCTTCAAGAATATCCATAACTTATTTCCTTTGCGAAATTACAAGGCCATCCTTAGATTGGGCTACCTCAATACCCAAAAAATAACGGATTTTACCGAGGTCTTTAGTTTGGAACTGATTTGAAAGATGTTGTTTCAATTGGAGTATTCCTTGTTGATCACTACCAGTTATGACAATGTCGTCCACATAAACAATAATATAGATGCACCCTTAGGCTGAGTGACGATAAAATACAGAGTGATCGGCTTCACTACGAATCTTACCAAACTCTTGTATTACCATGCTGAATCTACCAAACCAAGCTCTAGGAGACAATTTAAGACCATAAAGGGACCTGTGTAGCCGACAAACCATGATGGAAGACTCCCCCTGAGCAACAAACCTTGGTGATTGCTCCATGTCAACTTCCTTTTCAAGATCACTGTGCAAAAAGGCATTTTTAATGTCAAGTTGATGGAGAGACTAAGGTCGAATTGCTACATTGGAGAAAAATAGTCTACATATGCCATTTTGGCAACAGGTAAGAAGTTATCACTGTAATCCAACCCAAAAATATGGGTCTATCCCTTGGCCACTACGCGAGCCTTAAATCGATCAATCTTACCATCAGGGCCAACCTTCACCTTATAGAGCCAATGACAACCTACCAAAGATTTCCCATGAAGTAAAAGGGACTAGTTCCCAAGTATCACTGCATTGGAGATCACACATCTCATAAAGAATTGGTTTCCTTCACTTGGGGTGGAATAATGCTTCACCTGGAGATTTAGGAATAGAAATAGAAGACAAGCAAGTGTAATGCAAAGGAGAAAGGCGATGATAACACAAATCAATATAATGAGGAGATGGATTACGTGTTGTGCGAATATCCTTACGAAGAGCAATGGGAAGGTCGTGCTTAGGTGGCAGGGCCGGATCCGGTGGTGGCGTCGGAGGAGAGTCGGCAATAGGAACAAGAACAGGCACAACTAGGGTGGACAACAATGATGATATGTTTGTAGTGGTCGGAGAATTAGGGGGTAGACTCGACTGGCTCGAGAGGAACAAGAGTGGGCGGAGTAGGGATAACTACTTGAGGAGGTTCAGGATTAATGTGCTGATAGGGTTCAATAACTACATGGGCGGTTCAAAATATGGTGCAGACTTGAAAAAGGTAACATCATTTGATGTAACGTATCTGTGTAGTGTAGGAGAATAACAATGATAGTCCTTTTAAGATCGAGGAGCGATACAAAGAGCAAAAGCAACAATGGCAAAAAAAATCCATTGTTGGGTTGTGACTCGTGAAGAGAAAGGGAAAGTTTAATGTGTTTAGGGAATTAAGTAGTAGTTTGTGGGGACCGAAAAAAGATAAATGGGTAATGAAACTCTCTCAAGGTCTCTCTAGCAGTATGCTGATAGTTTGGGATGATGAAATATTTACGGTGAAATATAATTTGAATGGCAACGGTTTCGTGAGGGTTTATATCGAAAAGAAAGGATATGTCTTTTATATAGTAAATATATACTCTCCATGTTCAATTGAAGGAAAAAGGAGGTTATGGGCGAATTTGGTGGATCTGAGGAAGGGCAGTGTGTGACAACCTAAATCCCAAAATAATATATAATGTTTTAAAAAAAATTGCAACGGAACAAATAAAAACTCTTTCAGAGGAAACAGAAACTTTTACAAGTTATTTAGTATATCACATTTCTCAAAATTCAAAAGGAACACTTTGAACTTGTTTTCTTCCTATAAAACAGGGCAATCTCCATAAACTTGATTTAACTAGAATTTCTTAATTTAATTCCAAAAACTTACTAGTACTTATAAGGTTTTTATACAAAAAGTCGTTCTAATTAAATAAATAAAAATACAACTTATGACTCTCATTTCCGGTATTACCTATGAGAGCGAGGCTTCTCCCAAACATGAATTTTAAAACTTATTAACCTGTAAAAATTGAGATTTCGCAAACGCATGGCCAAACCAATCAAACACAAACAACGAAGGAGGTGAGTTTCAAAATAATGTTGATTGTATAATATAAGTAAGAAGAATACACAAACGATCATAATAGACAGTATCATAACACATCATGGTATATCAAAATATTTAAGAAAAATAATATCACATTATAATCTTGAAATCGCTTACGCAAAATCAATATATTTCACTATAACACCAAACCATCTAAGAGAAACAATTATTGCATACGATACATATTAATCACAACAAAACAATCACAAAAAAATGCAATGTTATGCATGAGCTTAGACTCTACTTCACAATCTGGTACTATTCTAACTCTGAAGTACTTGGTTAGGAGGCTTGATACTATGTCACCACTCGAATGGACGAACAATTTAAATTAGCCCTATCCTTATAGATTCCCTTAACTCAACCCGAGACACATACACGATAATCGAGATAAACGTGTGTTGCATGGTAGCTCCCGAAATTTGGAGTGTTACCTCCAAGTCACCTAAGAATTCTCCAGCTGAATACCTCCAAGGTCTAACAATCTTGCCTTAAGGCTCAAAAGTAGACCACCATGATCAGGATCATTCAGTTGTACTTCCCCGAAATCACTAGGTTTGTCAGGCCCTACCTATATGATGACAAAATAATCTCCACCTAAAAAATTCTCAATATTTATTTTCTCCCCCCGTTGGTCTATGATACTCCATTAAGATTGTCATCTCAATCACAAATTGGAATCACCACTATTTCATCAACTTTGAGGTTACTTCAATATTCTCATCGCAAATTTATAACATCACTATCATTAATCATACATCATCACATAAACTTATCACAAATTTTTAGCATCACTATCAACAATCATACATCATCACATTAACTTATCACAATGCATTCATCTTTTATTATCACATCATATAAACTCGTCTAATCAAACATATACATCAAATTCATTCGACACCCAATCTCACAATAATATCAAATACCACACATTTAACGAAATTAAATCAATTAACACCTTATAAATATTTCTATTTCACATTTTAATCTCACAATTCTCATATTTTCACATTAATTAGTTTATCTCTCAAATGGCTATTGTCGTACGTAGCGAGACCCGAATGAATCGTTGGGAAATATGGTTTTCCCGTTCGTCTCACAATATATTATACTCATGAATTCAAACGATCTCTCACCCCTTACTTTATTTCAACGCTTTCACACGCTAATATGAGTCCACCAGAGAAATACCTCAATTCATTTAACTCCTCTTCCTCAATCGATCAAATTCAACACTTTACGGTAACGTTAAAGATAAAATATGAGAACACACTCTAAAAAAGCTATATTTCGAACTTGAGGCAAATAAACTTACTCCAAATTGGAAAATAATCCATCGATAATACGGCCATTGTTCAAACGGTCGTTTTGGCGTTGGTTTCACTCAAATCAGACTTACGTTGAAAAAAACGGTGCAAAATAAGGAATTCTATAAATAGAGAAATCAGATATTTTATAGAAAAATTAGGATGGTTAAAAATCTGAGAAAATGTGTTTAATTGACTAACTAAATGAATGAAACAACATACTGAAATTTGGACATAACCAATCTTTACAAGCATGAACTCTAAGTATTTCCAAATCACAGTATCATATGCTCTTTCAAAATCTTCTTTTGGTAGTATCGCATTATTGTTAAATTTCGATACAAAACCCATGATAACTTCCTTTAAAAAGCTCCAACAATTTTTGATGAAGTTTAAGTTGAAACATTCGGGACCCGAACTCTTGTTGCCATCACAACTCCATATTGTATCTTTAATTTCCTGTTCATCAAAAGGTGATAAAAGTCTCTCATTTTCCAATGTTGATACTTGTTGAAATGAAAGTCCACTAAGTCTAGGATGTCGAAATTTCCTCTCTTGAAAATTACATTCAAAATGATTATTTACCAAACCCTTGATCGCATCCACCCCTTCCACCAAATTATCTCTCTTCTACAAAGCAATGATTTGATTTTTCCTCTAACGTTCCTGCAAACATGCATGAAAAAACTTAGTGTTAGCATTTCCCTCCTGCACCCACTTCTCTCTTGATTTTTTGTCTTAGTAAACTCTCATTAGGTCTCAATTGTTTTCAAATCCTCTCTTCCACCTTCCTTCTCTTTTCAGTATCCACATCAACCTCCTCATCACCCGCCAAGATATCCAATTCATTAAGTTCTCTAACTCTCCCCTTTATATCTAAATCTATCCACCCAAACACTTCTTTATTCCAACATCTCAATTTCTCTTTCCAAAGTTTCAACTTTTTCTTTCAAAACAAATGCTTTTCTCTCTTATACATGGAAAGATCTCCAACACTTTTCAACAAACGACAAGAATTCTTTGTGTCTCCCTCCAACAGCTATTATATATGATGGGCTTCGAACCCGAATTGTCAATGGGTCATTTCAACCAGATAGGAAAATGGTTTGAAATATTCCTATCTTAAATCGCTGATCTGTTACTTTCAACATTTTCACCAATCTTCAGATAGAAGGAATCTATCGATTCTACTCATAGCACTCATGTCCTATCTAAACTAAGTAATTTCATATCCTCCATGAACTTAGTAGAATCCCCCATTTGAGAAGAGTTTCAACCCTTATTCACCCATTGCCTTTCTGATTTATGCAAGACTGCATAAAAATCACCTCCCAAACACCACTCCCACTTCTTAATGCCCCTCTTCAGATCCACCAAAATGCCCACAACCTCTTTTTTTCCTTCAATTGAACATGAAGAGTATATATTTACTATATAAAAGAGATATCCTTCCTTTTCTATACAAACCCTCACAAAACTATCACCATTCAAATTATATTTCACTATAAACATATCATCATCCCAAACTATCAGCACGATGCTAAAGAGACCTTGAGAGAGTTTCATCACTCATTTTGCTTTTTTCGCCCCACAAACTACTACTTAATTCAATAAACACATTAAACTCTCCGTTTCTCTTCAAGAGTCACGACCCAAAAATGGATTTGTTGCCATTGTTGCTCTTTTTCTTTATATCTCTCTTCAAGCTCCTACATTTTCCATGTCACATAAATATTTTTTTGGACAAGAGAATGCTTATAACATAACATTTATAATAATGTGGTGAACACATGTTGGATTATCAATCATATTATAGAAACTAGAAAGTGATTCGACCACTCTTGCAAGAGCGTGAACAACCTCATTGACTTATCTCCTAACAAGCTCAACATGAGAATTTATATAAAAATTCCAAAAGAGACGTTTAAATCTTTGATGATAGCTCCAAATTCAGTAACGTCATTCTTATTGTTTTGGAAGACGTCAACCACTCTTTTCGAGTTGAACACAAAATCATCCGGTACTAGAAGCAATTCATGAACCCAACTCAAGACGGATAGCTTCACTCAAGTCCACAACACACAATGGTGTAAACCAGCTCGTTCTTGCCAATACAAAGTGGCCAAATTTATCTTTATATCAATGTTACACTTGTAGCGACTTGTGACTAGTTTTACCTAACTTATGACAGATTGGTTTGCAGTCGTTGTTGTTACAACAGTAAAATCAGCAAGTGATGCTGAAACAAGAACTGTCGCGCGGGAAACCTTCAAATCATCAAGAAGTTGAGTTGCTCCCACACAAATATGTGTGTTGGTCTCCAATATGTTGTTCGAAAGTTTAATTGATCTTTCAGCTTCTTTCCTAGATCCCAGATGTGTTAGAAACCTTCTCTTATTCTCCGTTTTCTTCCGTAAAAAACGGTTGTCTAAAAAAATAAGGGATAAAGTGTTTAAAGATTTAGTTAATATTTGTAAAATTAAAAAAATTGATTAATAATGATCTAACTTTCATTTAACGAAAAGACGTAATTAAAAATAATATAATAATTCAGAGACATCTTTACAAATAGTTGAATAACCAATTTAAAAATTAAAAAATAGTTTTGACTTATGAAAAATGGATTGCTCAAAGTTGTTTCATTTATCTATGATAAAATCTCATGAATTTGTCAATTTGCAAGCTCAATTGAGATGAGTGACATGCAACCCACAAAGTTTATTTGCAACAAGCAAACGTTTTAACTAATTTGAAGGTAGTAAGGAAAAAGTTGAACAGACGTTGGATATGCTTCAATTCGAGTCTTTATTATACTTGAAAACGAAACTAGTTGGAGACGCTTAGAAAGGTTACAACAAAAAGCACCAGTGATCTAGTGTTAGAATATGCCGGGAAAGGTTAATATATGCGGGGATAGCTCAGTTGGGAGAGCGTCAGACTGAAGATCTGAAGGTCGCGTGTTCGATCCACGCTCACCGCATTCAAATTTTTGTTTTTTTACCTTCTCATTCGATCAATCTTTCCCAGCTATACAACTTCTGGTCAAAATCTTCCTTTTTAATTTTGATATTTAGTTACTTCTAATTTCTAATTTTTGTTTTTTTACCCTCTCATTCGATCAATCTTTCCCAGCTATACAACTTCTGGTCTAAATCTTCCTTTTTAATTTTGATATTTAGTTACTTCTAATTGATTGATATATTCACAATTGATTTGATTTTATGATTCGTAAGCATAGAAGTTGTTGAATTGAATTTGGTCATTTTTCTTTTCTTCTTTAAAACATATTGCACCATTTCTGCTTTATTTCCGCCACTTGCATTTCTGCTGTATTTCCTTTGGTGTTTATATTATCATAGTTTATTATAAATGCTTTCTAAAAACATTAGGCTGAATTTAAGTAATTGGATACTAGTTGTTGTCGATGCATTTTTATTTGTAACTAGCTTCTGGCCCAGTTTCTTTGAAAATTGCTTCCTTTTAAAACTGTTCTTATTATACTAATTAAAACCAGTTTGCAAACTGTCACCTCTTTTTATATTAGAGATACAATTTTATAAAAGCAGTTCTTCAATTGGATCTTAAGAAACCGGAGTCAGCTCTTAACCTAATTTGAGAATTGATAATAAACTGAACTGAACAACTTTTTAAACTTATTTTCAAGCAGGTTATGGGGAGGTTTGTTGCTTCCAATACATTTGGTGTTTATAGGCTATGAATCACGAATATGGACGCAAACAACAGACATGTCGACACTGGTAATAACTTGAGAACATTAATTTAATTGAATATAGTCAAGGTGTCGGTGCTGTGTCATATACCGGAACACGCTTTCGATCAGAGGTGTATTTGTTATAGAGTTGATAGGACTTTGTTATGGAATTAGGTATAGCTTCAAGTGTTTGTTTAACTGAGTATTTCATAGTTGTGTCAATATGATGTTCAATGATACTGAGGTTAACAAGAAGGCATATATGTCACATACAAAGAAAAACCACGAGGGATGGACCAGGACGATAAAACAAGTGTTTTTCAATCCACTGTTGTCGATGGCAGATGGTGGAACATGGCAGGAAACTGAAAATCCTCCATTTTAAGCCACCATAAATCGCCATGGCTGATAGTTGGCAATCATAACATAATTGAGCGAAGCAGGAATTTTTTTAAAGGTATTATTTTTTTAAAACAAAAGATGTTTAGGATTTATCAAAAACTAGACTTATCAACCATGACCCAGTGGTAGGAAGTAAAGCTGTTATGGCAAAATGTAACAATGTAATTTAAACTTTGGAGCTTAGATGATAAAGCAAGCTTATCGAAGCTTGAAGTATCTTCTACTTTATTGTTTGTGTCATTATGTGAAAAGATTTATGATGTTTGATATGATTTATGAAGCTGAGAGATAGGAAAGGAAAGAAATTCTACTATAAAGAAGAATGCAGGGTCATATGTTTTAATGGTTATCTCCAATCATTTTATTTTAGAAAAATTTAGTAGCTTTCCTAATTGTGACTCTTGGAACAGTTACAAACTTTGTCTATGTGAATTTTTCAAAAGGAAAAAGAGAATATATTTATTACTGTATTTGTTCTAGTTTTGGGGTCTTTACGAAATATGTTTTAGCCTCTACGAAATTGGGGTCTCTTAGGGAACTAAACATGTTTAACACTAGTAACTATGAAGAGGAAAGAAATGGAGAAGATTTTAACTCATGTTTGGTTCTTGACTGAGTCTCATTCTTCATCAGATGTACCTGTCAAAGCCGTATGACAAATGGGATCTCACTTTCAGTATGAACTCGAATCATGTATTGTTTCTAGTGGCATGTTTGGCCGTGTTACAAGCGGAGATGATTTATTTCCTAATACCAACCTCTTACGCTTTGCTGATGGCCTTAGGAGAGGCAACACGGAAATCAGACTTTATTTTGTCAGAGTTTTCTTGATCGAGCTGAAGCACCACGATAACAGGAAGCACGAGCAGTGTAAAGGGTTGTTGTCAATGGCCAGAGTAGCTAACCACTTGGAGTTGTTGAAGCGGGTGAAACCTATTTTCAACGGTGGAGATTCAGAATCCAAGGCTAGCTCTGGTTCTGTTTTGTTGTTGGGCTATTTTTCCAATGCCAATGCTCAGATATGATACTTGATACTTTCCAGCCTTGTTTCTCCTCGTGATAGTGAGGTAAGACTAGCACCGACTTATAATCGAAGGTGTGTCTGTTGTCTAACACCAACACATGTCATTACATTCAGTTAACTCAAATTCTCAAATTATTACTGATGTCGATGTGTTAGTGTCGTGCTCAGTGTTAATGCCTGAAGGGACGGGAATCCCACACATTATACGAGAGTATTTTTGAAAGGGAATAGAAGATAATACTTATGAGTTATATTCTTATTTTGTTTTGAGAGTAATATAAAGAGAGAAAAAGAATCTTATTATTTATTCAAAGCCCTCTAAAATCCTCCGAAAACATTCTTCAATTTATTTTTTGAGTTCTTCTATATTGGAAGTTGGGGTCTTCCATCCTCTTCATTCCAAACTCACAAACAAAAGTATGTGTGATTAAATGAAGTCTATAGAGCTCACAATCAATCAAACCAACTCGAAATAATGCAGGGTCATATGTTGGGCACTAGAGTTCTTTGATTTCACTATAGAGGGCTTATTTTTTGTTTTAATGGTTATCTCCAATCATTTTATTTTAGAAAATTTTAGTAGCTTTTCTTATTGTGACTCTTGGAAAAGTTACAAACTTTGTCTATGTGAATTATTCCAAAGGAAAAAAAGAATATATTTGTTACTGTATTTGTTTTAGTTTTGTTCCCAAGTAGGTTGTCTTAAAATGTAGGGAGAATCATCTAAATTGTAAATAGAACTAATATGTTTTAATCTCTAACAAATTGAGGTTTTTTTATTTGTTTGGAGAAAAACAAAAACAACCCCATATTTGTAGGGAACTAAATGAAAAACACAGTTTCAATAATAATAATAATAATAATAATAATAATAATAATAATAATAATAATAATAATAATAATAATAATAATAATAATAATAATAATAATAATAATAATAATAATAATAAATAAATAAATAAATAAATAGATAAAAGAACACAAATTACCCCACTTTTATTTTTCTTCTACCTCATTTCACCTTTTCCTTTCCTCTCCCTCTCGGCTACAACTCCTCAACCTCAACCTCAACCCCATTTTAATTTTTTTTTCTTTTCCTCTTTTTCTTCTCACTTAAAGCACAAACTAGCCTCCCTAAACCATAAACCCATAGGAAGGATATACATTTCCTAAGCAAGCCTTCTCATATTTTCACAAGTTCTTTGGGTTGAATTTTTGGGTTAGGGTTTGTGCTCTAAGGAAGGAGAAAGGTACCAGTTCTTTGAAAATTGTTTATTGAGACTCTTTGAGGTAAATACACAACTCTGATGTTATGAATGAATCTCTAGAAAAATATAGTTTGTTTAAAAATCTTATTTTGGTGCTTAGAGTAGATTTAAAGAATTTTTATGGTTTCCTACAATTAGCTTAACATTAGAATAATTTTACTAAAGTCTTAGAATATTTTTGATACTCAGATTTGTTAGCTGAGATCCTGCCTGCTACTTTGAGAGTTGTTGGAGAACAAACTTAGTCGATTCTTCATAGTTGTGAGAAGACGACGATCATTGTCTCATACATTTATTATGCTATAATTATTATTTTATTCGTTTTCTATGTTAAAGTATTTGTTTAAAAATTTAGGGAACACAACCTTTGAATTTTTCTCGATTTCATCCTTTTTTATTTTCATGGTCTTTGTTAGATAATATGTTTATAGTTTGATTTATTTATTAGTTATAAAGTATTTAGATATTGAATTGATGTACAATTGAATATGTTTTCCATGAGTTGCGATGAAATGAGAAATGATTTTTAAATATGTATTTTGGAAGTCATTGTTATAATTATGAAATCGTTAACGGAGGTAGGTGCACCTAGTTACATCGTTTTGATTGAGGAGAGTTACCCGTTAGATGGAGCCGCCTCTATGAGAGATCTCATCCTTAGGAGGAGAAGACCATCAACAAGATGTAAGCTCCCTAATTGATGTGTTATGATGCGTTGCGAGATTGAGATGAGAGGGTTATCCATTAGATGGAGTCGCCCCTAAGGAAAAAGGTCAACTTTAGGAGGATATGGCTATTAATGAGAGGAAGTCGCCTCCTGGTTCTAAAAAATTTATGTCTTTACTTGTTTGATTTCCTATGACTTCAAACAAAATAAGATTTACCCCTTCAAACACGATTTATCCCTTCATGTTGTTTATTTTTTTCAGAGTCGCAGACAGTTGAGTATCAAGCTGTTAGTAGATTCAAGTCTAAAATCATTTTTTTGGTAGACCTTTTTGATCGATCACCTATTTGTTAAGTATTTGTTGAGTCGATATGTATTTTGCAGCTATTTTGAGTCTAGAAAGTCATTTGGAAATGTATTAAACATTTAGATTTGCTCTTGGAAATGTTGACTGAGTTAAAATTTTGAAACACAATTTTATAATTTGGAAACGTTGAAGTTATATAGAACCGTTTAATTGCTTAAAGTGTTAAGTTAATTAATAGGTTTGCCAAGCTCGGTGTGTAGCTTGTGCGCTGGTCACGACGTTCAATTTTTGGGTCGTGACATAGTTGGTATTAGAGTCAGGTCGTAGGTCCTAATAGCTGCAAACATACGGTGATAATATATTTTTGTAAGTAAATTGTGTATCTGGTACAACTTACTTGCAAGGGACTATTAGCACTCTATGAGAGTCTCATGTGTTGTTCAAATCTGTTTGTAAATTCATCATCTATATTTTTCCACATTTTCTTGTCGTGCTGTTCAATTTTTGAACAATGTTCTTTCATTAGGTGAGAATGCCATCCAAGACCAGGAATCCTACTAGAAGGGAAACTGTTGATGAGTCAATTTCCCAAGCCCAAGGCGCTTGTCAGCAAGGTCGTGTTTCAGTTTGTGCTCGAAATCGACATAGAGTAAATGTTGGTGGACGTGTCTTGGATGCCGATGTTGAGGTGCCTAGGAGGATTACAACAGGTTGTGCAACAACTTGTTGGCGTCGTCGTTGAACAATAACATGATGTTGATGAAAGATAAGTTGAGCAACGGACGACTGCAACAGCTAGAGGCATTGAGTTTACTTTACCAGACTTCATGAAGCTTAAACCCCCTACTTTTTCTGGGTCTAGTGCGACTCAGGACCCACAAAAATTAAATGATGGTCAAGAAAGGTTTTGGAGAGCATTGGGTTGTTTTGAGGCAAGAGTAGTGTAATTGACATCATTTAAGCTAATAGGCGTGGCTTGTAATTGGTTTGATATAATGTCACATGGTAGACAAGTTGAGTCACCTCTATTAGCATGGAGAGAGTTCTCTCAGCTGTTTATGGCTCGTTTTCTTCTAGAAAGTGTTGGAGATGGATTAGCTCATAAGTTTGAGTGATTGGAGCAAATGGAGGCTATGACATTTTTATAGTATAGTGCTCGTTTTACACAACTCTTTAGACATGCTCCTTACCTTATCGTTGAGGAAATGTGTGTCAAGAGGTTTATCAGAGGATTGAGGGATTACTTATTTAGATATGTAATTGGGTCGAATTGTTCTACTTTTGCTGAGGTTTTGAGTTTGACACTTCAGATTGAGCAATGACAAACATAAAAATGAGGTAATAGACAAGATTCACGGAAGAAACAAAGGATTTAAGGATCTTACTGTAACTATCTAAATCGTGATGGTGGATCTAGGTTTGGTTATTAGGGGCAACAAAGACTCATGTATCAAAGAGGTTGTCATAACGGACAATCTTATGGGACACTGCAGAGTTGTAGATTAGATGCTAGAGCAGGGTCACCAATCCATTTTTCCTTAGAGACATTCTGGTGTTTCAGCCACACGATGTTGTGTTTGTGGTAGGTTTCACTTTGGAAATTGTTTCAAAGATGGTAAGGTGTGCTATCAATTTGGAAAGATTTGATATGTCACATCAAAATCTATCAAGTCAATAACTACTAAATCTATTGGCAATACCTTGCCCTCAATAGCTATATCATAAGAGTGTAACAGCCCGATTTTTTTCACAAACGCGAGTGTATATATTTTTTTTGATAAATAAGTAAATAAATGAATAAATACTTTTAGATGAAATATTTAATGTCGTATCACAACGACAAAAGCCAGCAACATTTACAACAGCGGAATAGTTTTTGAAATTACAAATCAAAAGTATTTAAACTTCTCCAAGTCACATCAAAAAAAATATTACAAGGACCCATCAAAATATAAGTCAGGCTGACAATATAGGTACAGTCTTCCCAAAATAAATAATTACAACCACCAACAGAAAGACTTTTAGATCCTATACAATCGCCTAATCTGATCATGCTACAAAAAGCTATAAAGCCCGGGTGATCTCCACGCGCCCAACACAAAACTCCTAACACCGCTCCGATCAAGCATGACTAACTACCTTCCCCTCTCCAGGGTACTAACCGGTAGAACAATCCTGAATCTCATCTGAGGGCAAAGCCCAAATTTCCACAAAAGTTGTAAAGGGTCACCAATCCGAAATTAACAAACATCACATAGCATTTATATTTTTAATGTATAAAAATCACCCTTCAACTTAGCATACATCTAGGAAGGGTTTGCATATGTTAAACATGCATAAACAAGGTTGAAAAATGATGTTTTGGACCAAACTGTACTGCTGTATTTGAATACAACCTCTGTGTAGTCGAATACAGTTGCGAAAACAGCAGAAAAACAGCAAAAACAGCACTACTGTATTCGAATACAGGCTCTCTGTATTCGAATACAGCATTCCATTCAACTGTATTCGACTACTTCCCCTGTGTAGTCGAATACACCTTCAAAAATTCAAGTCAGAGGCAAAACCATTCAACTGTATTCGACTACAACCTATGTGTATTCGAATACAACTGCCAAAATGACATATTTTCAGTTTTGAGACATTTCAAAATCATTCAAACACTTTCCCCACCAATTCAATCAATCACAAACGCCAAATACAATTCAATTCACCCACCACAATCAAATACGCATATACAACTATCATAACCCATTAAACATGACTCGCATGCCAAGCATCCTAATGCAATGCGTATATACCCATCCGGTCACCATGTACTATGAAATGCATGATCTCGTGGCCCATCCGGTCACCACTATCACCATGGCCTATCCGGTCACCATGTACTATGAAATGCATTATATCGTGGCCCATCTGGTCACCACTATCACCATGGCCCATCTGGTCACCACTATCACCATGGCCCATCCGGTCACCATATACTATGAAATGCATGAGCATACTCTGACTCTCGACACCACAATCATTAAGTAAATGCAGCTATTAAAAGATTCCCCGTTTTTAATGCTCATTTAACTCTAATGATTCTCAAATTTAACACAGAGTATACTCAACGCATACAATCCTCAAATCACATGAAATTGAGTTCACAATTCATATTGAATTCAAATCACCACATACACCATCTCATCAATTCATTTCACACCAACTCAAAATTCACACATAAATTGCATTTATTCAAAATCCCACACTTTCAAACATCATGCATATCTCAACATTCATAGTATTACCCATACACACATCAACCATACCAAGCAAAAATCACCACCACCCACACCTCAAAACTCATTAAATTTAATTTCACCATTTTACCCACAAAATGCATTAAATTCATTTCTCACAACATCACACCTCAAACCCACCAAATTCTTTTTCCAAAATTTTCAACCATAACACACCAAATCAAAACTCCAAATTGTTAAACATAAACCACCAATTTCTTTTCCACAACTCACATAAAACCCATTAAATTCCTTTTCCCCAAATTCACACATAAACCCCATCAAAATTAAACCCCACAAATACACATATAGAGTCCTATATGCAAGCTAAAAATTTGGAAGGAGCCCCTTACCTCGATGGTAGCTCGAACGGCCGATTACGACACAACAATAAAATTCCGGTAAAATTTTGCTTCTCACGACACTTCGAAAATTAGTTCACTAGCTCCGCAATGTGACCATGGGCAACTTTCTCTTCAGTCACTTCTCGAGATGAGGCTTAGATCTAGGTGATATGTGAGGTTTTATGTTTGGGGTTTTTGAAAAAAAAGAAAAGAAGAAGAAGATGGAAACGTACAGCAATAGAGGAAATGTTTATCTTTTTTTCCCTTTTTCCTTTCCTTTCATATATATATACTATTCAATATATATATAAATATATAAATATCCCAAACCAACCAATTTCAAACACTCTCACACACACCCCAACAATTTTGATAAAAATATCTATTCTCATTGCAACTCAATTGAGAGGTAAATTTTTTAGCAACTATAGATATTTTTAACAAAATAGTCCGGTAATAAATTTTCCTCAACGTATTGAAATTATTTCTCGCCAAATAATTTAAAATGGAACCCACAAAATATTTATGGCATTTTAAAATCCAAAATACCCATAAACTGGCTAAAAGCCCCAGAATTCAACATAAAACACATCAAAAATACAAAAGGTACATTTTAAAATTAAGGGTATTACATTCTACCCCCCTAAAAATAGTTTTGTACTCGAAACTACGCGTCGATAAACAACTCA
Organism: Cicer yamashitae; assembly: GCA_037974755.1. NCBI lineage: Eukaryota > Viridiplantae > Streptophyta > Magnoliopsida > Fabales > Fabaceae > Cicer > Cicer yamashitae. Next base: position 32,933,050 of record JBBPBQ010000001.1, on the reverse strand, counting down.
GGGTGTTGTCCTCTCATCTTGCTCTCCAATTCCCAAGTCGCATCTTCGGTGGATGGGTTCCAAATCACCTTGACCAACGAAACATCTTTGTTCCTTAATCGCTTAATCGTTCTGTCATAAATCCTCACAGGTGGTACTTCGAATGACAAGTTATCCTTCAGCTGAATCGTGTCCGGTTCAATCACATGCGACAGATCTGAAATGTATTTCCTTAATTGAGACACATGAAACACGTCGTGAATATTAGACAGTATTGGAGGTAAAGCAATCCGATAAGGTACCGGTCCGATTCGTGTAGAAATCTGATATGGCCCAATAAATTTAGGAGTTAACTTCTTTGATTTCAAGGATATACCAACTCCCGTCGTAGGCGTGACTCTTAGAAACATATGGTCACCCTGCTCAAATTCTAAAGGTCTGCAACGCTTGTCCGCATAACTCTTCTAACAATCTTGTGAAATCTTCTTTTTCTCCTTTATCTTCTTCACCTTATCTGTAGTCTGTTGCACCATCTCAGGTCCTACAATCATACTTTCACCGTCCTTATACCAACATAAAGGCGTTTGACACTTGGGCCCATACAAAGCCTCATATGGTGCCATAGCAATACTCGCGTGAAAACTATTGTTATACGTAAATTCAACCAATGGAAGCACATCATCCCAGCTTCCTCTATCATCCAAAACACAAGCTCTCAAAAGATCTTCAAAAGACTGATTTGTCCTCTCAGTCTGTCCGTCAATTTGCGGATGGTAAGCTGAACTCAACCTTCGTTTTGTTCCCAACGCATCATGCAATGCTCCCCAAAAGTGCGACGTGAATTTCGGATCACGGTCTGACACAATACTCGACGGTACTCCGTGTAATCTCACAATCTCAGCAATGTAGATCTCTGTTAGCTTATCTACCTTATAAGTGGTCTTCACTGGTAAAAAGTGTGCGGATTTAGTCAATCGATCCACTATCACCCATATAGAATCATTCTTCCTCCTCGTTCTCGGCAATCCAGTGATAAAGTCCATGGAAATGCTATCCCACTCCCACTCCGGTATATCCAAAGGTTGCAACATTCCAGCAGGTCGCTGATGTTCCACCTTCGCTTTTTGACAAGTTAAACAAGTTGATACATACTCCGCCACATGCCTTTTCATTCCCGGCCACCAATAATTCTGCCTCAAATCCTGATACATCTTCGTCGCTCCAGGATGAATACTCAATTTACTCTTATGAGCTTCATTTAAAATCGTTTTCCTCAGATCTGCAACTTATGGTACACAAATTCTTCCATTACATCTCAGAATATTATCCAGCCCAATCTTAAACTCAGTCGCTTTCCCTTGCATTATCAGATTCCTCTTCTCTTGAATTAAAACATCATTTTGAAAATTCGCAATGTCTTCAAGTAGTCCACTCGAAATCTTAATCATTCCGAATTTCAAAATTCCCGGTGCAAACTCTACATTCAAGTGCAAGTCTCTGAATGCTTCCCACAACTCTTGTTGTCTAGCCATCACTAATGAAGACACTGATACACTTCTCCTACTCAACGCATCAGCCACTACATTGGCTTTCCCAGGGTGGTACTGTAGTGTGAAATCAAAATCCTTAAGAGTCTCCATCCATCTCCTCTAGCGCATGTTCAACTCCTTCTGATCAAACAGATATTTCAAACTTTTATGGTCACTATACACTGTGAACGTGCCTCCATATAAGTAGTGCCTCCAAATCTTCAATGCAAAAACTACAGCAGCAAGCTCTAAATCATGAGTAGGATAGTTCATTTCATGAATCTTCAATCGCCTTGAGCCATAAGCTACAACTTTCTTGTGTTGCATCAGAACACATCCCAAACCTTGGTGAGACGCATCACAATAAACTTCATACGGTTCTCCTGGTTGCGGTAAGATCAAAACCGGTGAGGTCGTCAAGTTTTTCTTCAGTAACTGAAAATTTTCCTCACATTTCTCCATCCATGCAAACGGTTGATCTTTTCTAGTAAGTTGCGTCAACGGAGCTACAATCTTCGCAAATCCTTCAATAAACCTCCTGTAGTAACCTGCCAACCCTACGAAACTTCGTATGTTAGTGACAGTTTGAGGCTGTTTCCAAGCAAGAACTGACTCAATCTTTGTCGGATCTACAACGATTCCTTCCTTAGTTATCACTTGACCTAAGAAATTCACTTCTTCCAGCCAAAATTCACACTTCGACAAATTAACATACAATTGTTTCTCACGTAAGATTTCAAGAACTTGGTGCAAATGTCCTTCATGCTCTTCCACAGTCCTTGAATAAATCAAGATATCATCAATGAACACCACAACAAACTTATCCAGAAATGGACTGAAGATTTTGTTCATGTAATCCATAAAAATTGCTGGTGCGTTGGTAACTCCTAATGGCATGACCAGATATTCATAATGCCCATAACGAGTTCTGAAAGCAGTTTTCTGAATATCTTCTTCTCTTACTCGGATCTGATGATAGCCCGACTTCAAGTCAATCTTTTAAAATACCGCGGCTCCTCATCAATGTGTGGCAAAGGATATCGATTCTTAATAGTCACCTTATTAAGTTGTCGATAATCCACACATAAGCGTGAGCTTTTGTCCTTCTTTTTAACTAGCAACACCGGAGCTCCCCAAGGTGACACACTTGGTCTAATAAATTTCTTCCCCAACAAATCTTCAATTTGGGCTTTGAGCTCATTCAATTCCAATGGCGACATTCGATACGGCGCAATCGAAATTCGCCCAGTTCCTGGGTGCAAATCAATGAAAAATTCCACTTCTCTTACCGATGGTAATCTTGGAATTTCTGTGGAAAATACGTCTGGGTACTCCTTGACAAGCACCACGTCTTCTATATTCACCTTTATCATTGCCTCCACGTTAGCCAAAGACAAAACCTCATGAGTTCCTTCTCTTAGTGACACCCCGAGTTGGTTAGCAGCTAGATACTTAACAACTCCTGGTTCAGGGAAAAGAACCAGTTTGCGAGCACAATCCAAAATCACATAATGATACGACATCCAATCCATACCGAGAATGACCTCGAGTGATTGTAGAGGTAAACAAATCAAATTAATCAAGAAATATCTATTCTGAATAGTCACTCGACATTGTAAACATGCAGTATTCACTGTCAACATCTTAACAAACATTGAAACAACCAAATCAAAAGGTAGAGGCGACACATATAACTTCAAACGATTCACACAATCCATAGCAATGAAGGAATGGGTTGCCCCCGAATCAAAAAGTGCATTAAGATGGATCAGATTGCCAGATGGATTTCCAGCAATGAAGGAATGAAGTCTCGTTGGATCAGATTGCCAGATGGATTTCCAGCTTCAGCACCCACACAATAAACGCTTCCTCTAGTAGTAGGACGAGCAACCCTAGTTACATTCACAACCGGTTCCACCTTCGGAGCTTTACAGTCCCTCGCAATATGCCCTGGCTTATGGAAATTGTAACAAGTAAGTCCTTTAGAGGTGCAAGCATTAGCATAATGTCCCTCTTCACCACATTGGAAACATCGATTTCCTTGTCCCAATTGCCTTCTGAAATTCTGGTTCTCCTTGCGATTCTGACCACTATTGTTGTTCTGCGGTCGGTTATAGGGCTTAGCAACTTGATTTCCCTTGTTCTGATAATTCATCCTGCTAGGTCCTCCGGTATTAAAATTCCCTCCCCAGCTAGCTCTCTTACTCTTCAACCTCCCTACATTTATCCACAAGGACATGGAAACGTTGAAATCCCAAGGGTAAAACAGAATCTTTAATCTCATACTTCAATCCATCTTGAAAACGATGGCACATAAATGTTTCATCAACCTCTTCACGGAAAAATCTGAAATGCCTTGACAAAGACTCAAACTTCGCGGCTTATTCACCCACGGTCATATTTCCCTGATGAAGTTTTAGAAAATCATCACCCAATTTGGTCCTGACACTCCTCGGGAAGTATTTGTCTAAAAACTTCCTTTTGAATGACTCCCAATTCATCTCCTCATGAGCCGATCCCATTAAAAGTCTTGTACTCCTCCACCAATACTCCGCATCCCCTAGCAACAGGTAAGTAGCATAAATAACTTTCACCCCTGCTTGACAGTTAATCATTTCAAAGATTTTCTCCACCTCTTGGATCCACTGATCCACTTTCTCCGAATTTTCATCACCCCTAAACTTAGGAGGATTGTAACGACGAAAGTCTTCTAATCCTCTTGACTCAGCGGCACAGATCTCTCTTTCTCATTTCTCTAGATCCCGTTGAGTCTTGGCAGCAGTCTGTGCAGCAACAGAAGCAGCCATGTTAATCATAGCTTCCGCCAGTTGGTCATCTATATTAACGTTGACTCTTAGAGCGTCATCCCTTCTTGGTGGCATGGTTTCCTACAAAACCAGCATCAAGAAGATATCTCAACACCACTTCGAAAAACTCTAAGAATAACTTCCGACTAAACCAATCACAAAGCTAAACTGAACCCAACAACTCGGACAAATCACCCTGACGCATGATCAGATAACAACTCCCAGCCTACAGGTTAACCTACAATCTATAACCATAAGCTCTGATACCACAATTGTAACATCCCAATTTTTTTTACAAACGCGAGTTTATATATATATTTTTTTTATAAATAAGTAAATAAATGAATAAATACTTTTGGATGAAATAGTTAATGTCGTATCACAAAGACAAAAGCCAACAACATTTACAACAGCGAAATAGTTTTTGAAATTACAAATCCAAAGTATTTAAACTTCTCCAAGTCACATCAAAAAAAATATTACAAGGACCCATCAAAATATAAGTCAGGCTGACAATATCGGTACAGTCTTCCCAAAATAAATAATTACAACCACCAACAGAAAGACTTTTAGATCCTATACAGTCGCCTAATCTGATCATGCTACAAAAAGCTATACAACCCGGGTGATCTCCACGCGCCCAGCACAAAACTCCTGACACCGCTCCGATCAGGCATGACTAACTACCTTCCCCTCTCCAGGGTACTAACATGTAGAACGATCCTGAATCTCATCTGAGGGCAAAGCCCAGATGTCCACAAAAGTTGTAAAGGGTCACCAATCTGAAATTAACAAACATCACATAGCATTTATATTTTAAATGTATAAAAATCACCCTTCAACTGAGCATACATCTAGGAAGGGTTTGCATATGTTAAACATGCATAAACAAGGTTGAAAAATGATGTTTTGGACCAAACTGCACTGCTGTATTCGAATACAACCTCTGTGTAGTCGAATACAGTTGCGAGAACAGCAGAAAAACAGCAGAAACAGCATTACTGTATTCGAATACTGGCTCTCTGTATTCGAATACAACATTCCATTCAATTGTATTCGACTACATCCCATGTGTAGTCGAATACACCTTCAAAAATTCAAGTCAGAGGCAAAACCATTTAACTGTATTCAACTACAACCTATGTGTATTCGAATACAATTGTCAAAATGACATATTTTCAGTTTTGAGACATTTCAAAATCATTTAAACACTTTCCAAATCATTCTAACACTTTCCCCACCAATTCAATAAATCACAAATGCCAAATACGGCACAATTCACCCACCACAATCAAATACGCAAATACAACCATCATAACCCATTAAACATGACTCGCATGCCAAGCATCCTAATGCAATGCGTATATGCCAATGCGTATATACCCATCCGGTCACCATGTACTATGAAATGCATTATATCGTAGCCCATCCGGTCACCATGTACTATGAAATGCATTATATCGTAGCCCATCCGGTCACCACTATCACCATGGCCCATCCGGTCACCATATACTATGAAATGCATGAGCAATTATATCGTGGCCCATCTGGTCACGACTATCACCATGGCCCATCCGGTCACCATATACTATGAAATGCATGAGCATACTCTGACTCTCGACACCATAATCATTAAGTAAATGCAGCTATTAAAGGATTCTCCGTTTTTAATGCTCATTTAACACTAATGATTCTCAAATTTAACACAGAGTATACTCAACGCATACAATCCTCAAATCACAAGAAATTGAGTTCACAATTCATATTGAATTCAAATCACCACATACACCATCTCATCAATTCATTTCACACCAACTCAAAATTCACACATAAATTGCATTTATTCAAAATCCCACACTTTCAAACATCAAGCATATCTCAACATTCATAGTATTACCCATACACACATCAACCATACCAAGCAAAAATCACCACCACCCACACCTCAAAACTCATTAAATTCAATTTCACCATTTTACCCATAAAATGCATTAAATTCATTTCTCACAACATCACACCTCAAACCCACCAAATTCTTTTTCCAAAATTTTCAACCATAACACACCAAATCAAAACTCCAAATTTTTAAACATAAACCACCAATTTCTTTTCCACAACTCACATAAAACCCATTAAATTCCTTTTCCCCAAATTCACACATAAACCCCATCAAAATCAAACCCCACAAATACACATATAGAGTCCTATATGCAAGCTAAAAATTTGGAAGGAGCCCCTTACCTCGATGGTAGCTCGAACGGAGGATTACGACCCCACAATAAAATTCTGGTAAAATTTCGCTTCTCACGACACTTCGAAAATTAGTTCACTAGCTCCGCAACGTGACCACGTACAACAATAGAGGAAATATTTTTCTTTTTTTCCCTTTTTCCTTTCCTTTCATATATATATACTACTCAATATATATATAAATATATAAATATCCCAAACCAACCAATTTCAAACACTCTCACACACACCCCAACAATTTTGATAAAAATATCTATTCTCATTGCAACTCAATTGAGAGGTAAATTTTTTAGCAACTATAGATATTTTTAACAAAATAGTCCAGTAATAAATTTTCCTCAACGTATTTAAATTATTTGTCGCCAAATAATTTAAAACGAAACCCACAAAATGTTTATGGCATTTTAACATCCAAAATACCCAAAAACTGGCTAAAAGCCCCAGAATTCAACATAAAACACATCAAAAATACAAAAGGTACATTTTAAAATTAAGGGTATTACAAAGAGCGATACACATATTTAGCAAACAAATTTCCTCCTACAGGTGTAGCCACAACTAAAGCCTCCTCTAGAAAAGATAGACATTTACCAAGTCGAGTAGCAAACCTCGAGGATACAAAAGAATGTGTAGCTCTAGGATTAAACAAAACATGAGCATCTTTGGAACAAATATAAAATATACTTGTAACTACTGCATTGGATGTCTGAGCATCCTAACGAGTCAAAGCAAACACTCGAGCCTGACCTCTTCCTGTTGGTGTCTGACCTCTACCATCAAATCCTTTACCTCCCTGCTGAGATGTTCCAGAGCCTCTAACAAAGAATTCCCACTTTGTAGCATGTATGCATAATGAGTTTGAGAAGATGTCAAAGTTGTTGGTGATGATGTATAAGTAGAGGATGGATGTGTCGTATCTACAGGACAATCCCTCCTGATGTGACCTACTTGGCCGCATTGATAGCACACATTACCATCTTTGGACTAATTTCCAAAGTGAAACCTACCACAAATAGAACTTCATGTTGCTGAAACACCGGAATGTCTCTAAGGGAAAGTGGATTGTGATGCTGCTCCAGAATCTGATCTACGACTCTGCACTGTCTTAGAAGACTGCCCACTATGACCACCTCTTTGAGACATGAGTCTTTGGTGCCTTTGATAACCAAACATTAATCCACAACCGCGATACAGATAATTATTGTAAGATCCTTCAACCCTTTATTTCTTCCGTGAATCTTGTCTATTACCTCATTATTCCTTTTGTCATTGCTCAATCTGAAGTGCCAAACTGAAAACCTCAGCAAAAGTAGAACAATTCGACCCAACCACAAATCTAAATAAGTAATCCCTCAATCCTCTAATGAACCTCTTGACATGCATTTCCTCAGTGATAGGGTAAGGAACGTGTCTAGAGTGCTGTGTAGAATGAGCACTATACTCTAAAACTGTCATACCCTCAATTTTCTCCAATCACTCAAACTCATAAGCTAATCCATCTCTAACACTCTCTAGAAGAAAACGAGCCATGAACAACTGAGAGAACTCTCTCCATGCTACCGGAGGTGACCCCACTTGTCTTCCACGTGACACTATATTAAACTAATCACGTGCCACACCTATTAGCTAAAATGATGTCAATTCCACTTCTCTTACCTCAGAACGACTCAATGCTCTCCAAAGCGTGTCTAGACTATCAATGAATTGTTGCGGGTCCTTAGTCGCACTAGACCTAGAAAAAGTAGGGGTTTAAGATTCATGAAGTTTGGTAAAGTAACCTGAATCCCTCTAGTTGCTGCAGTCGTCTGTTGCTCAACTTGTCTAACCTCTTGTTGACCGTCGAGATTTTCATGTCTTTGATCACCCTCATGTTGTTGTCCAACAAAAACCCCAACAATTTGTTGCACAACCTATTGTAATCCTTGTAGACCAGCGGCAAACTCTTCCATAGCTAGATTTCTGCGCCTCCTCCTAGGCTCCTCAACATCGGCATCCAAGCCACATCCGCCAACATTAGCTCTACGCCGATTTCGAGCACAAACTGAAACATGACCTCGTTGACGAGCACCTTGGGCTTGGGCAATTGACTCATCAACAGTTTCCCTTCTAGTAGCATTCCTAGTCTTGGTTGACATTCTCACCTAATCAAAGAACATTGATCAAAAATTGAACAAGACGACAAGGAAAGGTGGAAAGATATTGATGATGAATTTAAACACAAACTTAGACAACAGATAAGACTCTCATAAGGTGCTAATAGCCTCTTGCAACTAAGTTGTTCCCGGATACACAATTTACTAACGAATCTATTATCACCCTATGTTTGCAGCTATTAGGACCTACGACCAAGCTCTGATACCAACTTTTCACGACCCAAAATTTGAACGCCATGGCCGGCGCACAAGCTATACTCCTAGCCTGACAAGCCTATAAACTAACTTAACAATTAAGCAATTAAATAGTTCTAAATAACCATTTCAAAAAATTATATAACTTTTCTTGAGATTTCAACAGAGTATCCTCTGTAATTTCAACTAACTTAATATCTATTCAACCGCATTAACTTTGTATATTTTTTCTTCCATTAAATGTATTTTGTTTAATTTTATTAATATAATTTGATTTTTTTAATTATTTTATTAAAAAATAATAAAAATACAACAAGTATCTCTAATGAATAAGTGCAATTCTGCTTCTATGAGTCGCGGCCGTCGTATGATTTGTGAGGGAAAAACGTGCAGTTTATATAACCGTCGATTGATCGCTAGTGGTGGATGGTGGTGCCTAGTAGGTTGTCGTCGCAGTCATAGTGGTAGGTGGTGGTGCCTAGCAGGCTATCGCCGCAGTCATAGACCCAATATGTGTGGAAAGGAAATGAGAGTTGAGAGAAAGTTTGTTTAGTCTATTTGAAGGGAAGATAGAGAGAATGACAGAGAAGAAGGTCTAGTTTAAAGTGGTCGTAAGGAATGCAAATTTTAAAAGTTTAGGTTATACTATAAACAAAAATTCGGGCTCCCTACTTGGATATGTGCTAATGCTCTTGTTGCACAAGTTGAGTGTGATTATTTAAAAAAAATGCTTGAATAATTTTTTAAAGTTCATAAGTAATTTCATGTCAATGGCGATTAATAAATATATTCTCCATTTAGTTTAACTAAACCAAAGATAATACAACTGGTTACATATATGCCGACATAGATAAGTTGTAGAGATAAATGAAAACATGAAATTTGTCAAAACAAAATAAAAAGAGTAATTAAAAACACTTAACATATTAGCCGTTTTGTGATCGCGTTGTTGTTATGTTATGTGTGTGGTGGATGATAATAAATAATTTGTTATTATCCACTCGAGATACAAATAATTGAATAAACATTCGAAAATGTTATTTTATATTCTGATACATCATGTCTCCACTTTTTCCAACTTTGTGTCTATTTTGAAATTCAATAACAACTATCGTTGACAAGTGTCATATTAAACGAGATATGATAAAAAGGTATTTATGCGTAAAACATGTTATTAAAATAGTATAGCATGTTAATTGTTTTGACTACTCCAACGCATTAACTTTGTATATTTTTTCTTCCATTAAATGTATTTTGTTTAATTAATATAATTTTTTGTTTTTAATTCTTTTTATTAAAAAATAATAAAAAAATACAACAAGTATCTCTAATGAATAAGTGCAATTCTTCTTATATGGGTCGCGTCACACGATTTTTAAGGGCAAAATGCGCCGTTTATATAGCCTTCGGTCGATGGCTAGTGGTAGGTGGTGACGCCTAGTAGGTTGTTGCCTCAGTCACTAACCCAATATGTGTAGAGAGGAAATGAGAGTTGAGAGAAAATATGTTTAATTAGTTTGTTTGAAGGGAAGATAGAGAGGAGGATCTAGTTTAAAGTGATACTTGGAACATGTGTTAATGGTCTTGTTGTGTCAAGTGTAAGCCTGCTTATATTTATAAATAAAAAATTTGTGAATAATTTTTTAAAATTTAGAAGCAAATTACATGCCAATAGCAATTAATAAATATATTCTTCATTTTTTAACCAAACCGAAAATAATACATATTTTTTTTACATATTTTACATATATACGGACATATATCAGTTGTAGAGATAAATAAAAACATGAAATTTACTTAAAAGTAAAAAGAGTAATTAAAAACACTTATCATATTAACCGTTTTGTGATCATGTTGTTATCATATATTAAAAGTAAAAAGAGTAGTTAAAAACACTTATCATATTAACCTTAGTTCTCCATTTTTCGTCATTTTTGTTATTTATCGTTGACAAGTGTCACATTAAATGAGATATGCTCAGAAGAAGTATTTATAGACAGAAGACGTCCACCACCTTATATAGTAGTTTTGTAAGAGTTAGGTTAGACTTTTTTATTGATTGGCTAGACCAGATAAAAAACACATGATATTGTATTAAAGTTTGAGATATATTGGGCTACCCTTAACAAATCAATTTTAAAAGGACTTTCCTCAGTGAAATCTATATTTTTAAATTAATTTTTCAAAACAAAAGCCTAAACTTCGGTCATTCATTATAAGCATAATTGATGGCAAAAAAAAAAAATTAATGTGTTTGAGTAAATGTGTCTAAACAAATAACGTATTATATGATTTTAACAATTTTATCTTATTTTGCAGTCTATTTAAATAAAGTAACAACTTCGTTATATTTTAAAAACTATTTTTTCTCCTCTTTGAACACGAGATATGCTCATGGTTGCAAAATATGAGAAAAAATAGAAGAAATTTATTAACTTGCTAATTTATTTGAAATAGACTCCAAACTAAGAGGGTGTTCAAACAACATAGCACGTTTATTGTTTTGATACATTTATTCAACCGTATTAACTGTGTATATTTTTTTTCTTTCATTAAATATATTTTGTCTGATTTATTAATATAATTAGATTTTTTAATTATTTTTTATTTATTAAATTAATTATTTGTTATAATTTTTTTTAAATGGCAACACAAGGACGCATCCCCTCTTTAAGGAGAAAAAAAAATTGTCACATTCCCGTCTTACGACCTCTTGAAAGTAAAAAATAAAAAAAAAAAAAAACAAAACGGCATTTTGATATATTCAATATAAGTGAAACTCACTTTCAATTTGTAAACCAATGAGGATTCAATATTTTTTATTAAACAAATTTAGGATGGTGCCCGATTTATGTTAAAGAGAGAAGATTTTATGGTTTATTTACAATAAACCATCTTTCTTTTCCATATATTTGGTTTCAATTTTAGAGCTTGACTTCAATTGTAATTTTCTAGTTATCCTTTAAATATGTAGTTATGAGTTGAATTCTTAACGGGTGCTTATAAAAAACATGTATAGAAAGAGGTTAATTGGACCCTTAAGTGAATTTATGTACTTGGAATAATTGGTGTATAGCTTTCGGCTTGGATAACTAAAATAATCTGTATTAGAAATCCATTTTGTAGAATGGACAAAACTTTCCTTTTCCATCACCAACTTTGCTGTTTGGGTATAGAAGAGCTACTGAATTTTTCTTCTTCTTAGATATCATTATATATCTTCATTGTAAAAATACACACATTGTTGATATACAGTTTCATTGGAATTATTAAGAAATTAATAAGTAACTGTTGGAATGGCAATGACATTATATTATCTTTTACCATATATTATTGAGACGGAAGTATGGCAGCCTAGTGACTGCATATTATATTAATTAAGTTGATAATTGATTTTTGGGCTAATTCATATGCAACAATTTGCTATTATACATTGATTTCATCCTTGTCACACCCTTCATTTCAAACTGTTGGTTGCACTCATGTAAAGAAAACATTTCAATAAGGTACATTTATAGTAAAATTTATTTATTTTTTATTTTTTTTATAGAGAAAGGAAGATTATTTTATTTTTCACTTCAAAGATTTCAAAGTATTCTGAAGGGAATTCTCCGGTTAACATGTTTGCATCCAATATATATAGATTGGTAGGGACGAATCGAACCTAAAGCTTAGTGTGACACATACACTTTGAAATTTATTTGCGCCACCTTCATCATCATCATCAATTTCATCATTTTCTTGTTCAAGATTTGCAGCATAAACCCAACATAAGATACAACAAAATTTTAATATGATAGAATATATATCACTGTTTCATGAAATTTTCATACACCAAAACTGGAATATTATTCTATACAGAGCTAAGTAATATATGAGTTCCAATTTTGTTATACTATACTATGCTCCTCTACTCTCCACAAAATCATAGATAGCTACTATTATTTACATCACTAAACCAAAAACTTATAAGCAAAAAACAATATTATACAACTGAATCATGGTGATTTTGTCAATCTCACAGTTAATTCAAACTGCGTTAAGGAATCCACATGCCTTTGAATTTGTTGCCATTGTCCTTTTTTCATTTACTGGTCTGACATACTTGGGAAATGGAAAAGTGATCAACAATTACATGAGAATGTCACCTTCCAGCATCTTGAGCACCTATGAGAAAACACAAAAATTGAGAGATGGTATTGGATGAATTACTACATGAAGTATTCGTCGATCCACAATCTGGTGCAATGATTGTAATTACATACCAAGTCAAAGATAGAAATTGTGTTTTCTCTTTCTGATAAAGCTTACCCATTCACTAAGGCATTGTTGGCCCTTGAGCCGGTCAATATCCACGGCTTTCCGACCTGTCACAAGCTCAAGTAATAAGATCCCGAATGAGTATACATCAACTTTTTCAGTAACTTGACCACTTTGAGCATACTCTGGTGCCAAATACCTATGAAAAAACAAGATTTCTATCAACACATTTTATAACTAATCATGAGAAAATGAGATGAAATATTTTTTGGCTTTCATCTAGCATTACCCAAATGTTCCTATCACCCTTGTTTCCACACCCATATCTCCATCTGGGCTGCCACCTACCAAGTCCCAAATCTTCCACCTAAAATCCATAATTGAAAGTTAGTTGAGACACGTGCACGCGCGTACACATACATATAGATATTCATTTGTCGGCAATGGCTGCAAAAATAATTTGTAGCCGACAATGTACATATAAGTAAATACGACGTACTAATGCTTCGAAATAACGAATGAGGAGGATATTGTTAGGCCACAATTCATAGTGTACAATGCAACCAACTCTACATTCTTCATGAAGATATCTCAAACCATGAGCTGCTCCAACCACAATTTTTTGGCGTGTAGACCAATCTAGTGCGCATTCGTCTTACAAATCCAATCATCCCTTAAAAATATATTTTTTTTTTCTTTAGGCTAAAGATAACAACATAATTGTTATGATTGTAGTTATGAATTTTATAGGATTCAAGGGAATTTACCGTAGAGATGAGAATCAAGTGATCCATTGCAGATATACTCATAAACTAGCAATCTTCTTCCCTCCTCCACACAGAACCCAATTAACATCACAACATTGTGGTGTTGTGAGCAACTTAAGACCTCAACTTCTTAGCAAAATTCTTTATCTCCTTGAGTACGAGATAGTGTATATTGCTTGACAGCGATGACTTTCCCATCAAGTAGGACACCACGGTGTACCCCGAACCAAAACCACCTTTAGCAAAATTTGTCTTCTTCATAGCTTTGATTTTTGAGCATTGACTTTTTTCGAGCTTTGACTTTTTTTACCCCTTCACTATTACTTAAAGCATATTTTGCTGAGCAATAGGCCAAACATAATTACACCCTTTTCTAAGGAATTCTCATAGCATCACTGAAGAGTAAAGAAGATAGGCAAGCTGGTGGCTGTGGAAATATTCCCATACAAGTCATGGCATTTACTCCCAACTTTTCCATAAAGTCTGCACACTGATTACCTTCTCTATACGTGTGTGCAAACGAAACAACCCAATCTCTAGATACAAGTTCTTTGATACCATGAATAATCTTAGCATATTTAGGAAGTTGAGAAGTCTCGTCTTGAATCAAAGATAATGCTTTCATACAGTCTGATCTACAACTCACATCTTTGCAACCAATGTCCCAAGCTAACATTAATCCATTCAATATGGCTAAGAGCTCAACTTCTAGACTGTCGGCAAAACTAATATGTCCACTAAACCCTAACACCCATGAACCTTTATGATCTCTAATTAAACCTCCATAGCCTGCCCTACCAGGATTTCCATATGAACTTCCATCAACATTTAGGGCCACTTGGTGCTCGGAAGGAAGAGGCCAAATAACCAACTGAAATTAATCATTAAAAAGAAGAAAAAAATAGAATAAGCAAATGGATGAGAGGATATAAACATTTAATTAAAATCTTGAGAGAAAATAAAAATAAAATAATCACCCTCCAAATGAAAGTATGCACCATTAATGTAAAATTTTATATTATTCATCAAAGGAATTAGTTCTATTAATGTAAAATGAGTTAAATTAAATAAATAAATTGATGAGAAAAAGTTGACATGCGACATAAATAAGTAGTTAATATAATTCATATTATATGCATCGTTTTTAAATTATTATTTTCTACTTTCTGTTTATAAGAATAAAAATACACCAATATACTAGTTAATAAAGTTAATTTTGTAAAATTGTTATTATTTTTATTTAATTTATAATTTTTATTTAATTTGTTAAATGACATAATGCAGCCGTTAAGTCTTTTAGGTGTAATTAGGTTGATCTGATCTATTTGTTTTGATTCCTTTTGTGTGTAGCGGGAGGATTTTAGTCCTATATCCATATCAGTTTGAAGCACAGACGCTCTACACATATCAATCTACGTGATACATACCATTTGGTTAGATTAATTCATGTAATAAGAAAAGATATACAGATAGCAACTATAACACAACAACCATAATTCTACACATAAAAAAACTCTACTCATAAAATACAACGAGCCCAAATTACTATAATATACACCACAATATTTATATTAATTAGTATAGCTATTAACTATGTATAGTAGAAATTCATCACATCCAATTAACATATATCAAATAACACAAACCATATTTATCCTATATTATACCTATATAATTTGATTTTCACAATCTTGTCACAATTAATAATTATTCGTCTTTTAATTTTTTTTAATATAAATATTTTTTTTAATTTCTTAATAATTATTCATTTTCTCTCCACTGTGGAGAGGAAATGAGAGTCTAGAGAAAGTAGGTTTAGTCTATTTGAAGGGAAGTCAAAGAGTATGATATAGTTTAAAGTCGTCTACAAAATTAAGGAATGCAAATTTTAAAAATTCACTTTATACTATAAACAAAAATTTGGGCTCCCTACTTGGGACATATGCTAATGGTCTTGTTGCACATATTAAGTGTAAACCCTATTTATATTTATAAAAAAAAATCATAAATAACCTTTTAAAGTTTAGAAGCAATTTACATATCAATAACAATTAATAAATATATTCTCTATTTTTTAACTAAACCAAAAATAATACATCTTTTTTCATATATGCTGACATATATCAGTTGTAGAGATAAACGAAAACATGAAACTTGGTGAAAAATAAAGAGTAATTAAAAATATTTACCATAATGACGAGTTTTGATCACGTTGTTGTTATATCATGTATGTATGTGGTGGGTGATAATAAATAATTTTTTATTATCCACTTGAGATTCATATAATTGAATAAACTTGCGAAAATGTTACTTTATATTCTCATAAGTTATTTCTCCACTTTTTTCCGTTTTGTGTCTATTTTGAAATTCAATAACTATCGTTATCGTTTGTAGGTGTCACCTTAAATGATCTGAAAAAGTATTTATAAGTAGAAGACTTCTACCACCTTACAAAAAAATGTATTTAAATTTATGAAAGATATATTGGGCTATCCTTAACAAATAAGTTCTAAAAGGATTGTATTAGGCAAAACCCAAATTTTTAAATTAATTTTTGTCCCAACAAAGGTTTTAACTTCGGTTATTTATTATAAGCATAGTTGTTGGCAAAAAAAATATATAGTTATTGTGATTGGATAAATGTGTCAAAACAAATAACTTGCCATATTATTTTAAAAATTTCCTCCTATTTTGTAGTCTATTGCAAATAAAGTAACAACTTCATTCTATCTATTTTGTTGACAACTCCCTCCTATTTTTTCTCATATTTTTTCACTATTTTTTCTCCTGTTTTGGACACTATGAGAAATAATAGGAGGGATTTGGAATAGGCTCCTAACGTTGCAAACTAGTAGGAGAAGAAATAGGTGGGGTATAGTAAGAAAATAGTTGCTAATTTATTTAGAATAGGCTCCAAACTTAATAGGGATTGTTAAAATAATATGGGATGTTAATTGTTTTGATACATCTACTCAACCGCATTGACTTTATATATTTTTTCTTCTATTAAATGTATTTTATTTGATTTAATTAATATAATTTGATTTTTTTAATTATTTTTATTAAAATATAATAAAAACACAACAAATATCTCTAATGACTAAGTGCAATTCTACTTTTAGGGCCCGTTTAATGGACATGATAGAATAGAGATAAGATAGGATAAGAAATAGGATATAGACAAGATAGGATATGGACGGGACAAGGAGTTATCATGTGTTTGATATGCACATGATAACAAACTTGATAAGATTAGTTTATCATATTCAGTGTTTGATACACAACACATAACCAAATGATATGATTTATATTTTGATAAAATGACAAATTTGTCCTTATAATCTATTTAATTTTTTTTTTCAAAATAACATTCATATATTTTTTTTATAAATAAATAAAAAATGCTAAAAAATATAAATAATTTATGAAGTAATTTTATATACCTGAAAAAAACTGTGATTTCTCTATCCATCACAATTGAAAACTGACCCACTATCATAAAAATGTAAATAATTTATGAAGTAATTTTATATATTTAAAAAATTGTGATTTCTCTATCTATCACAGTTGAAGAATGACTTACTATCATAACATCATCTCATAACATCATGATTGATCAAACTCTCTAAAAAAAATTCCCTTAATCCCTCTCTATCCATTAGTTGATTTCTAATGCTATGATTTTCATAAAATCGCATTGAAGAATGACTCACTATCATAAAAATTGCTAAACAAAGTCCAATCATTTCTAAAAATATTTGCCCTAACATTAGATATAGCATCACATTATTTTTTTTTTTTGTGAATTCATATTTACCTATATATAAATGTATCAACATTATTATTATTATTATTATTATTATTATTATTATTATAAAATATCAATACATCATAACACAAAACTGGGATGACAGGAAAATAATTATTATTCTCCACCAATTTATCAATTTTTTGTATATTGTTATAGAATAAAATAAATAAGAAAACAACAAAAAATATCATATATAAAAAGAGGAAATCAACCTAACGTCACCTATCATAAAATCAACCCAATTTCAACGGCACAAAACAATCCGAAAATTATTTCATCAACACAACAAAGGAAATTAAGTCAAATATGAAGAAAAAAAAACAACAAGAAAAAGTACAGTGGAAGAGTGCGACAATGGAGAGTTGAGTGGAGAGAAGGGAAAAACAAAAATTAGAAAATATTTATTAACTCTTATTTGAAAACGGATAATTTTAACCTACCTCAAATTAAGGATACGAAAATACAGCTGAAACAGGATTATTTAAAATTTTTGATTACGTGTTATATATTGCTGCATCAAACAAAATACCAGGTGAAATAGAATACGTGTATCTGTGTCGTTATCCTGACGCATGCCTTAGGGTGGTGGCGCCTAATAGCCCATCGGCCGCAGTGAATAGGTATGGAGAGGAAATTAGAGTCGATTGAAAGTAGATTTAGATTGTTTGAAGGGGAGATAGAGAATAGTGTGTAAGTTTAAAGTGATGTACAAAATTAAGGAATGCAAATTTTAAAAGTTCAGTTTATACCGTAAACAAAGATTTCAACGGCAATTAATAAATATATTCTCCATTTATAACTAAACCGAAAATAATACCTTTTTTCATATATGCCAACATAGATCAGTTGTAGAGATAAATGAAAACATGAAACTTGCTAACATGTTTAAAAACACGTATCATATTGACGATTTTTGATATTGACGATTTGTGATTGCGTTGTTGTTATATTATGTACGTACGTGCTATGTGGTGGATGATAATAAATATTTTTTTATTATGTCTATTTTGAAATTCAATAGATATCTTTGGACAAGTTCTACATTACATGACATATGATTGAAAAATGTAAATAGGGAGAAGACACCTTATATACTAGTTTTTTAACCGATATAAAAACATAATAGTGTATTACAGTTTATAAAAGATATATTGGCTACCCTTACCTAATCAATTTTAAAAGGACTGTGTTGGGAGAAACCTAAACTTTTATATTAATTTTTTTCTAAAAAGGTCTTAACTTCTGTCATTCCTTATAAGCATAGTTGGTTGAAAAAAAAATACAAAGTGAAAGCAGTTGAGTAGAGGTATCAAAACAACTCCCTCCTTTTTTTTTCTTAATTTATTGCAAATAAAATAGTAACTTAATTCTATTTTATTAACAACTCCCTCCTATTTTTTTTCTTCTTAATTTATACACTATATTTTCTCCTATTTTTTACAAGATGATAGGATGGTTTTTGCAAAATAGGAGAAAAAATAGGATGAATTTGTTAACAAGTGGAATAGGCCGCAAAAGGGGTTCTTAAAATAATATAGGACATTAATTGTTTTGGTATATCTAATCAACTGCATTAACTTTTTATTTTTTTCTTCTATTATAGGTATATTGTTTGATTTTATTAATATAATTTGGTATTTTTAATTATTTTTTATTTATTAAATTAATAATTAATCATTTTTTATAAAAAAAATTAAACGGCAACACAATGACGCATCCCCTCTTGTGTGAGGGAAAAAAATCCTCCATGTCCCCACTTTACGACCTCTCGTAGATAAAAAAAAAAATAGTGTTGATATATAAATTTCAATGTAGTATATAATTGAAAGTTTCAAATGAAAAAACAATATAAATGAAAATCACTCACAATCTTCAATCAAGCATTTATAGTCAAAGGTGGTTATTTTTGTTCACATTGTAATTGATTTTTATTTTTTGTTCAATATGTGTCATTTGTATAACTCTTTTCAACATTTTCCTTTGTATTTGTATTATTTTTCCATCTCATCAGCTGCTACTATCATAATTCTCATTTTCTCTTTGTTTTCCTCTTTGGCTCCTCTTTACCACCTTTTTAATTAGATTAAAAGTGCAAGAAGTATTCACTCTATGTTTACTTGTAAAAGATGTCATTTTTTATTGTGTAAAAAAATATATTTTTTTAAAAGGAATCAGCAAGACTTGGGGCTTCATTCTTGTCAATTAATAATTTTTTTTTTTTCAATTTTTTTTAACATAAATATTTTTTCTCAGGTGTGGAGAGATGGGAGGTGAGGAGAAATTAAGTTTAGTTTGTTTAGAGAGAAGAGAAGAAAACACATAGAGAAGAATATAGTGGGGATTATATTTTGAGTAGTATGAGAAATATAAAATTTTAAGGTTGTCATAGTATATTACAATGAAGTAAATCATGCTCAAATTTATCTTTTTGTGTGTGAATAATTTTTAAAGTTCAGAAGCGTCAATGGTAATGAATGAATATGTTCTTCATTATTGTACCGAACTGAAAATAATACATCTGTTTTTATGTTGTATGCCCGACATAAATTAGTTGTACAGATAAATAAAAATATGAAACTTGGCTAAAAAAAAAAAAGTAATAAAAACAGTTACCATGTTGTCGCAGTTTGTGATGATAGTAAATGATTGAATAGAATGGAAAGAAAATAAGATAAGAAAAACAAAGAATTGAATAAGCTTTGCTAGCGAAAGTGTTATTTTATATTCCCATAAATTATGCCCCAAATTTTAGCTTTGTGTTATTATGCCCCAAATTTTAGCTTTGTGTTATTATGCCCCAAATTTTATTACTGTTTACTTTTATTTATCACAAGTATTAATAAATAGTATTTGAACACACTCACGTAAATAAAAAAATTTGTTAATATTTACTATTCTTATGAAGGTTCTGTTATTATTATTTAATATTTTTAACGGTAAATCTACTGTAACCGTTAATGTTATTATTGTTATTATTATCTAGGTTTGTTTTTTCGACACAAAGTTTAAGTATTATTATTACTGTTTAATATTATTAAAACACGGAGTATCTTCCACGTCACAAGTTAACTTTCTAATAAATTTTTGCAGAAACATAAATAAATAAATAAATAGTATTTATACACTGTCGTACAAATAAATAAAAATTTAATTTAATAATTAAATTTTT
>JBBPBQ010000001.1:32845768-32911779 GCA_037974755.1 Cicer yamashitae | reverse complement strand
TTTAAATTATATTTATAAGTGTAACATATTACATCAAGTTTTTGAGATAAATTACGTTATTACGCTTGTTATTTTCTAACTAAATTCATATTAGGGATTGAATTTATTTGTCTTGATAACTTTGATTTCTAGATTTGAAAAGTAATTTGGATAAAAAAAAAATACAAAAGTGAAGATAGGAATAACAATCTTGCTAAAAATTTCAGTTCATACTCCGAAAATTATATCTCTACTCCAAAATTTAACCTTTTCAACAAAAAAATATTAACTTTTTTTATAAAAAAAAATACAAACGACACTAGATTTAAATTGAATTTTAAAAAATACAAAGTTAAAGTTTGTTCGAATGACAAATCTGTTATTACTTTTTATTATTATTTATTACAAGTATAAATAAATAGTATTTGAGCATACTCACACAATAAAATAAAAATGTTATTAGTGTTATTATTGATTAGGTAATGTTATTACTGTTTAGTTACTGTTTTTGTTTAGGTACTGTTTTTTTGTTGACACAAAGTTTAGATAATGTTGTTATCGTTCAATATTATTAAAACACATTTATAATTTCTATATTTGTCCTCCAAAATTTTAATGATAAGATTTGCTCCCTTCAAACTTGATTTTGGTAATTCATTAAAAGATATATTGCAAGCGTTGGAAAAAGCTTGAGCAAAAGATTTTCTAATCTGACTACCTTTATCCAATGCCTCCACAATAGCACTTAGTCTCCACCGATCCATTAAATTTTACACAAGAATGGACATAACTTACATTTTTTTCAGTAACGATTGAAGGAGCAAAAAACATTGTGGAACATTCTTGAGATCGATTTCCTACACAATCTAATAAGGGAGTCGATGTTCAAAAAAAGGAGAAAGAGGAACGAATAGATGCAACAAGAGGAGGATTATTATGTTCAACCTGAGTTTGAGCAGGAGGACGAGTAGAATCCTACGTTTAATAATCATACACAACATGAACTAGAGGAGCAGCAGGATTACATGCATAGCAACCCGACCAACCTCTCTTTCCTTGAGGTCATTTCGATCTTTCCGTCCTTAAGGACTATGAGCACTGCATTGCAGCTAGAGTGTGGAAAGGACATGTTAGTAAATAATTTATTTTATTACATAGTATAGTATAGCATAATATGTATAGTTTAATATATTTATAGTATAGTTTAATATATGTATAATATAATATAGTTTAATGCATGTATAATATGATATTGTTTAGTATATATATAGTAAACTTACTAATTGTATAATTTATTGTGTGTTATTTTAATTAAATAGGATAAATGTGCCTTGAAAGTTGTTTCAAGTGGCAAAAAACAAGATAATCTCATTGATATCAGATATGTATTATCTACTTAGATAGATCAATGGATTAATACAACTGGGTTACGTCCTCTACAACGATGTAGTTTGCACACAAAGACTAGCTATTTTCACCTGCCATTTGGCCTTTGGGAGTTGATGAGGATGAATCTGTGAATGAAACTAGGGTCAATAGATGTGCTTCATATATTTTTGAATGGTTGAAAACTGTATTTTTTTAAGAAACTTCATGAAGCACGATTCAACTATGCAGCGATGGCATACCTACTTCATTTGGTATAGTGTAGCATACTAGCTAACAAAAATTTTACCCTGTATTTGCAAAATATATGTTTCTATTTCAAGACCTTGATATTTGTTGAGGACCAGCTGCTCTTGTTGTTTTATATGACTATTGACTATCTTAGATATGGTACCGTGCCTGTAATGAAGCAAATCGAAGGATATTTATCTCTATTTTAGGAACTTTTATATTATTTTTTTTACTTATTATATTATTATTTGATAAAAGGCTTATTTAATTATTTGTACTTTTTAATTATTTCACAGACATGAATTTATGAACATTTCCCCAACATCTATAAACGTAGTATGAGTGAGTCTATATCTTCACTACCACAGATGTTTCGGTTGACTCCTAAATAAACATATGGGGATGTTGTGCACTACATAAGCAAAGTTTGACACTGTAGCAAACTAATCATGTGCCACACCTATTAGATGAAATGATGTCAATTCCACTACTCTTACCTCAGAACAACCCAATGCTTTCAAAGCCAATCTAGACTATCAATGAATTGTTGTGGGTCCTCAGTCACACTAGACCCAGAAAAAGTAGGGGGTTTAAGCTTCATGAAGTCTGGTAAAGTAACCTCAACCCCTCTAGTTGCAGCAGTCGTCTGTTGCTCAACTTGTCTAACCTCTTGTTGACTGTTGAGATTTTGATGTCTTTGATCACCCTCATGTTGTTGTCCGACAACAACCCCAACAAGTTGTTGCCCAACCTGTTGTAATCCCTGTAGACCAACAACAAACTCTTCCATAGCTGGATTTTCGCGCCTCCTCTTAGGTACCTCTACATCAACATTCAAGCCACGTCTGCCAACATTAGCTCTACGCCGATTTCGAGCACAAACTGAAACGCGACCACGTTGACGAGCGCCTTGGGCTTCGACAATTGACTCATCAGCAGTTTCCCTTCTAGTAGGATTCCTAGTCTTGGGTGACATTTTCACCTAATCAAAGAACATTGATAAAAAATTGAATAACATGACAAGGAAAGGTGGGAAGATATTGATGATGAATTTAAACACAAATTTAGACAACAGATCAAACTCTCATAAGGTGCTAATATCCTGTTGCAACTACGTTGTGCCCGGGTACACAATTTACTGACAAGAATCTATTATCACCCTATGTTTGCAGCTATTAGGAGCTATTAGTGCATTAATGGGCCACATGTCTTTTTTTGTAACGTTGATTTGACGTTAGGGACCAAAACCGATTGTCTTTAACTTTACAGGAACTAACTCCAAACAAAAAAACTTACAGAAATTAAAATAAAAAAGTGGTATATTTGTAGGGACCAAAGACATATTTAAACCAAACATTTAATTCAGTCATAACCCAAAGAGAAAAATCTAAATATTTAATACATTTCCCTAAAGACTTCCTAGACTCAAAATAGTTTCAAAATACATCACGGCTCAATAGACTTTACAAAAGGGCCCTCGATCAAATAGGTCTACCAAAACAAATGATTGAGACTTGAATCTACTAACAACTTGTTACTTAGTTGCCTGTGAATTTGAAACAAATGAACAACATGAAGGGGTAAGTCACAAAGACTTAGTGAGAAGACAACAACCACCACAAACTAGAAGGGAAACACAAAAAGGCATGAATTTACAATCTTGTGGACTAGGTTCCTAACACTCAAGCCATATCCATACTTCCTTATCGTATGGCCCCAACAGAACTTAAGGAGTTAAAGGAGCAACTTCAAGATCTTCTTGATAAGGGTATTATTCGCTCAAGTTCTTCTCCTCGGGAAGCACCAATATTATTTGTGAAGAGGAAAGATGCCATGCGGTTGTGTGTAGACTATAGACAATTGAATAAAGTAATTATAAATAATAAATACCTTTCTTGGATCAATTCTTGATTGTGTTCATTGATGATATCCTTGTTTATTCCAATAGTAAAGAAGAACATGAGCGACAATTGAGGTTGGTTTTGCAAACTTTAAGAAATAAACAATTATATGCCAAGTAAGGTGGAAGCAGTGCAAAATTGGCCTAACATACAAAAGCAAAAGAGATTTGAAGTTTTCTGTTATTTTAGAGGCGCACCTAAGAGGGGGGGATGAATTACGTGTTTAGAAATTTTCTGATTTTTAGAAACTTCGTGGATTATTTTCGACTACAGCCTGAGTGTAATCGAATACACCTCTGTAACGTTCAGATTTATTTGAAAATTTCAAGCTTGTATTCAAATATAGATGACTGAATTTTGCCACTAACTTGGTTTTGTATTCGGCTACATCATGTTGTAGTCGAATACAAAACTGTAGTTTTAGCTACAGACTTGGTATTTGTATTCGGCTACACCATCTTGTAGTCGAATACAGATATGCAGATTTTGCTACTGATTTGAGTTTGTATTCGACTACAAGATGTTGTAGTCGAATACAACTTTGATTTTTGTCAAAAACTTGATTTTCAAACATTGTTCATGCATTTTGATACTTTGAAAATTGTTTTGATGCATATGCTAAAATGGAAGGTTCTCATGTGCATTTGAAATATATCAATATTAGATTGCATCATGTACCTTAAATTATAAGTCTTTTAGCATATTGACAATAATTGACTTCTCTTTGAGCTTGCAACTTGATCACTTTCCTTGGTCTTTGTCTTCATCAAAAACATAAGTATTTTACATTTTCTTGGTATAGCTGGTTATTATTGATGTTTTGTGAAGAATTTCTCTAAAATAGAATAAAGTTGAGTTTCGATGGATTGATGCATGTGAGGAGAGATTTCAAAAATTAAAGGAGTATTTGACGTCAGCACCTATTTTGGCATTACCCCTAGGTGGTGAAAGTTATGCAGTTTATTGTGATGCTTATAGAGTTGGTCTTGGTTGTGTAGTTATGCAACAAGGTAAGGTTATTGCCTATGCATCTAGACAACTCAAGAGGCATGAGGTAAACTATCCCACACATGATTTGGAATTGGTTGCAGTGATTTTCGCTCTTAAGATTTGGAGGCACTATCTATGTGGGGAAACTTGTTGTATTTATATCGATCATAAAAGTCTTAAGTATATCTTTTAACATCGAGATTTAAATTTAAGACAAAGAAGATTGATGAAACGCTTGAAAGATTATGATTGCACAATCTTATACCAACCAAGGAAGGAAAATGTTGTTGCAGATGCTTTGATTAGGAAATTCATGGGTAGTATCGCTCATATAGCAGAAGTAAACAGGCCAATAGTTAAACACTTCAAGAAATTGTTGAAAGTGGAGTTCAATTTGAACTTGATCATTCGAGGTTATATTTAGCCCATGTACAAATTCATCCAACCATAGTTGATGATATCAAGGAAGCTCAGAGTCAAGACTCATACTTGGTGAATGTGGTAAATAATGTTCATAATGGTAAAATTCAGACTTTTTAGTTGATTCTGATGGTGTTCTGAGGTTGAAGTCTCAATTGTGTGTTCCAAATGTTTGTGGCTTAAGGAGGAAAATTTTAGTGAAGGCACATCATTCTTCTTATACTATTGACCAAGGTTCTAATAAGATGTATCAAGACTTGAGAGAATTGTTTTGGTGAGAAGGGATGAAGAGAGACATAGGAGATTCTGTCTCTAAGTGCTTCGTGAAGGTGCAAACACGAGAAGGGAGTTGAATTGTGTTTTCCAAAGTTGATAACATTTTGATAATTTATTAAAAAAAATTGTTCGGTTATGATGACTTTGAGTAGAAGAAATTAGGTTTAGAGGCAGCAAACAATAAAAGCATAAATAATTGGAAACAAAGATTTATCTTGGTTCACCATTAACTTGGCTACATCCAGTCCTCTCATTTAGAAAGCTTTAATCCAATAATTCAAATACCTTTAATTACAAAGCACTTGACCCTCCAAGCTAGTCTTCCTAAACAGCCTGACAACCCCAGACTTTTGAGGAACTAACGACCTTGAACCTACAAGCCAAGTCTTTTCCTAACAACCTGACAACCCCAGATTGAAGAAGGTACTAAACCACTATCGGGTTAGATACAAAAGATTGGAACTTTAAGTGTTTGCTTCTAACAAAGCTGATTATAATAATAACTCTTAAACTCTAAGACAAAACACTTAAAAAATATTTATGACTTGAACAAGTGTTTCTCTCTTTGAACTCTAAGATGAATTTGAAATTTTGAGCTAATGAGTTCTTCAACTCTTTTCTGATTTTCGATGATCTTCTTCTTCAGCCTTGAGTATCTATTTAAAATTAAAATTAAGGCTTCAAATTAGCCCTTGTTTAATTCTGAATTGTATCTTCATTTCTAGCTTGGTCAACAATGATCTTATTCTAAAATAATTTTGAACAAGATGCTTTTTGATAATATGTTCTACGGCTATTTCTTTATTTCTGAATTCAATCTGAGCAATTCTTCTAGATTGATTTTGTTCGTATTTTGTTCAGATTGAGTTTGTAAATTCTTCAGATTGATTTTGTTTGTATTTTTTTCAAATTGAGTTTATAAATTATTTAGATTGATTCTGTTCATATTTTTTTGTAGATAAATCTTGATCAAATCTTCTTCAAATCTTGACCATATCTTCTTTTCAACTTTGTCAAAGATTTTATTCAATTATAAATCAGAATATAACTTTATCTTAGATTTTCTTCAAAAATAAATCTGAATCAAACTTTTTCTTAGATTTTATTCAACTATAAATTTGAATCAAATCTTATTTTAGATTTTCTTCAATTATAAATATGAATTAAATCTTATTTTAGATTTTCTTCAATTATAAATTTGAATCAAATCTTATTTTAGATTTTATTCAAAAAGCACGAATTTTCTTTCATACTCTTTGAAGTCAGATATATTGTTTTCATAAAATACTTTTGTTATCATTAAAACTCTAAGTATAAAACGATCTTGGTTCCAACAATCTCCCCTATTTCTTTGGACTTGTCTTTATTTGTGTAAGTACAGATGTGCACTTAAGAGAGGGGGGGGGTGAATTAGGTATTTAGAAATTTTAGTTGTTTTCAGAATTTAAGTGATCAATTTTTGTGTTTAATGATAGTAGGTGAAAGAGTAAATAACAGTAAGGAAATGAACACAGCAGAATTATCCTGGTTCCCCTTATAACCAAGGGTACATCCAGTCCTCTTGCTCACCACAAGAGATTTTCTTCACTATTGTCAGAATATGTACAAGTCCTCACCCTAGGACCTTTGCTACAATCTTCTAACAAACCTTCTAGGATAGCACACTACTATCTTAGATAAAATACTTCAAGAAAGTACTACTTTCTTTTACAAACACTTGTGATTTTGATAAGAGTATAGGAATAAGAAAGAGGTAGAATGATAACAATCCAAGATAGCTTCAAGTACTTTGAGAACCTTAGTTAAGGATATGAAAATGATATGCAAGTACTTGAATTTATGAAAAATGACTTTGAGAAAAATTCGGAAAAGTTGGTCAAAGTCTTTAAAGTTGTGTTGTAGGATTGTTGTTGTTGAATCTGAAGTTATGATGTATTTATAGTCCATAAACATCTCTTCAGATTCGTGCCCATTGATCCAAGAGGTTTGAGGAACAATTGCAATGTTTTAGATTCGATTCAGAACTGAAAAATTGCATTGCTTCCAGTTGTATTCGAATACAGGATATGTGTATTCGAATACACCTCTTTGTAACGTTCAAATTTATTCAAATTTAACACTGTGTAGCCGAATACACATGGATGTAGTCGAATACAGATTGATCAATTTTGCCACTGACTTGCTGGTTGTATTCGAATACATCAGGATGTAGCCGAATACAGATGAAGGGTTTTAACTACTGACTTAGCAATTTTTCATCTGTATTCGAATACACCTATGTTGTATTCGAATACACTTTTGTATTTTGTCAAAAATATTAATTCTAATACTTTGAAAATATAATTTTTGACTTTCGAAAATACTGTTTATGCATATGCAAGGATGTAAGGTTCTCATTCTATTTGAACTATGGGTTGTATCATTTACCTTTACATAAAACATCTATTATGAGAAGATTTATTAGTTTTATTGATAGGATGTTTTGGAGACTTCTTCTTTTTGAGCTTGTTGCTTTGATCATCATCACCATTGGTCTTTTGTATCATCAAAAACATGTATTTTACATTTTCCCCCTTTTTGATTATGACAAAACCTTTTGTTGTGTATTGATCGATTGCATCATACTCCCCCGTAATGGATGCATACTTCCTTGTTGGATGATCAAATGAATATGTGTGTTGAGGACCTACATTGATGTTTTAATAGACAACAAAGTACCATATTTTCTCCCCCTTTTGACATGATCAAAAAGAAGAAGACAAACAAGAATATAGAAAAGAAATCGAGTAATCAAACAGAAATGGATACAGAATAAGGCAAAGTGTGTCATAGAATAAACAAGCAAGCAGATAATGTCATAGACGCCAAAATATAAAATCAAAACGTAACGACAGGTTGCAAGGAAATCAGCAGAACATAAACATGAAAATAAGCAGGACTTAAAAAACAAAATGACAACTATTCTTAGGAAACTAAATGCGGATCAGTGACGTCCAGGCGGGAGATGGAGATGGTGAATTTTGTTGGATAAGATACACATCTCATGAATCAAGTTGTTATCGAGGGTAGATTCGATAGCCTGAAAGCGAGTATCAACTAAAGTGGTGAAATTGGAGAGGCAGGTCTGAAGAGAGTCAAGTTTTGCCATAACCATGCGATTAGATATATAATCATCATCAGATGCGGTATCTTCAGCGTCATCATCGTCGGGGGCAGCAGCAGTTGCAGTGGTAGGAGCGCCATTAGGAGTAGCAGATGTTTGACCAAGATCACTCATATGTATGTACTTCTGAAGCGGTTCGTGCCAAACAATTTTCATGCTAGGAAGGACACTTAAATCCAGCAAATTGTCCTTAGTAACGGTATACAAAACTTCCTCAGAGAAGTCCACTCCGAAGCGTTCAAGAATGTGAGTGACCTCCTTGGCGTAAGGCAAACCAACAGCCTCTCTGGATGTAAACATGACTGATTTAACGAAATATGCCCAATTGAGAGGAAGGCCTTCGAACATATAGTACATAATCTGGAGTTCAAACTCTGAAATCTGGGAATAGTTACAAGCTTTGGGTACCAAAATATAACTTAAGAAATAATGAAGCAAACGATAATCAACAGTGAGATTGCGAACGCCATATCGTTGCTTCGCAAATTTTGAACCTACTTGACTGCGCTTCTGTTCCATAGTTTGTTTGTTAAAACGACAAAGAGTCACATAAGCATCATTTTTAGGAATACTAGACCATTTACATAGGTTAGTTGGACTAGTTCTCTGTCCTTCACAGGGAATTTTCAAAATTTCACCAATAATACGTGAATCGAGTTCAATACTTTTTCCTTTGACGCGAGATTTCAGCAGTTTTCCATCCCTAGTTAAATTACAGTAAAAGACCCTAACTAAATCGGGATAGATAGGCCCTTTGTAACTAATAAACTCTTCCATATGTTGAGCTTTAAGTAAAGCAGGAAATTGAAATGCAGAAAAAGAGTCTAAAGTACCGAATTTTGGTATGATAAGCCGTTTGTCGGAGTAAAGTGTGCGAAACCGAGCAATTTCTTCCAGTGTGTGTAAGAGGCGTGAAAAATCCGTGATATTGGTGCTCTTGGCTCGTTTCTTGGAGGGACCCACGCATGCATGCTTAGTTCTGGGCCCTCGTTTGCGTGCGTCCATAACAGTGGAAGACAGTTTTGACATTGCGATTGAGAAAAATTTGGGGTTTTAGGGTTTGGGTTTTGTGAAATCGGAATGAAGGAAGGAGAGGAGTAGATTTCAATCGTGATTGGAAGTAAGAAAGATGGAGTAAGCAGTTTATAGAGGAAGAAACTTGAAATTTTAGGAAGAGAAGGTTGTGTTCGAATAAGGCTGTATTCGAATACCTAATGTGAATGAATGAGTGACAATATGTCGCAGCTTTAAATATGACAGAAAAACCCGAAGGTGTAGTCGAATACACCCAGATGTAGTCGAATACAAATGTGGCTAGGAATGGGTATTCGGCTACACGAAGAATGTATTCGAATACAAATCTGGAAAATTGTGTATTTGAGTACGGAGACTTTGTATTCGGATACAAATTTAACTTTTTAGAAACAGAGATGAAGTTATTATACAAAGCATACCAAATACTGCATATAATCACAAATATAATGATAGGTAGACATATTGGATAATAATGTAAATGACTTAATGCTAACATGCTATCAAGAGGAGTTAGATCTTTTGAATAATGATGACAGAGTACCTTGTATTTAAAGATCATTGTCACTTAAGATGCCGAGTTCTCGTCGAATTTTGTAAAAAGAGTCTTTAGGAAGTGGTGTAGTGAATATATCCGCTAGTTGATTATGAGTATCCACAAAGGTTACTTCAACATTTCCTTTAAGCAGATGATCGCGCAGAAAATGATGTCGTATATCAATGTGTTTAGTCCGAGAGTGCATGATTGGATTCTTTGAAATATTGATCGCACTTGTGTTGTCGCATCGTAACAGAATGCATCCAAGATCAAGTCCATAATCACATAGTTGTTGTTTGAGCCACAAAATTTGTGCACAACAACTTCCTGCTGCTATATATTCAGCTTCAGTAGTATTGAGTGCAACACATGCTTGCTTTTTACATGACCATGATACGAGTGCATTTCCCAAGACATGACAAGTGCCGCTTGTGCTTTTACGGTCGGTTTTACAGCCTGCATAATCTGAATCAGAATATCCAACGAGACTACAGATACTTCCTTTCGGATACCATAGTCTTACGTTGATTGTTCCTTTCAAATATTTCATGATTCTTTTGACTGCTTTAAGATATGATTCTTTAGGATCCGCCTGAAATCTTGCACACAAACAAACACTAAACATAATATCTGGCCGACTAGCCGTTAGATATAATAGAGATCCAATCATACCTCGATATTTTGAAATGTCTATTGATATACCGGATTCATCTTTATCAACATATGTTCCGGAACCCATGGGAGTAACACTTTCTTTGCAATTTTCCATTTCAAATCTTTTTAGCAGTTCTTTGCAATATTTTGCTTGATTGATGAAGATGCCATGCTTGAGTTGTTTGATGTGAAGGCCAAGAAAATAGTTTAATTTTCCCATCATGAACATTTCAAATTCACCTTGCATCATCAATGAGAATTCTTCACATATGTCATTGTTTGTTGAACCGAATATGATATCGTCAACATAGATTTGGACCAGCAAGGTGTGACCATTATTTCTTTTAATAAATAATGTCTTGTCAACTTTGCCTTTTTCAAATCCTCTTTCACACAGGAAAGCACTCAATCTGTCGTACCAAGCTCTTGGTGCTTGTTTTAGACCATATAGAGCTTTCCTTAATTTGAAGACATGTGTAGGATTCTTGAAGTCCTCAAAGCCGGGTGGCTGTTTGACATATACTTCTTCATTGATGTATCCATTTAGAAAGGCACTTTTCACATCCATCTGAAATAATTCAAAGTTCATAGAACAAGCATAAGCAAGTAGTAAACGTATTGCTTCTAACCTTGCGACCGGGGCAAATGTTTCGTCAAAATCAATTCCTTCTTCTTGATTATATCCTTGGGCGACCAATCTTGCTTTATTGCGAACAACTATACCGTTTTCGTCAAGTTTATTTTTAAAAACCCATTTTGTACCAATTATGTGTTTATTTCCTGGATTAGGAACAAGTTCCCATACTTCGTTTCTTTCGAATTGGTTAAGTTCTTCTTGCATGGCAAGTATCCATTGATCATCTTTTAGTGCTTCACCAATTTTGGAGGGTTCGTTTTGAGAAACAAATGTCATGTTTAAGCACGCATCTTGTAGTTTAAGTCCAGTTGTAACTCCTTTGTTGATATCACCAATAATGTTATCAATTGGGTGATCTCGATGGGTTCTCCATTCCTTTGGGAGTTTATCATTTTCCTTTTCAATGTTGACTTCACTTTCTTGGCTTGGTTGATCAATTTGATGTTCTTTACTTGTATCACTACTTTCAATGTCATCATCATCATAAGAAATAGCTTTGTCTTCTTTCAAGGGTTTAGTTTCATTAAAAGTTACATGTATTGATTCTTCTACAATTAAAGTTCTTTTATTGAAAATTCTAAATGCTTTACTAGATAATGCATAACCAATAAAAATACCTTCATCTGCTTTTTCATCGAATTTTCCAAGGTTGTCTTTTCCGTTATTTAGCACAAAGCACTTGCATCCAAAGATGTGGAAGTGAGAGATATTGGGCTTTCTTCCTTTGTAGAGTTCATAAGGAGTTTTCTTAAGAATTGGTCGAATGTTTACTCTGTTAGTAACATAGCATGCCGTGTTTACGACATCTGCCCAAAAGTACTTTGGTAGACTTGAAGTTCTACCAAGGATCTGTTCTTTCTCTCAACAACCCCATTTTGTTGAGGTGTTCTAGGTGCAGAAAAATTGTGGAAAATTCCATTTTCTTCACAGAATTCTTCAAACAAGGTATTTTGAAATTCTCTTCCATGATCACTTCTAATTGATACAATTTTGGATGATTGTTCATTTTGGACTAGCTTGGCATAATTTTTAAATGCTTTAAAAGCTTCGTTTTTACTTGCCAAAAATAAGGTCCATGTGTACCTCGAAAAATCATCAACAATCACTAGTCCATATGAATTTCCACCAAGACTTTTGGTTCTTAATGGACCAAACAAATCCATGTGTATTAATTGAAGTGGTTTTGTAGTTGATATAACATTTATGGGTTTGAAAGAAGTTTTTGTTTGTTTACCTTTTTGACAAGCGTCACACAATTTATCCTTGACAAATTTCATTTTTGGTAATCCAACAACAAGATCATGCTTGGCTAGTTTGTTTAAATGATCCATGTGGATATGTGCAATTCTTTTATGCCATAGCCATGCATCATTGTTGTCGATTACCAAAAGACATTTCATTTTCAATGATAAATCGTCAAGATTAAGTATAAAAATATTTTTGAAACGTTTACCGATAAAAATATCTTGTGTCCTTTGTCACATAGCTGACTGATGCTTATGAGATTATGCTTTAGTCCTTCAACATATAAGACATCTTCAATTGAAGGAGAAGGGGCTGTTCCAACTTTTCCAACACCCGTCATGTGTTTGGAGCACCCACTATCTAAGTACCACAAATTTGAAGTACTTTGTGTGCATACCTACAAAATTGAAATCAGATTTTATTAGGTACCCAATGTGCTTTGGGTCCTTGAGGGTTAGTACCTTTCTTGACCCACACGCAATGCCCTTTAGGAATGCTAATGTTTCTTACATGACAGGCATTAGGTGTGTGTCCATGAAGACCACAGTAGGAACAAGTAAGAATTTTAATTTTACTAGTATATGTATGAAATTTATTTTTAGTAATTTTCTCCTTATAAGGGTGACCTTTTTGTAAAATTGTAATATTTCCTTGATTGGATTGAGTACTTGATTTGACAAAAATGGTCTTATTTGTGCTTGGTTTGTCAAATTTAGAAAATCCAAGACCACTTTTATCGTTTGAATATCTTTGCATGTTTAGAACATTCTCCAATCCTATATGTCCTTTTTCATATCGATCAATCACTCTATTTAATTGAAAAATTTTGAATGAAAGGGAATCACATTTATTGCATGTAAAATTCTGCTTTGATTTTTCAGCATCTTTTTCCATAATGTCAATTTTTTCTTTAAGACATGAGATCTATTTCTTTTGTGTTGACACTTGTTTAAGCAGATTTTTACATTCAACAAGGAGTTCCTTTATAGTGTTTTGGGCTTCATTGTATTCTATGATTAATTCACTATTATTTTTATTATAATGAAGAGTGTTTATGTTACTGACCTCTTCGTCATCTGACTGATGTGAAGCCATTAGTG
The DNA here is from genome assembly GCA_037974755.1 of Cicer yamashitae. Classification (NCBI taxonomy): domain Eukaryota; kingdom Viridiplantae; phylum Streptophyta; class Magnoliopsida; order Fabales; family Fabaceae; genus Cicer; species Cicer yamashitae. The sequence goes on along the minus strand of JBBPBQ010000001.1, from coordinate 32,898,227 downwards.
CAACATTAGCACATTCATCACTTTCTGTTTCTGATGACGAACTTATACCGTTATTTTCCCACGCTATGTATGCTTTCTTGAAGTCTTTTCTTTTACCGGCATTCTTCTTGATAAGGTTTGGGCATTCTGCTTTGATATGTCTTTGTTTTCCGCATTCAAAGCACGTGAAATTTTGGTTTGAGGTAGAGCTATCTTTCTTTCTGAAATTCTTCTTTTTGAAATTTCTGTCATTTTTAAGAAATTTACCAAATTTCTTAACAAGGAAATTAATGTTTTCGTCTTCATCAGAAATTTCGTCTTTGACTACTTCCTTTGATTCGGTCTTTAGAGCAATGTTTTTGTTCTTCTTTTCTTGAGTTTCATTTTGCTCCAATCTTCTAAGTTCAATTTCATGTTCTTGGAGTTTGCCAAATAATGCAGAAAGTGACATCTTGGATAAGCTTTTCTTTTCTGATATTGTCGTCACCTTTGGTTGCCAAGCCCTTGTTAGTGACCTTAATACTTTCAGATTTAGTTCATCGTTGGAGAAAATCTTTCCAAGGGCTGTCAAGTGATTTGTTAAGTGGGAGAATCTTTTCTGCATGTCTACTATAGATTCTCCAGGCTGCATACGAAATAATTCATATTCTTGAGAAAGTGTATTAAGTTTGGATCTTTTTACCTCTACGGTGCCTTCATCGGTTACTTCCAATGTGTCCCATATCTTTTTGGCTGTTTTACAGTGAGATACGCGGAAAAATTCATCTATACCTAGTGCTGATTGTAGAATCTTTTTAGCCTTTTTATCAAACAGCACTTTTCTTTTATTGTCATCGGTCCAAGAATTCTTTATCTTGATTTCTTCTTTGTCATTGATAACTGTTGTTGGGATGTAAGGACCATTTTCGACAACATCCCATATATCGTCTCCCTGTGCTTCAAGATACGCTTGCATGCGTATCTTCCAAAAATCATAATGTTCATCGACGAAACATGGTGGTTTGTTACTGCTGCCACCGTCTCTGAAAACCGGTTGTGTGGAAGCCATGAGTTATTGATCGAGGAGTAAGTTACCTTGAACCTGCTATGATGCCAATTGTAAGTACAGATGTGCACCTAAGAGGGGGGGATGAATTAGGTATTTAGAAATTTTAGTTGTTTTCAGAATTTAAGTGATTGATTTTTGTGTTTAATGATAGTAGGTGAAAGAGTAAATAACAGTAAGGAAATGAACACAGTAGAATTATCCTGGTTCCCCTTATAACCAAGGGTACATCCAGTCCTCTTGCTCACCACAAGAGATTTTCTTCACTATTGTCAGAATATGTACAAGTCCTCACCCTAGGACCTTTGCTACAATCTTCTAACAAACCTTCTAGGATAGCACACTACCATCTTAGATAAAATACTTCAAGAAAGTACTACTTTCTTTCACAAACACTTGTGATTTTGATAAGAGTATAGGAATAAGAAAGAGGTAGAATGATAACAATCCAAGATAGCTTCAAGTACTTTGAGAACCTTAGTTAAGGATATGAAAATGATATGCAAGTACTTGAATTTATGAAAAATGACTTTGAGAAAAATTCAGAAAAGTTGATCAAAGTCTTTAAAGTTGTGTTGTAGGATTGTTGTTGTTGAATCTGAAGTTATGATGTATTTATAGTCCATAAACATCTCTTCAGATTCGTGCCCATTGATCCAAGAGGTTTGAGGAACAATTGCAATGTTTTAGATTCGATTTAGAACTGAAAAATTGCATTGCTTCCAGTTGTATTCGAATACAGGATATGTGTATTCGAATACATCTCTTTGTAACGTTCAAATTTATTCAAATTTAACACTGTGTAGCCGAATACACATGGATGTAGTCGAATACAGATTGGTCAATTTTGCCACTGACTTGCTGGTTGTATTCGAATACATCAGGATGTAGCCGAATACAGATGAAGGGTTTTAGCTATTGACATAGCAATTTTTCATCTGTATTCGAATACACCTAGGTTGTATTCGAATACACTTTTGTATTTTGTCAAAAATATTAATTCTAATACTTTGAAAATATAATTTTTGACTTTCGAAAATACTGTTTATGCATATGCAAGGATGTAAGGTTCTCATTCTATTTGAACTATGGGTTGTATCATTTACCTTTACATAAAACATCTATTATGAGAAGATTTATTAGTTTTATTGATAGGATGTTTTGGAGACTTCTTCTTTTTGAGCTTGTTGCTTTGATCATCATCACCATTGGTTTTTTGTATTGTCAAAAACATGTATTTTACAATTTCCAAAACTGCCATTTAGCCTTTATCCTCCTGTTAAGTATGTTGAGAGGATGAGTGTTGCAGTCTATCCTCGGATCCAATTTGAAGGAGGATGAGGCTTTCATTAATTCTGATGTGACTTGTCCTTTTTGGCTTTTTCTTTTCCCAATACCTACAGTGTCGTGCCTCATAAGTCAAGGACAACACTTTTTGTACTTTGGGACTTTTACTCTTCTTCCCATGTGTGAGGATGAATAGATAACAGAAGTTCATCCTCTCTTCTGCATTGTTTATCCTCTGACGGGGATTCATCCTCTCTTCGTTATTGTTTATCCTCTGACGTAGATTCATTCTCTCTTTCGTTACTGTTTTATTTTCTAACATAGATTCATCTTCTCTTTCATTATTGTTTATCCTCTAACATAGAGGTTATAATTTCATCTTCTCGTAAGTGTTGTTTATCCTCTACGTCTGTCCTCACATCTGATTTAAGTATAAGGATGGAGTTTCTATTTTATTGAGTCTTGATGTGATTGTTGGTTTTTTGCTTTCCCTATTCCAACCACTTTGACCAATGTGCCTTTCATGTCAAATGCTTCACCTTTTTGTACCTTTGTACTTTTCTGTATGTGTCAAATTTGTTATGAGAATATCCTCTACGTCTATACTCATCTTGAGATTGTATTAAACCTCTGATGTACCTGATTTTAAGGAAGTTTATAGATGATCATAAGTCTTTGAGATATGATTGTATGTCTTTCTTTCCAATATGTGACTCTTGGAATTTGGTGTAAATATGTTGACACCTTTTTTACTTGTTAGGTAACCTTCTAGAATATGATTTGTAAAAGACATTCCTTCTTGTTTCTAATATTATCCTCTTGATCTATTATGGATGAGAAGATTCCTTCTTGTTTCTAATACCTTTGAAAATCACAATTGATGTGCTTGTCTTACTTCAAAGGCTTTTGTATAAATTTGAATAATGTTAACCTAGTGTTTTTGCACTGTTCACATAAGACCTCATTTTTTTATATATGAGAGGATGGTTTTTTCTAGAGTCCATCCTTAGGTGCGAGGATGAAAGTTCTTATCTTCCACATCAGAGTACGTGATTGATGTGATGTCACTTCTATGTTTACTTTTGGTAAACCTTGAATAGTGTGAACAACTTGTCAACTTTTGTCTTTTCGTACTATTATGAAAATTACTTTTTCAATAATTGTGAAATGAAAATTTTGATAAATATTTATCATCCGATATGAAATTGTGAAGAATACTCACCCTCTGACCTGAGATTGTGATTAATGTCCAGCCTTAAGTTTATCCTCGGAGAGATTGTGAAGAATGTCCATCCTCGAGTTTATCGTCAGATATAAAATTGTGAAAAACATTCATCCTCAGATCTGGATTCTTCATCCTCTAATTTTCATATAGACACATCTTGACCCATAGTTTTTTCTTTACTTCTTCCAAGAGATTTTATGTGTGATTGAGATGCAACATATTGCGATGATCATCCTCGACTTGAGGATAATTATATTTAATGAATTAGGCTCCTCAATTATTTCATAGTTGAGTTTATACAACACATTTTTTTTTATGTAAGTGGCTTCAAGCTTGACTACTTTTGTTCTTTCAACAAAAACTCAAATGCAAATTCATAAGGTTTGTTGTCATTAAAACACATATCAAAAAGGATTTTACTTCAACAGTGTTATCACAATTGATGGGAAGGTTGGATTCTAGGATTTTGTAGTCTTCAAGTTGATGTTTCATACAAAGTAGTTAAGAACTGCAACCAGCTGCTGAAATGTACTCAGCCTTTGCTGTTGACATGACAATGGTGCTTTGTCTCTTACTTGACTAAGATATTAAGTTGTCATCTAGAAATATGCAGTTGCCACTAGTGCTCTTTATCTTAAGTTTGTCTCCAACATAATCAGAATCATAGGATTCACTGAATTTGTACTTAGGAGATTTCTCGTAGACAAGATAAATTGGTTGTGCCTTTTATGTATCTAAGGATTTTCTTAACAACAGTTAAATGTGATTCCCTAGGGTCAGCTTGAAATCTTGCACATACACATACACTAAACATGATGTCGGGTCTGGAAGCGGTAAGGTAAAGTAGGGTGCATTGGTGTAGCCATATGTTTGCAATCACTCATCTTAAACTTCCTGAGAAGCTCTTTTGTATATTTAGTTTAATGAATGTATATACCTTTTTTTAATTTGCTGAATTTGTATCCCTAAGAAGACTTTAAGTTCTCCTATCATACTCATTTGAAATTCAAGCTGCACCAATTTAGAAATTTTTTGGCAAAGAGTGCCATTAGTAGATCCAAAAATAATGTCATCAACATAAATTTGAATAATAAGAATGTCATCTTTTATTGATTTTCTAAAAAGTGTATTATCTATCTGTTCTCTTTCAAAGTTATTTTTAAGAAAGAAGTTACTAAGTCTATCATACCATGCCCTAGGTGTTTGTTTTAGACCATACAAATATTTCCTAAGCTTAAAAACATGATCTGGAAATTCAGATCTTTCAAAACCTAGGGGTTGTTTAACATAGACTTCTTCACTTATATAACCATTTAGAAAAACATTTTTAACATCAATTTGAAATAATATAATGTTATTATTTGCAGCAAAAGAAAGTAGGATACGAATAACTTCTAACCTGGCCACTTGAGCAAATGTCTAAGTGTAATCAATGCCCTCTTGTTGACTATAGCCTTGTGCGACAAGTCTTGCCTGGTTTCTGACCACTTAACCTCTTTCATTTAGCTTGTTTATGAAAACCCACTTGGTTCCAATAATGTTCTTCTTTGGTCTAGGTACTAGATCTCAAACATCATTCCTCTTAAATTCATTTAACTCTTCTTGCATTGCTATAATCCATCCATCATCTGTCAATGATTCATCAATAGAGGTAGGCTTAATTTATGAGAGTTAGCCAAACAAAGTGGTATCTTTTAGTGATGACCTAGTCCTCAAAGGATCACTTGCACTTAAAGTGGTATCAAATTTCTCTTTTTTTGATTTTATTGTATCCTCTGATTTTTGATGCTCTTTTGGTTTCTCTGCATCTGCTTCCTCTAGTTCTAGTAAACCTGGAGTATCCTCAACTTGATTTGACTTCTTAAGGTCAAGCTATTTATCATATAACATAATATAAATTAGGTAAAGTTTTCTTTTCTGGGATTAGAAAGAAGAATTTGTACGTTTTATATCTGGATGATTTACCTATTGAATTTTGTTTTATGTCTATTGAAAAGGATAAATGGATTTGACACAAATGAGCTGGTCATACAAGCTTAAACATTATTTCTAAATTATCCAAACTTGAATTGGTTAAATGTCTTCCAAAAATAAATTTTGAGAAAGAAAAAATATATGAAGGTTGTGCCAAAGGAAAACAAGTTAAAAGTAGTTTTCACTCAACAAATCAACCACTTGAACTTCTTCATATTGACCTTTTTGGTCCTATCAAAACTCCAAGTCTTAGTGGAAAAAGATATGGATTTGTAATTGTTGATTACTTCTCACAATTTACTAGGGTTCTCTTTTTGAAACAAAAAGATGAAGCCTTTGAGGCATTTCGAAATTTTTGCAAGAAGATTCAAAATGAAAAGGGAACAAACATTATCTCTGTGTGAAGTGATCATGGAGGAGAATTTGAAAATGAATCTTTCAAAAAATATTTTTGATGAAAATGGGATATCACACAATTTTTCTTAAATGAAGCAATTAACACAGCCTATTAACACAACCTGTTATGTTTCAAACTGAGTATCCATTAGAAAAATTTTGAACAAAACTCCATATGAACTATGGAAAGGTAGAAAACTAAATATATCATGTTTTCATATATTTGGATGTTATTGTTACATCTTAAATAATAAAGAAAATTTGGGAAAGTTTGATCCAAACACTGATAAAGGTATCTTTTTGGGATACTCCACATCGTCAAAAGGATATAGAATATATAACCATAAGACTCAAAATGTGGAGGAATCCATGCATATTATTTTTGATGAGTTTGATGACTTGGGTTTAGAAAATATGAATAATTATGACGAAGATGAACCTTCATTCTCTAAAGGTCAAGATTGAAATGAAGAGGATAATTCAAACACAACCTCACAACAGCCTCCAAGAGGATGAAAGTTGGTAACCAATCATCCTTCTGACCAGATCATTGGAAACACTCCCAATTGTGTCAGGACCAGACAATCTTTGATGGGAAACTTAAATAACATGGATATGATATCTCAAGTCGAACCAAAAACGATTGATCAAGCAATTATTGACAAATCATGGGTTGAGGCTATGATGAAAGAATTGTCACGATTTGAAAGGAACAAAGTATGGGATCTCGTACCTAATCCTCAAGACAAAACCATCATTAGAATAAGATCGATATTCAGAAATAAATTAAATGAGGATGGAAAAGTCATCAGAAACAAAGCAAGACTAGTTGCTCAAGGATACAATCAACAAGAAGGAATTGACTATGATGAAACTTTTGCACCTGTGGCTAGACTTGAAGCCATCAGAATACTCCTGGTTATGCCACTCATAAAGGTATTAAATTATTCCACATGGATGTTAAAAGTGCATTTTTGAATGGTTTCTTAAGTGAGGAAGTATATGTTCATCAAACTCCTAGCTTTGTTAACAAGAAGAAGCCTAACCATGTGTTCAAACTCTCAAAAGCTCTTTATGGATTAAAGCAAGCTCCTCGAGCTTAGTATGAGATGTTAACTTCATTCCTAAAAGAAAACTCTTAAAGAAACTCTCAAGAGGATAGATCGACAGAACACTCTTCAAGAAAACTCTTAAAGAGGATTTGTTGATTGCTCAAATATACGTTGATGACATAATCTTTGGGTCTATAAATGAAAATATGTGTGAAGATTTTTCTAACCTCATGCAAAGTGAATTTCACATCTTTATCTTTCAAGAAAAATATTCCAAAGATCATCTAAAAAAATACAGAATGAATGAAGTCAAAATAATGGCTACTTCCATGCATCCGCCTTCAACGTTACACAAGGATGATGAAGGAAAACCCATATCTGAAAAGGAATATAGGGGAATGATTAGATCATTACTATACTTGACATCTAGAAAACCAGACATAGTATTTGTCGGTGGTCTATGTGCCAAATTTCAATCATCACCCAAAGAATCTCATCTTACTGTTGTAAAAAGAATCTTTCGATATCTTGCTGGCACTACTGATCTTGGTTTATGGTATAAAAAAGGCCCAAATCTTGATCTTACAGCGTACTGCGTTGCTGACTATGCGGGAGATAAAGTAGAAAGAAAAAGCATGAGTGAAGCTTGGCAATTTCTTGGTCAAGCACTCATCAGTTGGTCATGCAAAAAACAAAATACCATTACCTTATCTACTACTAAGGCTGAGTATGTATTAGTTGCAAACTGCTGTTCCCAAATTCTATGGGTAAGAAATCAACTTGAAGACTATTCACTAAGGTACGTCAAAATACCTATCCTTTGTGACAATACTAGTGCAATAAATCTTTCAAAAAACCTCATACAACACTCTAGATCTAAACATGTTGAAATTAAACATCACTTCATAAGAGATCGTGTTAAAAAAAGGGATATTGAATTAATTTTTATTGAAACAAAGAACCAACTTGCAGACATTTTTACAAAACCTCTTCAGGAATAACGATTTAAATGTACTTTAGAAAAACTTTCTATTACTAGTGCATCATCTCTAAATAAAACTATTTAAAGGATTTTTTTTTTTAGATAAAAATCCGTTCTCCTAAAATCTGAGGATAAACAAAAAATTCAAAAGTTGAAAGAACTTCCTCTACATGTTTTTCGCTGCTGATTCTCTCTCTCTTTCTCCTTTGCACCTTCCTCGTAACCAATGGGTAATAACTCCCAAACGGTTACTTTCTTTTTGAAACCACAAGTCCTACTCTAACCTCTAATGATTACCTAATCTAGACTAAGTTTTCCCTCTACTTTCTAAGGTCTACAAAATCCTTCAAACTTTCTCTTTCAAACACCTAAACCATTCTCTTCATTCCTGAACTCTAACCATCAACACTTCTCTCTGAAAATGGCTCGAACAAAAATCTCTGCAAACAGAAAATTTTCGGAAAACTCTCCAAATCATTTATTTGAGAGCTTTTCAAGTGATTCAAGTGACTCTCACACTCTAAGAAAAAAACATTTAGAAAATATGTCTGACTTAAACAAGTGTTTCTCTCTTTGAACTCTAAGATGAATTTGAAATTTTGAGCTTATGAGTTCTTCAACTCTTTTCTGATTTTCAATGATCTTCTTCTTCAACCTTGAATATTTATTTATAGTTAAAATTTGGGCTTCAATTTTGTCCTTATTTAATTTTGAATTGTATCTTCATTCCTAGTGTGGTCAACAATGATCTTATTCAAAAATAATTCTGAACAAGATGCTTTCTAAATTCAATATGATCAGTTCTTCTAGATTGATTTTGTTTATATTGAGTTTGTAAATTCTACAAGATCACTTCAACCTTCTTGAAATACCTAAATGGAAGTGGGATGGAATCTCTATGGATTTTGTCACTGGACTTCCTCGAATCCAAAAGTGGTATGACTCGGTGTAGGTGTCTGTTATTTCTGACTATAGGGCCTAATTTACTACTCAATTTTGGAAGTCGTTCCAAACTTCGTTACGAACTCGTTTGAAGCCTAACATATATTTTAATCCTCAAACAAATGGCCAGTCTGAAAGGACTATACAAATCATAGAGGATATGCTTCGTGCTTCTGTTTTGGATCTTAGAGGTAGTTGGGATCAACATTTTCCCTTGACGGAATTTGTATACAATAATAGTTATCAATCTAGTATTCAGATGGCTCTTTTTTAGGCTTTGTGCGGAAGATGGTGTAGGTCTCCGATAAGATGGTTTGAAGTTGGAGGAGCTAAACTAGTCGGTCCAGAGTTGATTCAAGATGCCATTGAAAAGATTAAATTGATACGAGATCGGTTAGTGATAGCTCAAAGTACACAAAAATATTATTCTTATAAGAGGTGTCGTCCTTTGGAGTTTTCAGTGGGAGAACATATATTTCTACGTGTTTCACCAATGAAAGAAGTTTTGCGGTTTGGTAAAAAGGGAAAACAAAGTCGAAAGTTCATTGGACCATTTGAAATTTTAGAGAGAGCCAGACCGATAACGTATCGCTTGGCACTTCCACCGGATCTCTCGGGTGTTTATCTGGTCTTTCATATTTTGATGCTTCAGAAGTATCTTCACAACCTTCTCGTATGATTAATCATGAAGATGTGCAATTAGATGATAATCTATCATACGTTGAGCATCCGGTAGCTATATTAGATGATAATCTATCATATGGTGAGCTTACGTTAACGTTAAAAGCATAATGCTTCAATAAAAGTTCTTTGGCGTGGTCCACCCGGTGAAGAAACAACTTGGGAACCCAAAGAAGTCATATATGCAAAGTACTCACACTTATTTTGAAACTCGAGGTCAATTGTAGTTAAAAAAATCAAAATCAAATGAATTCGAGGACGAATTTTCATAACGGGAAGAGATTGAAATGCACCATTTAAATAAAATATAAAATATCAACTATAAAAATAAATAAAACAACACAAATTACCCCACTTTCACTCTCCTTCAATCTCACTTCACTTTTTCCTTTCCTCTCCCTCTCGGCTACAAACTCCCTAACCCCACCCCCATTTTCATTTTTTTTTCTTTTCCTCTCTTTCTTCTTATCGCTTAAAGTCACAAACTAGCCTCCCTAAACTATAAACCCATAGGGAGGGTATAGATTTCTTAAGCAAGCCTTCTCATATTTTCACAAGTTCTTTTGGTTGAATTTTTGGGTTAGGGTTTGTGCTCTAAGGAAGGAGAAGAGTATCCATTCTTTGAAAGTTGTTTATTGAGACTCTTTGAGGTAAATAAACAACTCTAATGCTAGGAATGAATTTCTAGAAAAATATAGTTCTTTTAAAAATCTTATTTTGGTGCTTAGAGTAGATTTAAAGGATTTTCATGGTTTCCTAGAGTTAGCTAAACTTTACAATAATTTTTCTAAAGTCTAGCGAATATTTTTGTTGCTTAGATTTGTTAGCTGAGATCCTGCCTGCTACTCTGGGAGTTGTTGGAGAACAAACTTAGTCTATTCTTCATAGTTGTGAGTAGACGACGATCGTTATCACATACTTTTAACATGCTATAATTTTTATTTTAATCGCTTTCTATGTTTAAGTATTTATTTAAAAATTTGGGGAACACAACCTTTGAATTTTTCTCGATTTCATTATTTATTTATTTTCATGATCTTTGTTATATAATATGTTTATAGTTTGATTTATATATTAGTTATTGTAGTACCGCAATTTTGTCTGACCAATTAAAAATAATTCAAAAAATAAGTAATAATCTGTTTAATAAATATTTTGCAAGTATTATTATAAAATTTAAAAAATCATCATTTTACGAATCTGCCCTAATTTTGAGTCCATATTTACCTAAGTGTTTCTATTACATTACACCAAAAATAAAATAAAATAAAAACAAAAAATGTATTATTCCACTTTTTCTCTAGGCAACGCCTCCTCCCCTTCTTTTCAGCTTAATTTTTTCTTCTTCTTTTTAATAATAATGCTATAATCTTCCCCAAGGATGCACACAAACAGAAAGTTCAGCCACCTTTTTCCTTTTCAATCCCTACACACTTCCATAATTTCTACAAAAACATTAGAAAAACCATACATCAATTTTATCTCATCGACACAAAGATTCATCATTTTAGCCTATAAATTGAGACTAAAAAATCAATCAAAGAGAGACTATTTGTTGGGGGAGATCTGATACTAAAAAACACATAAAAAGAAGAAGAAGAAGAAGTAAACAAGCAGATTAGTAAAAAAGAAAAACAAACAGGAAGAAGAGTTAAGGTATTTTTTTTCCTCTTTACATTATAATCACTATGTTGTTATACAAATGTAATGCCCCGGTATAAGATGATTTATGAATGAGAAAATAAAAATCTCTGTTGTTATACAAATGTCGTCGACGTTGCCAGAACGCCGACCTTACTTTTTGGTCTCTACGTGCTCGGCCTCTTGATCACTCCCCCCTCTCGGTCTTCACACTCCCTCTCGGTCTCCTCCTTCTCCTTCTAAGTCTTTCTTTTTTATCTCCTTGCTTTTTTTCTTCTTTTATTTTCTTTTTCTTCCTGCGTTTTTTCCTTTCTTGATCTCCTCTCAGTAACGCCGTTCATTTACTTTCCTTCACTAGTTTGAGGATAGTAATTAGGGTTGGTGTTAGTTTTATATATTATGTTTTCTTTATATTATTATATTGTTTTTATTATTATATATTAAAATTAGTTTTTAGATTTTTAACTCATTTGTTTTTATGTAGACTTATGCCTTTAGCATTTATATTTTTTTAACAAGTCCAATTTTTTATATATTAATTATAATTAGTTTCTAACAAATATTAAATCTTCCAAAAAAAAAAGAAGAAGTCTTTTGTTAAAGGTTAACTAGATATGCCATCCTTTTAATCTATGAGTTGTAAGGACACAAGTTGTACATTCTAAAATTTATTTTTATAAATAAATTAAGTTAAAATTAACTTATAAATTTGATTAATTAGATGTGACATCTTTTTAATTTTTGAGTTATTAAGACACAAGTTGTACCATTTGGTGGTTTTATAACTCAATTTTAAAACCGAAAAATAATAAAAAAATATTCTTAAAAGGATTAAATTAGATGTGACATCTTTTTACTCCTTGAGTTTTTGAGACACAACTTGTACAACTTAATAGTCCTAAAACTCGCATTTTAAAATAATCATTTCAAATCAAGCAAACTCATTTTTTTCGTCAAAACAACTGTTTTTTCATATCAACAACAAAACAATTTTTTTTTAAAAACAAGCAAGACATCCATTTTTTTTACCCAAGAACTACGTAGCTTTGATATAAAAACAATAACACTCTTGTCAAGCACATAAATAAAAAAATTCTTTTCTTTTTCCTCTCTTTTTTAAGCACATATTTATTTCAAAATCACATTCAAAAAACAATTGATATTCATATTTAATAATAAGAAATAAATATATTTAAGTTAATATTAATTTTGAACAATTAATTATAGGTAACCGTATTTTAACGGATGTCGTAGAGTGCTAATACTTTCCCTACGCATAATCGACCCCCGACCTCAAAATTTGGTTTCTAAGACCATTTTATTTTTTATTTTTAAGGATTTTCCAATATTTTCCCTATTTTAAAATAAACTTTGGTGGCGACTCCATTGAATTCGAGAAACACTCGAAATTTTAGGCCACGATAGCTGGCGACTACACTGGGGACCTTTAGAGAGTCAAGCCTAACATAATTAATTGTACAAAATTTTTAACTTTTTCTATATTTGTTTGTTTTTCATTTTCTTTTACTTTATGAGTTTATTGTAATATTGTTTTAAACTAGTAGATCATTTTATTTTATTTTTGTATATGTATATATGTTTTATTAGCATTGTGAAGTTTTTGAATTATGCTTATTCCTCACCCTACACTTTTACTAAGACACACACTTATGAGTGAAACCTTATACCCGAGTTTGAACAAAACTTATGTTTAGTTTCAAGGTTGAATAGTGGTAGCCTTCTGGATGTACATCATGTTTGGTTATCATGAAGATCTCACCTAGAGTTTGATCATGTTGAGGGTATTGTCACTCCAAATAGTTTACTTATTGTTGTTGACAATATTTCAAAATAGGAGCATTGGCTCTAGGCACCACGTTTAAAACCATAAAGCCACCCTTGTGAGAGTTTCACTACATAAGCCAATAGACCATTTCATCATAAGAATACCCATATAAGTCACACAAAAAATACCTCATACATTCATTCAAAACTTTATATATATATATATTGACAACAATAATTCTCAATAGTTGCATTCATATCTCATGACATAATGGAATTTTGCATCAATTTTCAGGATTGTTGTGGAATCATAAGGACCTTAGTTACGTGTTGAATTAAGTGGATAATGGGATCGAAAAAACAAATAAAAGAAAAACTTTACTTTTAAAGTTCAAGCAATCTGATTTGAAAAGTTTAAGAGACATCAGCAATCAAATGAAAACCATACAACATGAGAGTTTCTTTAATAAATATGGGAAAATCCTAAACCTCTTGGCGGTAAATGTGCAAACAGGAGCGCTCACGGCACTGGTTCAGTATTACGATCCTCTTTTAAGATGTTTCACCTTTCAAGACTTTTAGTTGGCCCCAACATTGGAAGAATTCAAACAAATATTGAGTTACTACTTAGAGAAAGGAAATGCTTATCGATATACTGGACAACCCCCAAATTTGAGCACAATTGTTGAGGTGTTGAAAATTGACATAAGAGAGTTGGCAAGTAAAAAAGAGGAAAAAAAAAGCTATTCATAGTTTTTCAAGAAAATATCTAGAGCAAAAGGCACAAGATTTAGCCGTGAAAAAAGAATTGGGTACTTTTATAGATGTTTTGGCTCTTATTATCTATGGTATTATTCTATTCCCAAACCTTGATAATTTTGTAGATTTTGCTGCCATCAATGTCTTCTTGGCTTTTAACAAAAGAAAACAAAATCTGGTTCCCGTTGTTCTTGTTGATGTATACTACTCTCTACATATGCGACACGAGAAGATAGGGGGAACACTTTTGTGTTGTCTTCTAGTGTTGTATACTTGGTTCGTATCTCACATGTTCAAGAAAGGGTATCATGTTGGAGTTAAAAGTAATCGTGAATGGGCTCAGAATATAGCTAACCTTACTAAGGACACAATTTCATGGTATCATGGAGAACAAGGATGGAAGAAGTAATATGCCAATGTAGAGTTTTTCCAAATGTACCTCTCATGTATTAATTACAATCTGATGGTAACTCTAAGGCAGCTTGGCTACCCAATGTTGGAGAAACCAGATGATAAGTTGCTGGAAGCTTTTGTTTTGCACAATACGGGTATAGTAGACCCACCAATGCTGCGAAGGATAAGTCGAGCTTGGGAAATGATCATTAGAAAAGAAAAGAGTCCAAAAAACCCTATCAATAATGGATAAAGAAAAGAGTCCAAGAAATCAGGTTGCCTTTCCACAGTACACCCTCGAGTGATCAAGAAATACCTTAACCTACCCTTGTTACAAATGAAGAAAAAGAAGAACTCAAGGCATCATTGTTAAAATCTAAAGAGGAGAAAAAAGAGCTACAAGAAAAATTAGAAAAGTATCACAAAAGAATGATAACTTACGACAGAAAACACCTGTAAGAATCGTTTTATTGAGAGAACTAACAAGAGGTTGAAAATCGAAGAGGAAAATAAACTTGACATACAAGATTGTTTGAGAGGTGCAAATGAGGAATTAGATGTGCGAAAGCAAGAAAAGAATGAAGCTATTGAAGAGGCCTATATGTGAAAACAATTGTGGACAAAATCAGCAAGCTCTGAGAGGAATTTAAAAAAGGAGTTTGAGGATTTAAAGAAACATCTTAAAGAGATAGTAGCTGAGTACGAGAGTGAAGTAAAAAATGATAGGCAATATAAGGAAGAAATTCAAGAATTACTCTCAAAACATCAAGATGCACTAAGAACAGAGATGGAGACTTCTAGTGAGTTGAAGAATTACATTGATTATCAAGAAAAGATCCATATATTGGGAGGATCTATAAAGAGCTGGAGGATAAAGGCAAGCATTGGAAAGTCTGCTTTTCAAAGTTGGAAATGCTAACTAATCAAGCAATCATAAAAATTCCAAAGCATCTAGGAGAGATTGATGCAGTAATGCATCTATTCAATACTCCGGTCTAACTCTACAAGTTCATTGAATATTGCAAAAATTTGGTAGAAGAATTGGAGGAGAAGATTGGTTATCCTATTAAAAGAGAAAATTGAAATATCATAGTCGATGTAGTTTTTAATTTAAATGCGATGTACTATTTTTCTCATCAATGAAGGATTTGTTGTTTTGTTTATCGATCCCTATATTTTCTTCACTAATAGTTCATTTTCGTTAAGAATGTTCATGTAAGGCTTATGATTCCCAAACATCCAACTATCATGTAAAAAAGAGATAATTAATTAAATGATTTCATCTTCATTCCATTCATGTTTAATACATACTCATAGAAACATTTTTATGTAAAAATATAAAATCAATAAAGTTGTTTTCTTGACACCCTTATCGGACTCGCGCAAACTCCAAAATCATGGATGAACTTGAGAAAAACCAATAACTGATGAGAGCGGATATTAGCCAATTAAAGGACAAGGTTGATCGAATCATAGAGGCTATACAAGATTTGACAAGGAAGAAGAATATAGAAGGGGATCCTCCAACTGCAAATGAAAACGAAAATTG
The DNA here is from genome assembly GCA_037974755.1 of Cicer yamashitae. Classification (NCBI taxonomy): domain Eukaryota; kingdom Viridiplantae; phylum Streptophyta; class Magnoliopsida; order Fabales; family Fabaceae; genus Cicer; species Cicer yamashitae. Next base: position 32,882,537 of record JBBPBQ010000001.1, on the reverse strand, counting down.
ATGCTAACGAAAATTAACAACAACCTCAATTTATCGATGATAATACACAATCGAAAGAAAAATTCCATGTTTAGAAGAACGAATAAAAGCAATTGAGGGGAATAATGTCTGTGGTCGCGAAGCTTTTGATATGTGTTTGGTTCCTGATGTGGCGATCCCTTCAAAATTCAAGGTACCTGAGTTTGGGAAATACAAAGGTGCCACATGTCCTAAAAATCATCTGACCATGTATTGTAGAAAAGTGGTTTCTCATGCTCATAATGACAAACTTTTCATTCATTTTTTTTCAAGACACTTTGAGTGGGCATTATTAAGTTGGTATATGCATCTTGAGAAATATCGAATCCGTTCTTGGAAAGACTCGGCTGATGCCTTTTTGAAACAATACAGGTACAACATTGACATGGCCCTTGATAGAATGCAATTGCAAAATTCGTTGAAAAAGGACATTTAAACATTCAAAGAATATGCACAACAGTGGAGAGAAGTGGCATCGCAAGTAGATCCTCCTTTATCTGAAAGAGAAAGGGTTGGTATATTTATGGATACTCTCCAATCGCCTTTTTATGATACGATGATTGGGAGTATTTCATCAATCTTCTCTAACATGGTCATGATAGAAGAAAAAATAGAAAGTGGGATAAGGAGTGGCAAGATCGTATGTGGAGCGAGTGGTGTGAAGAAACCCCAAATGGGATTCACAAAGAAGAAAGAATGGGATGCTAACACTGTAATGGTAAACCCAAGGGTCTCCTATTCTCCATCCATGAATTCTTATCGACCTCTAAATTTTCAGCCACCGATATCCCAAATTCCCTACACTCCCTATCCATATGTGGCTGCGACCTCACAAGCTCCATACCCTCAATATCAAACATCAAGGCCCCCTTATTATCAACCCCCTCTTGTCCAAACCCCATGTGTCACGTTTTCCCAACAAAACCAATGGAACCAAAATCCAAGCCAAAATCAATACAAACCACCAGCCAATCGAGAAAAGAAGCTAACCCATTTTGACCCGATTCCCGTGACATACAGCCAATTGTTGCCTCACCTACTCCAGAATCCATGGTAGTCCTAAGACCAATGAAACCTCTTGAACCACCATTCCCAAAATGGTACATCCCAAATGCCAAATGGGAATAGCATGCAGGAGTTGTAGGGCATTCCGTCGAAGATTGTCAAGCCCTAAAATATAAAATGCAAGAATTGATTAATACAAATGTGGGGAGTAATCCCTTATCGGGCCACGAAAATTCCTCTCTCAATGTCATTGAAGATGGGGTAGACCAATATGCAATTAAGAATATAGAGCATGTAAAAACCCCTATGAAAGTGATTTTGCTTAGCTATGCAAGTTAAACTTGATTGAGACGATTAACAACGAGGTTAATATTTGTGGCGTTCACGCTACTGATTCACGCTCCATATAAAATTGTGAAGAGCTCAAGGAATTCCTTCAAGAATTTATGGATATGAATTTCATACAGGTAAGTTGTGCAAAAGATGATATTTCCAAAGACCATTGGATATGAATACCATAGAGCCGTGCGTTGAAAATAATAGATATTTCCCAAGACCATTGGAAATCCTCTACAAAAAAGAGGATCTTAAGCCAACTCCAAGTGGACGAAATCCAATAATTGGCCAAGCACCAACCCCTTTTCCTTATGAAAGTACCAAGGCGGGACCATGGAATTATGAAGTCACATCTCATTTGGTCAATCATTAATCAAGTATATCTTTGGACCTAAGAAAATGATGTCACAAATATTTCAGGGATTGGTGGGATGACTCGAAGTGGTCGACTCTACGTCCCTGAACAACCTAGAAAAATGGAGGGTTATGGAGGAAAAACCTCCAATCCTGGTGCCTTCGGTTCCTGAGAAACCACTTATTATGTACTTAATAGTACTTGACGGATCAATGGGTTGTGTACTAGGGCAACATGATGAATCTGGTGATGTGATTTATAAGAAAAATCATTATATGGTTCTCCTCAGATGTGTGGATGTGTGGATGTTATTGGACTCGTTGAGCATAAAACTCGTATTTCAAAATAATTATTTCAACTCAAGCAAACTCATTTTTCGTCAAAACAACTTTTTTTTTTCATATCAACAACAAAACAAATTTTCTTTAAAAACAATCAACACATCCATTTTTTTTACCCAAGAACTACGTAGCTTTGATTTCTCCATCGCACCGGGAGATACGTAGGAGCAAGATCAAACTCTAGTCAAGCACACTAATAAAACATTTTTTTTCCCTCTCTTTCTTAAGCACACATTTATTTCAAAATCACATTCAAAAAACAATTGATATTCATATTTAATAATAAGGAGAAATAAATATATATAAGTTAATATTAATTTTTCACAATTAATTATAGGTAACCGTATTTTAACGGATGTCGTAGGGTGCTAATATCTTCCCTACACATAATCGACTCCCGAACTCAAAATTTGTTTTCTAAGACCATTTTTTTAAATTTTTATTTTTAAGGGTTTCCCAATATTTTCTCTATTTTAAAATAAACATTGGTGGGACTCCATTGAATTCGAGAAACACTCGAAATTTTAGGCCGCAACAGTTATAAAGTATTTATATATTGAATTGATGTACAGTTGAATATGTTTTCCATGAGTTACAATGAAATGAGAAATTATTTTTAAAAATGCTTTTTGGAAGTCGTTATAATTATGAAATCGTTAATGGAGGTAAGCGCACCTAGTTACATCATTTTGATTGAGGAGAGTTACCCGTTAGATGGAGTTTCCCCTATGAGAGATATCATCCTTAGGAGGACAGGGCTATCAACAAGATGTAAGCTCCCTAATTGATGCGTTGCGGGATTGAGAGGAGAAAAATATTTGTTAGATGGAGTCGCCCCTAAGGAAAATGCCACACTTAGGAGGAGAGGGCTATCAATGAGAGGAAGTTGCCTCTTGGTACTCCAAAATTTATGTTTTTACTTGTTTTATTTCCTATGACATTTTCTTTAAGGTTGTTCATTTTGATTTCAATTCTTTATGAATTGGGATTTAAATATTTCTACCTGAACGACTAAATTATAAGTTTAATGATTTTATCATGTATATACTTTATTTGAGAATTATCTATATTTCAGGTAGTATTGTTTAACATAATTTTCACAAGATTGAAAAACAATTATTCGTGACTTTTTATATGTTTCCCTTCTAGTTGGTGATCGTTTTTGTTTCTTCACTAAGTCTTTGTGACTTACCCCTTCATGTTGTTTATTTTTTTCAGATTCGCAGGCAGCTGAGTATCAAGCTATTAGTAGATTCAAGTCTCAAATAATTTTTTTGGCAAGCCTCTTTGATCAATGGCCTTTTTTTAAGTATTTGTTGAGTCGAGATGTATTTTGCAGCCATTTTGTGTTCATCACACCTCAAGTTTAGATAACAATTTATTATTTTGTAGGTTTAACTGGTGTGGTTGTCAAAAGAGGTTGATCGGGTGGCGTAGGAAGCCTAATTTTACTACAAAACTATGCTAGAAATTTATGCTCATTCATTTTGTTAGTTAATTAATTTATTTACTAAGCCTTTGCATATGAAATTTGGCTCATCTAATGTGAGAAGTTGGTAAAGTGAGTCAATTATGAACATTTATGATTGGTCATGTATGTGCACATAATATCAACTCTTCATTTCATCACCAATGATTGACATTATTCACTTTAGAGGATTTTAATCTTTGTGTATGATATTTAAATGACTAATTTATTTTTGTTAAAAAAAACTAATGACTAATTTAATCATGAAATATATATTAATTAAAGAGATAATCTGTTGTATACTTTTCATTATAATTAAGAAGCGTTTGTTAGTTGTTGTTTCATGAAAAACAACTATTTTCCTCAACCTTTACTTTTCTTTTGACAAATCATTCAATTTTTTTTTTTTTTTATCTTATGCAGTTCGGAGTTTTCTAAGACATGTTCGTTCTATTGTAAATTATTTAAGCCTTCGTCTTTGAATTGATAAATTATAAAAAATAAAAATCTTAGTGATGCAGCAGAAAGCGTGGTGGGCCAATAACCCACGACTCCTTGTAATTAGGTCGTTGAACTATTATATTGTATTCAATGAAGTGCTTCCATTAAAAAAAAAAAATTGGTCAATATATTTTTAATAACTTTTTTAATATTAAAATACTACTGATTTATAAGCAAATATTTATTAATGTGAGTACAAGGGATACTCAAAACTCATTACATAATATCATCTTTTAAACATTTTCCACAAAAGCAATTGGATTGTTCCACCAATTAGAATAACTTAAATTTTCGTTTTACTCCTCCCTACAAATAAACCACGACCAAAATAAATGAATTACTGAGTCAACCACCTCTGAAATGTTTGCCATTTTACCATTAAAGATACCATCATTCCGTTCCAACCACACATTCCACATTGTTGTGAGCCAAATCAAATGTGAAACTTTCTACATTTTGTTTCCATTGTAAATCGTATTGAACACCAATAAATTATCGATCCCCTCATCTCCCCATCCAGTTACTTTCCAATTCATCCAACTAAAAATATGTTTTCAAATCTCTTTTGTTTCTGGACAATTGGCGAATAAGCGTCTTACTTTCTCAAAGTCTGTAAAATAGAAAACACAACTCTGTTGATGAACATCATTAAACATCCCCCTTCTAACATCTCATAACAACTTCAGCCAACCATAAAAATTGATCAAACTTATTATGTCGCTATTAGACATCGACTGCATCTAGCTCAAGTGGTTTTCCTAACAATTATCCTTCCAATACCTTTTGCTGCAATTATCCAATCCTTATAATCCGTGACATTAAATAACAACGGAAAATTATTGCATAGTTGTTGCTCTGCCACCCATACATCTTTCCAAAACTGTATTTCTCACTATTGCCAAGCTTTCTTTTAACTACCGTTGAGCACTAATTTGTTTCTTTTGTGAAAATCTTTTCGATCGAACACAAATCTCTCCACCATAAAGAATTGTTTGTCTTGCTTGATAAACCTTATCGGCACAATAACTTTCCCTCAATCCTTTAATATCGAAATTTAGTTAAACTATACCAAATTTACGTCAGAGTCGATAAACCTCTCCACAATCATTTAGATAATAGTGAAACATTATCAAATATAAGTTCTTTACTCCAAGATCTCTCTTCTGATGGGAGACAAACCATATCCCAACTTACTAGTTAATTTTCCTTTGTTTCAACCCACCACCCCATAAAAATCTTCTTTGAATTCTTGTCAATTCATCAATTATCTTATTTGAAACATTGTAGAAAGAGAAGAAAAATAACATAACGCTACTTAACATCAAATTAATTCAGACCATGTTATCCCTTGTCGAAAAATACCTTATGTTCCATCTTGAGAGTCATTTCCTTGTATTGTCAATCACTAGAGTCCATGCCGAATACTTTCTTGGATTAGCTCCCACCAAAATCCCTAAGAATCGAATAGGGATATTATCTATACTACAAGATAAAAAATTTGATGTCATTTCCATGAAAGAAACATCTACATTGCACCCATATAGCTTGCTCTTAAAAAAGTTCACCTTAAACTCCGATACCATCACAAAACTGCAAAGAATTATTTTATTCCTCCAACAGTTTTCCCATGTGGCATCACCTAGTAGAATGGCGTCGTCAGCATATTGGAGAATATAAAAATTAATCTCCTCACTAACTTTGTAGCCTCCAAGAGTCCCAATCTCCACCGCCTTATGTGTCAAACCTGTTAGACCTTCAACTTCTATCAAGAAGAGAGATGGAGATAGAAGACTGCATTAAAATCACCTACCAAACACCATTCCCACTTTTCACTTCCCATCTTTAGATCAACCAAATCTGCCTGCAACCTCTTTTTTTCCTTCAATTAAAAATGGAGAGTATATATTTACTATATAAAATATATATCCCTCATTTTCTATACAAACCCTCACGAAACCATCACCATTCAAATTATATTTTACTTTAAACATCTTATCATCCCAAACTATCAGCACACTGCTAAAGAGACCTTGAGAGAGTTTCATCATCCATTTTTGTTTTTTCGGTCCTCACAAACTACTACTTATTCCCTAAACACATTAAACTTTCCTTTTCTCTTCAAGTGTCACGACCCAAAAATGGAATTGTTGCCATTGTTGCTCTTTCTCTTTCTATCGCTCTTCGAGCTCCTACATTTTCCATGACACATTGTTCAACTCAATTCATGAATTAAATGAGTCGAATTTGAGTTGAAAATTGTGAACGCATGTATGTCATACCCAATTCAAAGTGTTTTTTTTTTGTGCAAAGTAATTTTTTAACCGCTTAGATTTTGGTGGACTTCCTTGTTTCATTTATGCAATGAGAATTACCTCCCCACGTGCATGAAACGACCTTATAACAGTTTGTCATTTAAAGTCCCATATGAACAAGCCCCGGAACTCTCACCATTTGAATATGAAGCTTGGAAAGGTAACTGGGCAAAGCCTCTTAAATGTTTAAGACGGCCCTGAGTGTAATGCCCCAGATTTTGATCCAAGACATTACTTAAAGATATTTGTTTTCTTTTAAAAACGACAATAATTTTTTTTTCTTAGGAGTAATACATCATGTAATAAAGAAAAATTTCACTAGAAAATAACTTAATATCATTTTTGTAAAGGAACACAATGCGATTTACTAGATATCATTATTATATTTTTTTTCTTGCAAGGATAATTTGCTAATTGTTAGAAAATTATTCACTTACGTCCGAAAATAGAGTAAATTCTCTTAAGTGAAATAAAAACAAGGTTGACTGATTCAAATTTTTCCTAGCGGAAGGAACCTCACCTTTGCATTTCTATTTAAAATCAATGATGAAAAGTAAATAAACTTTAGAAATGTACCACTTCGGTTTATCAATACAAACATTATTTTTAAGTCAAAATTCCCTTTTTCCCATGCGCGTGCACCAAGCAAACATCATTCAATGAACTCTTCGATATCATTAGTACCTAAATATTGGTGTAAGGGGTCAGTTCATTCCACAGCAAAATGAAACCAAATAGTAAGTTAACATCTATAATTAATTCACTATTAGTCTTATTATGATGAGGGGATTCTTTGTTACTAACCTCTTCTTCTTCGTCCGATTGGTGTGATGCCATTAATGCAACATTCGCACATTCGTCACTTTCTGTTTCCAAAGATGAACTCACTTCATTGTCTTCCCATGCTATGTATGCCTTTTTGAAGTCTTTCTTTTTTATGACATTTTTCTTGATAATATTCGGACATTCTGCCTTAATGTGTCCTTGCTTACCACATTCAAAGCAAGTGAAGTTTTGGCTTGAAGTAGAACTATCCTTCTTTATAAAACTTTTCTTTTTGAAAGTTTTATCGTTTTTAAGAAACTTACCAAATTTCTTAACGAGGAAGGTGATGTTTTCATCTTCATCTGAATTTTCTTCTTTGATTTGTTCTTTTGATTCATCTTTTAAAGCAATGTTTTTGGTCTTCTTTTCTTGACTTTCATTCTTTTCTAACCTTCCAAGTTCGAGTTCGTGTTCTTGAAGTTTTCCAAACAATGCAGGAAGAGACATTTTGAATAGGCTTTTCTTTTCAGAGATTGCTGTCACTTTTGGTTGCCAGGCCCTTGTTAATGCTCTTAATACTTTTAGATTAAATTCATCGTTGGTGAAGATTTTCCCAAGTGCTGACAAGTGGTTGGTTAGATAAGAGAACCTTTTCTGTAAGTCTAAGATAGACTCTCCGGGCAGCATTCGAAATAATTCGTATTCTTGAGATAATGTATTCAGTTTAGCTCTTTTTACCTCAATAGTCCCTTCATGAGTTACTTCAAGGGTATCCCACCCTAGGATCTCGGCTACAAACTTCTAAGATAGCACACCACTATCTTAGATTAGATCACTTGAAGAAAGTACTAATTTCTTTTACAAACAATATAATCACTTTAGTGATTTTCAACAAAATGATCTTTAACTTTGAATAAGAATATAATAGTTGTACAATGATATCAATCCAATATTATTTCAAGTGTACTTTGAGAACCTTTCTCAATTATATGAAAATGTATTGCAAGTACTTGAAATATGAAAATCAACTTTGAGAAAATTTCAGAAAATTGTTCAAGGTTTTGGTAGTAGGATTGTGTGTGAATTAATCTGAAACTATGGGGTATTTATACTCCATAGACATCACTTCAGATCGGTGGCCATTGCTCCAAGAGGTTTGATGAATAAATGCAATGATCTAGAACCATTTCAGATCTGAAAAATGGCACTGTTTCCAGTTGTATTCGAATACAATATGTGTGTAGTCGAATACACCTCTTATAACGTTTAGATTTATTCAAAATTTTCATCTTGTATTCGAATACAAAGTCCATGTAGTCGAATACATCTAGGTGAATTTTGCCACTGACTTGTTGTTTGTATTCGACTACATTAGGTTGTAGTCGAATACAGATGTGCAGTCTTAGCTACTGACTTAGCACTTGTATTCGGCTACAGCATCTCGTAGTCGAATACAAATGTTCAGTTTTTGCTACTGACTTAGCATCTGTATTCAAATACAATATGCTGTATTCGAATACGAAATTGCTTTTTGTCAAAAACTTTATTTTTAAACATTGTTAATGTAAGTTTGACATATGAAAATCCTTTTTATGTCTATGCAAAGATGAATGGTTCTCATGTACTTTTGAAATATAGGAATATTTGATTGCATCATGTACCTTTACATTTATTAAACATCTAATATGTTTGATTATAGTTGACTTTGATATTTTGACTTCTTTTTGAGCTTTGTTACTTTGATCACATTTCTTGGTGTTTGTCTTCATCAAAAACATGTGTTTTACATATAAGCCAAGTCTTCTCCTAACAACCGGTCAACTCTAGATTGAAGAAGGAACTAAACCACTATCGGGTTGGATACAAAAGATTGGAACTTTAAGTGTTTGCTTCTAACAAAGCTTATAATAATAATAATAACTCTCACACTCTAAGAAACATTTAGAGAATATTTCTCATTCGAACAAGTGTTTCTCTCTTTGAACTCTAAAACTAAAATTTTTTCTTTTTTTCGATGATTTTCTTCTTCAGCCTTGAGTATATATTTATAGTTGAAATTTGGGCTTCAATTTAGTCCTTGTTTAATTCTGAATTGTATTTACTTCATATTGGGTTTGTAAATTCTTCAGATTGATCAAATCTTCTTCAAATATTTCTACAAATCTTGACCATATCTTCTTTCATACCTTTTGAAGTCAAATATATTGTTTCATAAAATACTTTTCTTATCATAAAAACTCTATGTATAAAATCAACTTGGTTCTAACACAGAGGACCCACAACAATTAATTGATGGTCTAGAGAGGCTTTGGAGAGCATTGAGTTGTTCTAAGGTAAGAGCAGTAGAATTGACATCATTTAAGCTAATAGATGTGGCACGTAATTGGTTTAATATAGTGTCACATGGTAGACAAATGGGGTCACCTCCGTTAGCATGCAAAGAGTTCTCTCAATTGTTCATGGTTCCTTTTCTTCCAGAAAGTGTAAGAGATGGATTAGCTCATGAGTTTGAGCGATTAGAGCAAATGGAGGGTAAGACAACTTCTGAGTATACTGCTCGTTTTACCCAACTCTCTAGACACGCTACTTATCTAGATATGTGGTTGGTCGAATTGTTATACTTTTGATGAGGTTTTGAGTTTGGCACTTAAGATTGAGCAACAACAGAACGAAAAAAAGAGGTGATAGACAAGATTCACAGAAGAAACAAAGGATTTAAGGATCTTTTAGTAACTATCTGAATCGTGGTGGTGGATCTATGTTTGGTTATCAGGGGCAACAAAGACTCATGTCTCAAAGAGCTTATCATAGCATGCAATATTTTGGGATTGTGCTGAGTCATAGATCAAATTCTAGAGCAGGGTCACAATCCATTTTCCCTCAGAGACATTCTGGTGTTTCAGCCACACAATGTTCTGTTTGTGGTAGGTTTCACTTTAGAAATTTTTTCAAAGATGGTAAAGTGTGCTATCAATGTGACCAAGTAGGTCACGTCATGAGGGATTGTCTTGCAGATATGACACGTCCATCCTAAAGTCATGTATCGACACCAACAACTTTGGTGTTTTCTCAGGCTCATTTTACATCTGTGCGACAAAGTGGGAATTCTTTTGTTAGAGGTTCAAGGACATCTCAGCAGGGAGGTAGAGGATTTGGTTATAGAGGTTAGATACCAGCTGGACAAGGTCAAGATGCTCAAATATCCAATGCAGTAGTTACAGGTATACTTTCTATTTGTTCCAAATATGCTCATGTTTTGTTTGATCCTAGAGCTACACATTCTTTTGTATCCTCGGGGTTTGCTACTCAACTTGGTAAATGTTCAGCTTTTCTAGATGAGGCTTTAGTTGTGGCTACAAGGTTTGGAGGAAATTTGTTTCCTATGTATGTGTATCGTTCTTGTGATATAGCTATTGAGGGCAAGGTATTTCCAATAGATTTAGTAGTTATTGACTTGATAGATTTTGATGTGATTTTGAGTATGGATTAGTTGGCTTTTCATGACGCCACCTTGGATTGTCGTAACAAAGTGGTGAAATTTGAGATATCGGGGCAATCAATCTTCTTGTTTTAAGAAGAATGTTATTGGGTACAACATAACCAAATCTCAGCCTTGAGAGCTAGCAAGTTAATGAGAAGAGGTTGTCAAGGGTACTTAGCCTTGGTAACAAATACACAAGTGGCCGAGGAGAAAATGGGAAAACTTCCAATAGGGTGAGATATGGAGATTGAGTTCTCTAGAGACTTGGTTCCTAACACTCATCCCATATCCATACCTCTTTATCATATGGCCCCAACAGAACTTAAGGAGTTAAGGGAGCAACTTCAAGATCTTCTTGATAAAGGTCTTATTTGTCCAAGTTCTTCTCCTTGGGGAGCATCACTATTATTTGTAAAGAAGAAAGATGGATCCATGCAGTTGTGTATAGGCTATATACAATTGATTAAAGTAACTATAAAGAATAAATACCTTTTACCCTACATTGATGGGTTGTTTGATCAACTTCAAGGAGCTCAATGTTTTTTTGGTTATGTCTTTTGGGTTTACTAATGCCCTAACAGCTTTTATGGATTTGATGAATCGTGTTTTTAAACCCTGCTTGATCAATTCTTGATTGTGTTCATTGATGATATCCTTGTTTATTCCAAGAGTAAAGAAGAACACGAGCAACAATTGAGGTTGGTTTTGCAAACTTTAAGAGATAAACAATTATATGCCAAATACTCTAAATGTGAGTTTTGGTTGGACAGTGTGGCATTTTTTGGTCATGTTGTGTCTAAGAATGGAATAAGTGTTTATCCAAGTAAGGTGGAAGCACTGTAGAATTGGCCCAGACCTACAACAACAAAAAAGATTCAAAAGAAAGTTGAGTTTCGATGGACTAATGCATGTGAGATGAGCTTTAAAAAATTAAAGGAGTATTTAACGTCAGCACCTATTTTGGAATTACTTCTAGGTGGTGAAAGTTATGCAGTTTATTGTGATGCTTCTAGAGTTGGTCTCGGTTGTGTACTTATGCAACAAAGTAAGGTTATTTCCTATGCATCTAGACAACTCAAGAGGCATGAGGTAAACTATCCCACACATGATTTGGAAATGGCTGTAGTGATTTTCGCTCTTAAGATTTTAAGGCACTATCTATATGGTGAAACTTGTGAGATTTATACCGATCATAAAACTCTTAAGTATATCTTTCAAAAACGAGATTTATATTTAAGACAAAGAAGATGGATGGAACTCTTCAAAGATTATGATTTCACAATCTTATACCACCCAGGGAACGCAAATGTTGTAGCAGATGCTTTGAGTAGGAAATCAATGGGTAGTCTCACTCATATAGCAGAAGTAAAGAGGCACATAGTTAAAGAATTTCAAGAAATTGTTGAAAGTGGAATTTAATTGGAACTTGATCATTCGAGGTTATTTTTACCTTATTTACAAATTCTTCCAACCATAGTTAATGATGTCAAGGAAGCTCAAAGTCAAGACTCATACTTGGTGAATGTTGTAAATAATGTTTAGAATGGTAAGATTTTAGACTTTTCAGTGGATTATGATGGTGTTCTAAGGTTGAAGTTTTGGTGGCTTAAGGAGGAAAATTTTAGAGGAGGCTCATCATTCTTCTTATACTATTCACCCAGGTTATAATAAGATGTATCAAGACTTAAGAGAATTGTATTGGTAAGAAGGGATGAAGAGAAACGTAGCAAATTTTGTCTTTAAGTACTTAATGTGTCAACAAGTAAAGGTTGAATATCAAAAGCCAACATGATTACTTCAACCTATTGAAATACTTGAATGGAAGTGGGAAGACATCGCTATGGATTTTGTCACAAGATTGCCACGAACCCAAAAGGGGTATAACTCGGTGTTGATGATTATAGGTCGGTCAAATTTTAAAAGATATTCTTCGTGCTTGTGTTTTGGATCTTGGAGTTAGTTGGGATCAACATTTTTCCTTGATGGAATTTGCATACAATAATAGTTATAATCTAGTATTTAGATGGCTCAGTTTGAAGCTTTGTACGAAAACGGTGTAGGTCTCCGATATGATGGTTTGAAGTTGGAGAAGCTAAACTAGTCGGTCTAGAGTTGATTCAAAACACCATTGAAAAGGTTAAATTGATTCGAGATCGCTTAGTGATAGCTCATAGTACACAAAAATCTTATTCTAATAAGAGACGTCGTCCCTTGGAATTTTCAGTGGGAGAACATGTATTTCTACGTGTTTCACCAATGAAAGGAGTTTTGTGGTTTGGTAAAAAGGGAAAACTAAGTTGAAGGTTCATTGGACCATATGAAATTTTAGAGAGGGTCGGACCAATAGTGTATTGCTTGGCACCTCCACCAGATCTCTCTGGAGTTCATCAGGTCTTTCACATTTTGATTCTTTGAAAGTATCTTCACGACCCTTCTCATGTGCTTAATCATGAAGATGTGTAGTTAGATGAGAATCTATCATATGTTAAACATCCGGTAGCTATATTAGATCAACAAGTGAGGCGTTTAAGTTCAAAGGATATTGTTTCAATAAAAGTTATTTGTCGTGGTCTACCTGGTGAAAAAACAACATGGGAACCCGAAAAAGTCATATGTAACAGCCCGATTTTTCATAAAAACGCGAGTGTATTTTTTTTTTTTTAATAAGTAATTAAATGAATAAATACTTTCGGATGAAATATTTAATGTCGTAACACAACAACAAAATCAACATAATTTACCACAGCGGAAATAATTTTTGAAATTACAATTCCAAAGTATTTAAACTTCTCTAAGTCACATAAAAAAATATTACAAGGACCCAACAAAATATAAGTTAGGCTGACAATATAGGTACAGTCTTCCCAAATAAATAATTACAACCACAAAAGAAAGACTTCTAGATCCTATAAAGTCGCCTAATCTGATCATGCTACAAAAAGCTATACACCCCGGGTGATCTCCACGCGCCCAGCACAAAACTCCTGACACAGCTCCGATCAGGCATCGCTAACTACCTTCCCCTCTCCAGGGTACTACTCGGCAGGACGATCCTGAGTCTCACTTGAGGGCAAATCCCAGATTTCCACAAAAGTTGTAAAGGGTCACCAATCCGAAATTAACAAACATCACATAACATTTATATTTTAAATGCATAAAAATCACCCTTCAACTTAGCATACATCTAGAAAGGGTTTACATATGTTAAATATGCATAAACGAGGTTGAAAAATGAAGTTTTGGACCAAACTGCACTGCTGTATTCGAATACAACCCCTGTGTAGTCGAAAACAGTTGCGAAAACAGCAGAAAAACAGCAAAAACAGCACTGAAAGCACTACTGTATTCGAATAAAGCCTCTCTGTATTCGAATACAGCATTCCACTCAACTGTATTCGACTACAGCACCTTGTGTAGTCGAATACACTTCAAAAATTCAAGTCAGTAGTGAAATCATTCATCTGTATTCGACTACAACCTATGTGTAGTCGAATACACCTGTAAAAATAGCAGATTTTCAGTTTTGAAACATTTCAACATCATTCAAACACTCCCAAATTCATTCTAACAATTTCACCACCAATTCAATGAATCACAACAACCAACACGGCACAATTCGCACACCACAATCGAGTATACATATACAACCATCACAGTATGTACGGTCTCTCACAGACGAATGCATGCGATCGCTCACAGATCAGCACGACTTTCAGGAGTGCAATCTCTCACAGATTCGCACGACGAGAGTGCAATCTCTCACAGATCAGCACAACTATCACGAGTGCAAGATGGAGTAGCGTACGTGAACAGAGGAAAATGTTTTTTTCTTTTCTTTCCTTTCCTTTTCTTATATATATATAATACTCATAAAATAATAAATATATATATAAATATATATATATATATATCTATTTATCCCAAACCAACCAAATTTCAAACACTCTCACACACACCCCCACAATTTTGATAAAAATATCCATTCTCATTCCAACTCAATTGACAAGTAAAATTTTTAGCAACTATAGATATTTTTAACAAAACAGTTCAGTAATAAATCCTCCACAACGTAAACAAATTATCTCCCGCCAAATAATTTAAAACGGAGCCCACAAAATATTTATGGCATTAAAATATTCAAAATACCAATAAAACTGGCTAAAAAGCCTCAGAATTCACCGTCCTTATAACAACACAAAGGCGTTTGACACTTGCGCCCATACAAAGCCTCATATGGTGCCATGCCAATACTTGCGTGAAAATTGTTGTTATAAGTAAATTCAACCAATGGAAGCACATCTTCCCAGCTTCCTCTATCATCCAATACACAAGCTTTCAAAAGTTCTTCCAAAGACTGATTTGTTCTCTCAGTCTGTCTGTCAGTTTGTGGATGGTAAGCTGAACTCAACCTTAGTTTCATTCCCAACGCATCATGCAGTGCTCCCCAAAAACGCGACGTGAATATCGGATCACGATCTGATACAATACTCGACGATACTCCATGTAATCTCACAATCTCAGCAATGTAGATCTTTGTTAGCTTATCTACCTTATAAGTGGTCTTCACTGGTAAAAAGTGTGCGGATTTAGTCAATCGATCCACTATTACCCATATCGAATCTTTCTTCATCCTCGTTCTCGGCAATCCAGTGATAAAGTCCATGGAAATGGTATCCCACTTCCATTCCGGTATATCCAAAGGTTGCAACACTCCAGCAGGTCGCTGATGTTCCACCTTCGCTTTCTGACAAGTTAAACAAGTTGACACATACTCCGCCACATGCCTTTTCATTCCCGGCCACCAATAATTCTGCCTCAAATCCTGATACATCTTCATCGCTCCAGGATGAATACTCAATTTACTCTTATGAGCCTCGTCTAAAATCGTTTTCCTCAAATCTGCAACTTCTGGTACACAAATTCTCCCATTACATCTCAAAATATTATCCGGCCCAATCTTAAAGTCAGTCGTTTTCCCTTGCACGATTAGATTTCTCTTCTCTTGAATCAAAGCATCATTTTGAAAATTCACAATGTCTTCAAGTAGTCCACTCGAAATCTTAACCATTCCGAATTTCAAAATTCCCGGTGCAAACTCTACATTTAAGTGCAAGTCTCTAAATGCTTCCCACAACTATTGTTGTCTAGCCATCACTATTGAACACACTGATACACTTCTTCTACTCAACGCATCAGCCACCACATTGGCTTTCCCAGGGTGGTACATCAGTGTGAAATCAAAATCCTTAAGAGTCTCCATCCATCTCCTATGACGCATGTTCAATTCCTTCTGATCAAACAAGTATTTCAAACTTTTATGGTCACTATACACTGTGAACGTACTTCCATATAAGTAGTGCCTCCAAATCTTCAACGCAAAAGCTACCACTTTCTTGTGTTGCATCAGAACACATCCCAAACCTTGGTGAGACGCATCACAATAAACTTCATACGGTTCTCCTGGTTTTGGTAAGATCAAAACTGGTGAGGTCGTCAACTTCCTCTTCAGTAACAGAAAATTCTCCTCAAAAAGATTTTTGCGGAAGAAACAAATTGGTGCTCATCAATAATTAAAAGAAAGCTTGACAATGGTAAGAATATAAAGTTTTGGAAACATATATGGGTGGGAGAGCAACAGCTATGCAACAATTTTTTGTTGTTGCTTAATGTCGCGACTGATAAGGATTGGACAGTTGCAGCAAAAGGTATTTGGAAGGATAACTGCAGGGAATTCCACTTGTGCTGGATGCGTCCGCTGTCTACAGAAGAAGCTCAAGATGCGGCAACTCTGTGCATACTGCTTCAGCAGCTCTGTCCGTGGAAAAATGAGGTGGAAAAACTTTTAACAGTTAACAAATACAACGCTTCTAGCAGCCATAAAAGTTGTTACGAGTTGCTAGACAGTTACCGGTTGAAAGGGGCTGGCAACAACAATTTAATTGTTGTTGTTCAGCGCTGATGGTTGACTTCAGCGCCGTCGAAAGTGTGAGTTTTTTGGTGGAGATTGCATTAAAATAAAATTCCAATAATAGTAGAACAAATTAGAAAGGGATGCTGAATGATGTTCATCAATAAATTTGTGTTTTCTCTTTTACAGACTTTGAGACACTTATTCGTCAATTGTCCAAAAAAAACAAGAAATATAGAAACAAACTTTTAGTTGGATGAATTGGAACACAATTGGATGGGGAGAGGAGGGGATCGATAATTTATTGGTGTTCAATACGATTTGCAATGAGAAAAAAACGAAGAAAGTTTCAACTTTTATTTGGCTCACAATAGTGTGGAGTGTGTGGTTGGAATGCAATGATGTTATCTTTAATGGTAAAGTGGCAAACATTTTAGAGGTGGTCGATTGAGTAATTCATTTATCTTGTCGTGGTTTATTTGTAGGGAGGAGAAAAACAAAAATTTAAGTTATTCTAATTGGTGGAATAATCCAATTTCTTTTATAGAAAATGTTTAAAAGATTATATTATGTATTGAGTTTTGAGTATTCCTTGTACTCACATTAATAAATATTTGCTTATAAAAATAGTAATATTTTAATATTAAAAAAATTATTAAAAACATATTGACCGATTTTCTTTTAATGGAAGCACTTAATTGAAAACAATATAATAGTTCAAGCATAGTTTTGTTGTAAAATTAGGCCTCCAAGGCAACCTGATCAACCTTTTTTTGACAACAAAACCAATTAAACCTACAAAATAATGAATTGTTATTCAAACTTGAGGTGTGTCGAAGTCATGTGCTTAAAGATTTACGCACTTAATAGAACTACAATAATTATATTTGTTTGTTAACCTATAGAGAGAAAAGAGAAGAAATGACAAATTCATTTCAATTGGCAAATGCGTGGGAGTTTAAATAGGTAAGAAACATATTTAATATTATCAAATTAACAATGTGAGACTTCTAATTTTGTAACTTAATTTTGAAATATTCTAAAATATCCAACAGTTTTCTACAAGTATTTACAAATTTAATCTAATACATGTGAACATACATACCTAGCAAAAATCAAGGATATACACTCTTATTTGTGCACCTTAACTTGAACTTATTTTGAAATGATTTTTATTAAAAATAATATTTTTGAGAATTTACTAAATAAGATTGACCGTGAGCAACACTATTAGACAACAACATTTTTCGTTTTAGGGAAAGATTACATGAGCAAAGGGTAAACAAATTGTTAACAAAAAAGTACATTAGGCAACACTTCTTGGTTGCCAAAATTTATATTTCAACGCTGGATATAACTGTAAAGAAAGAAACACTTCTTGGTTGATAATGACTGCCTATTTAAGATACAACTTAAATATCATAAAAATACATGAAAGATATAATTTACTGTCAAAATAGTATATGACTGTTATAACGTCATTGATTAAACTGATTGACATTTTGATGATTCGAGAACTAATTTGGATTTTTTGTTGAGTTAGGGACTAAAATGGCAGAGTCCTATACTTACAGGGATTAAAATTGTGGTTTACCCAAATATTGTTGCATTATGAAATAGATTATGCTTGGATAGACAACACATGATGCATAAGATTATACTAAAAAGATATTTATTCACCATTTTCCATTAAAAATAAGAGAAATCTACTAGCCACCCAACATTTAGACATTGTATCCCTACATTTATATACATTGGAGGAAATTAACCATGAATAGTGGTCTAGAAGAAGAAAAGTTAAAAAATGATTCAGAGTTGGACATTACATCAAAGATGAATATAATTTGGAAAACATGGAAAACACTTAATGTTGCTGGGAAGATGACATTGAAGAGCAAGTTGCGTGAAATAGTATATCCAGAGACAAAATCAATGTGTGCACCACCAAATAAGATGAAAACAAAGTGTGGTGTGAAAAGGAAAAAAGCCAAGAAGCCGAAGCAATTTGACATATATCACGACCCTTCACTTTTTGAACATGCGGATGCTTGTATTCAGATAATGAAACCACTCAAGTCTCTCAGCAAAGACCCATGAAAGCATCCCAACAAGCCTCCGAGCAAGCATCCAAACAAGCCTTTTAGCAAGCATATAAGCAAACCTCTCAACAAGCATCTAAACAAGCCTCTCAGCAAACACCCAAACAAGCCTCGCAGCAAGCACCCAAATAAGTCTTACAGCAATGTATGATGAGTGAAATTAGACAATATAAGGACGAACTTTCTCCTCTAATTCATTCATATATTGAAGACATAGTTAATGTTAAAGAAGATGAAAACTGTGGATATCGTGCTTGTGGTGATTTACATGATCATAGTGAAGAATACTGGAGCATTGTGCGTCGACAATTGTATACAGAGATTAAGTCAAAACCTGATTTATATGCTGCATTATTTGAGGAATGTTTGCAATTAGAAGTGGATGAGTATTTCAGATATGGGTTACGTGACAGCAATAAAATATAATCTCATTCTTGTCTTATTGGGGAAATCTTTTTCTTTGACTTTTTACCCGTTGAGTGGTGCACACAACAGAGACCTACCACGTGATCGTATTATCAGTATTGTTTTTGTTAATGAAAGTCATTAGGTTCATGTTAAATTGAAAATGTCTATTGCCTCCACTTATATGGCATTGAAAGGACCACCACAATGTTGAGTCTACATCATGGGCTATTGCTTATGCAAAACGTCTAAGCCTGGTGAGGCTAGAAAACAAACACTGAGAAAAAGGATCCCATTAGAGGACAAGTCGTTTTAAATTATAGTGAAAGTCACAAGTTTGTGAAGAACTGGACGTAACCCATTTTGGGTGAACCAATATAAATTTGCATGTGTCCTTTTTATATGCTTTAGTTTTTCTGCTTCATACATACATCCTCATTAACTTGCATTTCATCCTCTCGTAGAGGATACTGTTTTAAACATCTCACTAGAAAATTTTAAAACCACAATATCTTTATTCAACCCCCCTTCTAGTGATATTTCAGTTACTTCACTACTGTTTGGTTCCTCTGCACTACACTGAAGTAGCAATGTCAATCACAAGAAAGAGGGTTTGAATTGTGATCCTTTTAAAATTTTGATTCTTGTGCTTAATTTAAATTAACTCAAGAATGATCTTGGTTTGATAAACAATAAAAGGAGAACGTTCTTCGTTAGTAATATAACAATAAAAATTTCGCGATGTGATTAGTGCTAAGTGAGTGATAAATAAATGGAGATAAGGGAAAGAGAATTCACACAACATTAATATATCCTGGTTCACCCAAAGTGGGTTATGTCCAGTCCTCACAACTGTGAGATTTTCACTAAGTGTTCAAAACGAAGAACGTTCTTGGTTTTTAGACCACAAGTCTAGATCAACCTTGATCTGTTACACGGCGCTACCTTTCAACCCATAAAGGATTTTTACAATCACCTTTCAGCCTTGAAAGGATTTTTAGAAACACACTCAATCTAACCTAAAAGATAGACTTGAGTTACAAATGATGTGTATGATAAAAGTGTTTGGGATCTTGAAACTTCTCAACACTTGTTTGAGATAAATGAAAGACAAACTCAGTAAATAATGATCCAAAGATATAGTGAAGAGAGCTGGAGTTTGCTTGAAGAGTTTTTGACTTGTTATTACTTAAACAAGTGTTGGTAGATTTGTAGATTGAACTGTTACCTTCATCTTCCAATTGATCTTCAATTTATAGATTATAAGAGGCTTTGAATATTCAGTTTAAAAAGAATATAGATGTTGAACTCTTGCCTTCATCTTCCCAAGTGTCAGATATATTTTAAAGCAATTAAACATGTGTTTCTATTGCTGTCGAGAACATTCTTGACAAACGAATAAAATTCTTCCTTTTGGGTATCATGGAAAACGCGAATGAGTGAGTGAATGATTTGTCACATGTCAGTTGGCACTGTTTTGAGTCAGATTTATGCAGAACTTTCTGCAGAATATTGTAAGTACAATGTACTTGTACCCTTGCTCACAAATCATCAATTTGGAGATCAATCTTTAGGCTGTTTTCCTCTTTTGGGCATTCAGCTCGAGTTCTGGGCTTCACCATTGATTTGAGTAGTCTTCATACTCTTTAATATGTGGTTTAGACTGTGGAAAATTATCTGTTGTAATTATGCCTTTAAAAGAGAATAACCTAGAATGTTCTTTTGTAAAACAAGAACATTCTTCGTTTCTGTTTTGTATGAGTGCTGGATTTTGACAGTTGTTGTGTATCAGTCCTTTGTCTCAGAAACATGACGTGCTTTCTGCAAAAAGGTGCAGCAACAGTGTCCTTGCTGTCATGGCTGTCCTTTGCTCATAGCTCATCAATTTGGAGATTGATCTTGATGTTTTGCTTTGCCTTTGTTGATCCACTTTGATCGAATCTATCCAAAATGATCTTGAGTATATAATTATGTTCCTTTGTAATGAATAATGGTGATTTGCAATGTAGACTTTGTTCTTTGTAAACCAGAATGTTCTTGGATTAATGCTGTCAAAACCAGAACATTCTTCGTTTTTCAGACTGTTGTCCAGAATGATCTTCGTCTTTTCAGACTGTTGTCCAGAATGATCTTCGTTTTTCAGAATGTTGTCAAGAATGATCTTCGTTTTTCAAAATGTTGTCAAGAATGCTCTTCGTTTTTTCTATTTAATAACCAAAACATTCTTCGTTTCTCATATTTGATTTTGCTTCTTTCAAATGATCTTGCTTCTGATTTACAGCATAGTGTGATCATTGATTGTTGTATGAATGTATTTGATCATCTTCTTCATGACGATGTTATCTTGAAGATGTAATAATCATTCTCTTGAATGATTGATATATGATACATTCCTTTTGAGATTATTTCATTATTGAGTGGATACTTATGCACTTTGATGAAGTGAATGGCTTCTTGCTTATCACTTATGCAATTCAAGTTCCTTAAACAAAACTCCAGTACAATCATTAGTAGACCACCAATCATAAAACTTAATCATTTATTTCATAAGGTTTGTTGTCATTAAAACATATATCAAAAAGGTTTTGCCTCAACATACACATCCTTTTTTGTAACAAAATTCATTCACATAATATACAAAAGATGAAATCACTCTATTCTAGTTTTTCGCATTTCTAAAATGTTTGAACGAAAATCATTTCAACTTTTAACTCATATCTCGTTCTTATTTACTTTAGAGACAAATAAAGTAGTTGCAGCAAAATAAGTCTAAAACAATAAAGTAATAAAAATAAATAAAGTCTGAGTAATAAGTCAAAATAAATAAGTCTGAATAATAATATATTACAATCAAAATAAAACTATAGTACTAATGATAATCCTCTCCTCTAAATATGTGTAAGGCTCTCTCTAAGTAGATATGCATCTCATCTTCAAGAGAAACCCTTTGTAAGTCTAAGTTCTATTGTATAAGACCATCCAATATCTGACACCGTGTATACCATTCATCATGACAAGGACGAGAACCATGACTAGGACCAGAACCAACATCATGACTAGGACCAGGACCAACACAACCAGGAACGTTCGAACATGGAGGTGATGCAGCAACGTAAGGGAACATCTAAGGATGAGATATCTTATAGTACCACTAGATGTATCCCTCTACACACTTGTGTGAATATGAGGTCGGATGCAATCTATACCGAGGGATCGAACAAACTTTCTGTACATACACCATTCAACATCAACATCACGGATAACGAGCACTGGCAGTGTAGGAGGGATGTCCTGAGTATACCCAACTTGCCATAGACACCTCTCTAGAAAATATGGTACCATTGTGGAGCACCAACGAATGTATCTTGTAAATATCGACACAAATTGAAATTATGTCGTGGTGTCCTCATCATAATTTGGTGTCCAGATAGCATCAGTAGGTCCCAAAGCATCCAACTTTACTATGTAGTATGCAACATCCCCATATGTTTATTTATGAGTCCATCGAAACATCTATGGCAGTGAAGATATAGACTCACTCATACTACGCTTATAGATATTAGGGAAATGTTCATAAATTTTTATCTATAAAATAATTAAAAAGTACAAATAATTAAATAAACATTTTATCAAATAACAATATAATAAGTATAAAAAAAATATAAAAGTATCTGACATAGAGATAAATATCCTTCGATCTACTTCCTTACAAGCATGATACCATATCTAAGACAGTCATATAAAACAACAAGAGCAGCTGGTCCTCTTGCCTATTTACCACAAGTATCAAGGTCTTAAATAGTAACAATTATTTTGCAAATAAAGGGTAAAAAATTTGTTAGCTAGTATGCTACACCCTACCAAATGAAGTAGGTATGCCCTCGCTGCAAAGTTGAATTGTGTTTCATGAAGTTTCTTAAGAAAATATAGTTTTCAACCATTCAAAACTATATGAAGCACCTCTATTAACCTTAGTTTCATTCACATATTCATCCCCATCAACTCTCGATGGCCAAATGGCAAGTGAAAGGAGCTCGTCTTCACGTGCAATCTCTCAGCAAAAACATATATAAGATTACAATCAATCATATGCAAACTACATCATTGCAGAGGACGTAACTCAGATGTAGTAATCCATTTATCTATCTAAGTAGGTAATACATATCTGATATCAATGAATTTATCTTGTTTGTAACCATTTGAAACAACTTTCAATGCACATTTATCCTTTTTAATTAAAATATCACACAATAAATTATAAAATTATTTAGTTTACTATATATATAATAAACAATATTATATTAAACTATATTATATTATACATATAATAAACTACACTATAAATATATTAAACTATACATATTGTGCTATGCTATACTGTGTAATAAAATAAATTAATTACTAACATGTCCATTTCACATTCTAGCTGCAATGTAGCCCTCATAGTCCTTAAGGACGAAAAGATCGAAATGACTTCCAGGAAACAGAGGTTGGTCGGGTTGCTATGCATGTAATCTTGTTGCTCCTCCTGCTCATGTTGGGTATGACCATTAAACGCAGGATCCTAATGCTCCTCCTGCTGAAACTCAGGTTGAACATAATAATCCTCTTATTGTTGCATCTATCCGTTCCTCTTTCTCTTTTTTTGAATAGGGGCTCCTTTATTAGATTGTGTAGGAGGTCGAACTCAAGAATGATCCACAATACTTTTTGCTCCTTTGATCCTCACTAAAAAAAAGGTAAACAAATAAAAAATTGAAAAATCCAAAAAATTTCAGGAAAATGAAATTTCTGGGTTAGTTATTTTCAACCGAAAAATCCAGTGTCCAAAATTTCAGGTACACAATTTAACTATCGTGAACTTTGAAACACTAAAATTTTCGGTTGAAAATAACTACTAGAAATTTCATTTTCGTAATTTCTGTTATTGAAATATAACTACCTGAAATTTCGAAGAAGTTCAGAGAAAAAAATTACTTTTTCGAAAATTTGGAAATGTGGGGATTGCTCAAAATATCCGAATTTCTTTTAATTTTTACTATTCACTTAGGGATATTTTAGTAATTTAAACGATAAAAATTATAAATGGGAGTAGAAGTCTAATTGACGGGTACAAAATCCAATTTTCTAAATTTGAGTAAATTAAAAACTTGTTAGCCCAAAATGGCATCCATCATATTGTTTCACCATTCACCTTCTCTATTTAGTGAATTAAAAACTTCTTGATCTAAAATGACACACATCATTTTGTTTCACCATTCACCTTCACTGTCACTTTTAACTACACGTTTCCCCATTTACTTTATTTAATACAACTTTTTCGTTTTCTCAGATAAAAATTGTTGTAACCCATTAATAAATATTAATTTTTATGAGTTCAATTAATAATATAGGGTTTTCCTCTTTTAAAGGAATACATAGTCAATTAATAACCAAAACCATGGCAAGAAAACTGTGAATTACATGAGTGCATTATTGGAAGTGTTCCAATTGAGTATGCTTTGGTAGTGAAATTTCAACAAGCATAATAGATATGCTTATAGAAATATGTTTAATTGATGATATCGACACAATTGTATGAATTTCAATTTTCAAAGGACATTCGATTTGGTTGACTTCATGATACTTAATAATAACTAAATAAATAAATGGTAATAATAGTTAGAGTAGTAAAATAATGTTGGATAGAGAACGATGCTAATAAGTATTAAAAGAATAATAATGCTTTTTTACAATAAAATAATCCTAGTAATGCTAATAATGGTTGATTTGACACTGTCAAATATTTGTCAGCGGATACGCTCCTACAATGGTTTACACCACTCAATTTCTAAATTTGATCAAAGATCCTTTCTAAAGGGGTGGAAACCTCTATTTAAAGACTTCCAATACATTAGGATAGGGATTAGGTCAAAGGTAACTAACTAATAACAGAAACACCCAACAGTTACTCCTATACAACTACTAACAACCTAGGAACACAACTACTAACAAACTCCTAATTATCCCTATTTGTATATCCTAACATTACACCCCTCTTCAAAACAACTTGTCCTCAAAGGTTGACATATACTAAAGTCTACTTGTTCAATGGTTAAAAAAAATTTTAAAAAAAAATTCCTCCAGGATCCCATTGTTGAGGCCTCAACTTCAGCTTTAGGTACTTTCATATTCCTTTTTTCTGCACTTTCCTGCCATAGCTGCAAACCTGCTGAGTTCTGAATTGCCAACAAAGTATGGCCTCTATTTAATGGCTGTCGGACCCATCTGATTGAGTCGGATTTCTCGAGTGCGGGATTGGACAGACCGAAGGTGGTGGCGGAAGGCAAATGTTCAAGAAGCTTTTCAGCCACAATTTCGAGTGTGAGGAATAAGGAGACCAAGTTTGAATCGAAGAGAACATTTGCTGCATCGAGTATGGCTTAACGAGGAAAAGCTCCGCAAAAAGAAAAATAGACGATAAACAAGGACAAGACAAGAGAAAGCAACAATGCCATTGATGAACCTTGAGATGTGGCAACTAGTTGCTGCTGTCCTTCAGGTCTGGTGGTTTTGGTGGCGGTAGGTCTGGTGGTTTTGGTGGTGGTGGGGGAGCTACAATCAGCGAATAAGCTATGAGATGTAGTTCCTTCGTGGTTGGTTTCCCTATAACTGCGATCCCTGTTGTTTCTAATTGCACTTTCCAATATGGCGACAGCACAAGGCTTGCCAGAATCTTAATGGACACAGACCCAGTGCCTTTGCGCAGGATGCAGTGGCTGCTTCCTTCTTCCTCTGCCACTGTTGTTTGTTTGTCACTAAACATTATTTCCTCCATATCCAAATTTCCAGACTTTAAGTCTTTGATAGAACGTTCATCTTCTTCATAAGTTTTCTGAATCAAAAAGAACTTCCTAGCACAGTTCATCCAACCAAACGGGTCATTTAAGGCGTGTGATGTTTCCTTCTTCAACCACAAACGCGAGACTGGATTTTCTTCCTTTTCTGAATCTTTCTTCATCGATTCTTGCTCTGTTAACTTCCCACTCTTTATTGATTCTGATTTTTCTGTTGGTTCTTGGTTTTCCGACAGCAACTCCCTTGCAGTACACAGCTGATTTGCTGATGTGGCTTCTTCAAGGACCTCTTGTACTCCCTTCTTGGCTTTGTTTTCTAGTTCTTGATTGCCAAATCTACGGATCAGACCTATGCAAAAAGATTCCCAGGTTGGATCTGGGTTTTCTTGATCCCAAGAACTGAACCAAAACAGTATCCATGCATCCAAGCTCATGAACGCCCACTGCACTTTATCGAACCCGTGAATTTCAGCCTTTTCGTGCTTCAGAATTTCTTGCTCTGTTTTTTTTATATTTATTTTAAACAAATATTTTTCCTATACTTTTTTATTCATCAATTATAAATATTTATTTAATGTGGTTTTTTTTCAATTTTGGTTGTTTTTGTAGTTATTTTTTTATAAGATAATTATTTTTTTAATAAAGTAATTACATTTCTTTTATAAAAAAATTGTTTATTTATTTTTGGAGGTTTTTTTTTAATTGTTATATTTACTTGTTTATCCTTAAATAATGATGTAAAGAAAATTAAATGAGGATACATTTGTGTTTTTGGTAGGTGTTCTTTTTCTTATATTGATAGTAAATTAAATGAGGATAAATTTGTATTTTTTATAGTTGTTTCTTTTCTTATATTAATTTATTGATAGTAGATTTGATAATAGTTAAAAAAGATATTGATTTTTTTGTAGTTATTTCCTATATGATAGTTTTTTTTTTCTTACTATTATATTTCTTTTGTAAAAAATGTAGTTAATATATTTTTTGGTAGTTATTTCTTTTTTTACTTATATTTATTTGTTTGTCTTTTTAATAATGAAGTGATAAAAAAATTAAACGAAGATAAATTTATATTTTTGATAAGTGTTTTTATCTTTTCTTTCCAACAAACCAACGTTATATTTCCGATCACCTTGTTTAATTCTTATCTTACTTCTTTTTGGATCTATCTTATTTTCTAATTTAATTTCACTCATGTTAGCATATATCCAAGCTTGCGATGTTGAGGACCGTTCCAAAGATTGGAGGCGTCAGGTAAATTAGTTTTTAAATATTATAAATTGATAAATACATCTATGAAATTGTAAAATATTAATCAAAATATTTGATAGATATTTTATAATTTTAAGAATGTATTTGCTAATTTTCCAAAAACAAGGGACTAATATGAAGGACACTTCCAATTTTAAGGGTCAATTTGTATATTCACTCATCAATGACTCTTTAAAACTTGGTTATGAATTGAAGACATATTATGCTATTACTTATGAAAGCACTGGTTTAGTGCAGTTGCTATTGGTGAAGTCTGAAGACCATAGTGAGGAGGTTATCACCGACACTTTTCATGGAATGCATATTTCAATGTTCAACATGTGTTTGAATCGATGTCCAACAAAACACCAGCACATCGATTATATCCAATTAATTCATTTTCTCAAATTATTATCGTTGTCGACATGTCAATACAGTGTTGTGTTCGTGTCAGTATCCTTATTTCATAGTTTATGTTGACTTAATGAAAAGTTAATACAAAGTTAGACTCAGGGCCATCTTAAACATTTTTAGACCTGTCAAATCACATTTCCAAGCTTCATATTCATTTGGTGAGAGTTGCAGGACTTGTCCATCTGGAACTTTAAATGACAAACTACTAAAAAACTAGTATAAGGCTGTTTCTCGCACGTGTGGAGTTAAAAACAAGGAAATCCATATGAATCCAAGCGATAACAAAATTACTTTACACATAAAACACTTTGAATTGGGTATAACATACATGCATGCACTATTTTCAGCTTAAATTCGACACATTTAGTTCATGAATCGAGTTCAATGAGTTAATTACCGAATCGAGGGTCAAACTATTTTCGAGTTGGTTTGATTCATTGTCAGCTATAAGCTTCATTTAATCACACATACTTTTGTTTGTGAGTTTGGAATGAAGAGGAATGACAAGAGGAATGAAGACCCCAACTTCCAATATAGATGAACTCAAAAAATGAATTGAAAAACGTTTTCGGAGGATTTTGGAGGGCTTTGAATAAATAATTAAAAATAAACAACATGAACGGATAAATCACAACCACTTAGTGAGGAAACAACAACCACCATCACAAGAAGGGAAACACACAAAAAAGGCACGAATAATTGTTTTTCAATCTTGTGGCAATTATGTTAAACAATACTACCTGAAATATAAATAATTCTCAAATAAAGTAATACATGACAAAATATTTAGTCGTTCAGGTAGAAATATTTAAACCCCAATTCATAAAGAAGTGAAATCAAAATGAACAACCTTAAAGAAAATGTCATAGGAAATCAAACAAGTAAAAACATAAATTTTTGAAAACCAAAAAGCGACTTCCTCTCATTGGTAGCCTTCTCGTCCTAAAGGTGGCATTTCCCTGATGGGTGACCCCATCGATAAATACCTTTCTCCTCTCAATCCCACAACGCATCATAACACATAAATTATAGAGCTTACATCTCGTTTGATAGCCCTCTACTCCTAAGGATGATATCTCTCATAGAGGCGGTTCCATCTAACGGGTAACTCTCCTCAATCAAAACGATATAACTATGTGCACCTACCTCCATTAATGATTTAATAATTATAACAACGACTTCCAAAACACATTTTTAAAAATCATTTCTCAATTCATCGTAACTCATGGAAAACATATCTAACTGTATATCAATTCAATATTTAAATACTTTATAACTAATGAATAAATCAAACTATAAACATATTATATAACAAAGGAAATAAAAAAAAATGATGAAATCGAGAAAAATTTAAAGGTTGTGTTCCTCAAATTTTTAAATAAATACTTTAACATAGAAAACGAGAAAAATAATAATTATAGCATAATAAAAGTATGTGACAATGATCGTCGTCTACTAGCAACTATGAATAATCGACTAAATTTGTTCTCCAACAACTCCTAGAGTAGCAGGCAGGATCGCAGCTAACAAATCTGAGTATCAAAAATATTTTAAAGACTTTAGAAAAATTATTCTAAAGTTTAGCTAACTCTAGGAAACCATAAAAATCCTTTAAATCTACTCTAAGCACCAAAATAAGATTTTTAAACAAATCATATTTTTCTAGAGATTCATTCTTAGCATCAGAGTTGTGTATTTACCTCAAAGAGTCTCAATGAACAACTTTCAAAGAACTGGTACCTTTCTCCTTCCTTAGAGCACAAACCCTAACCCAAAAATTCAACCCAAAGTTGTGAAAATATGAGAAGGCTTGCTTAGGAAATATATACCCTTCCTATGGATTTATGGTTTAGAGAGGCTAGTTTGTGACTTTAAGTGAGAAGAAGAAAAAGAGAAAAAGAATAAAAAAAGAAAAAGAAAATGGAGGTGTGGAGTTGTAGCCGAGAGGGACAGGAAAGGAAGATGTGAAATGAGATAGAAGAAGAGTGAAGGTGAAGTAATTTGAGTTTTATTTATTTATTTATTTATTTATTTATTTATTTATTATTATTATTATTATTATTATTATTATTTAAACGATGCGTTTCATTTAGTTCAGTACAAATTTGGGGTTGTTTTTGTTTTTACTCCAGACAAATAAAAGACCCTAATTTTTTAAAGACTAAAACATATTTAGTTCTATTTACAATTTAGTTGATGCACGCTACATTTTAAGACAATCTACTTGGGAACAAAACTAAAACAAATATAGTAATGAAAAGTTAACACAAAGTTATGCTCAGGTCCGTCTTAAATATTTTAAAGACTCTGCCCAATCACCTTTCCAAGCTTCATATTCAGATGGTGAGAGTTCTGAGGCTTGTCCATCTGGAACTTTAAATGACAAACTACTATAAGGTCCTTGTACGTGGGGAGTTAATTCTCGTTGCATAAATGAAACAAGGAAGTCCACCAGAGTCTAAGCGGTTAGAAAACTACTTTAAACAAAAAAAAAAACACTTTGAATCGGGTATAACATACATGCATGCACAATTTTCACCTCAAATTCGACTCATTTAATTCATGAATCGAGTTCAACGAGTTAATTATCAAATCGAGTGTCAAACTATTTTCGAGTTGGTTTGATTAATTGTCAGTTCTATAGGCTTCATTTAAACACACAAGCTTTTGTTTGGGAGTTTGGAATGAAGAGGAACGACAAGAGGAATGAAGAACCCAACTTCCAATATAGAAGAACTCAAAAAAGAATTTCAGAATGATATCAGAAGATTTTGGAGGGCTTTGAATAAATAATAAGATTATTTTTCTCTCTTTATATTTCTCTCAAAACAAAACAAAAATATAACTCTTAAGTATTATCTTTTATTCCCCTTTCAAAAATACTCTCGAATAATGTGTGGGATTCCCCTCCCTTTTTCTTCCTCTCTTCCCGCTTCAAATCCCAAACAAAGCTTTAACTTGTTGCTTATATGCTTTGTTGAAGTAGAATTCTAGATGTGAGTTTCACAAACTTCATATATTATTTACAACTTAAAAAAAAAAGGCAGTTTTGTTTTTCTCAAGGAAAATGGGGCAATGAAGCTAAGAAACTTGGCTAAATGTTGGCAAAAAGTATTGGGTAGATCCTTAACCATCTTATTAGGGAGTTTTTTTCTCCACCCAAGTCACTTTGGAATATACTTCCAAAAAAAACATCATAGTTAATGTTCTCCAAAAGTATACTTCCAGACAAAAATACAATTTTTTTAGTGTCCAGAAGTATACTTTCGAGCACATGTGTAATTTTTTAGAAGTGTAAGGGTTGAAAAAGAAGCATTTCATTATGCCTATCCAAATAAGAAGTCTAAACCATAGTATAATAATAAAATAAAATAAAAAAGCACTTACATGAGTGGAGGTAAAAAGTGTAGATAGAGATGCCAATTTTGAAAGTGAGAATAGCATGATAACAATAAAATCTTCATTCGAAGAATTTGATATCACCTCTAGACCTATCTGCATCAAACCATAAAAGATTAAAACTACTAATAGAAAATGCATATGTCAAAGCATAAAAACTGGCCAACAACAACCTTATATGCATAAAAACTGGCCAACTACCTTATATGTCTTAGCATAAATGCATCCAATCATAATGATAGGTATAATCTCATAATATTGACATAACACGAACATCAGGCATAAAGTATTGGGTAGATCCTTAACCCTTTTATACTTTCGAGCATATTTGTAATTTTTTAGAAGTGTAAGGATTGAAAAAGAAGCATTTCATTATGCTATCCAAATAGGAAGCCTAAACCATAGTATAATAATAAAATAAAATAAAAAAGCACTTACATGAGTGGAGGTAAAAAGTGTAGTGAAAGATGCCAGTTTTGAAAGTGAGAATAGTATGATAACAATTAAATCATCATTCGAAGAATTTGATATCAGCTCTAGACCTATCTGCATCAAACCATAAAAGGTTAAAACTACCTTATATGCATAAAAACTGGCCAACAACCTTATAAGTCAAAGCATAAATGCATCCACTCTTAATGATACGTATAAACTAATAATATTGACACAGGCATGAACACTGAGCATGACATTGACACGTCGACACTAGTAATAATTTGAGAATTTGAATTAATTGAATGTAATGACATGTGTCGGTGTTAGACAATAGACACACCTTCAATCATAAGTCAGTGCTAGTCTTACCTCACAATCACGAGGAGAAACAAGGCTGGAAAGTATCAAGTATCATATCTGAGCATTGGCATTGGAAAAATAGCCCAACAACAAAACAGAACCAGAGCTAGCCTTGGATTCTGAATCTCCACCATTGAAAACAGGTTTCACCCGCTTCAACAACTCCAAGTGGTTAGCTACTCTGGCCATTGACAACAACCCTTTACACTGCTCGTGCTTCCTGTTATCGTGGTGCTTCCGCTCGATCAAGAAAACTCTGACAAAAGAAAGTCTGATTTCCGTGTTGCCTCTCCTAAAGCCATCAGCAAGGCGTAAGAGGTTGGTATTAGCAAATAAATCATCTCCGCCTGTAACACGGCCAAACATGCCACTGGAAACAATACCTGATTCGAGTTCATACTGAAGGTGAGGTCCCATTTGTCATACGGCTTTGACAGGTACATCTGATGAAGAATGAGACTCAGTCAGGAACCAAACATGAGTTAAAATCTTCTCCATTTCTTTCCTCTTCATAGTTACTAGTGTTAAGCATGTTTAGTTCCCTAAAAGACCCCAATTTCGTAGAGACTAAAACATATTTCGTAAAGACCCCAAAACTAGAACAAATACAGTAATAAATATATTCTCTTTTTCCTTTTGAAAAATTCACATAGACAAAGTTTGTAACTGTTCCAAGAGTCACAATAAGGAAAGCTACTAAATTTTTCTTAAATAAAATGATTGGAGATAACCATTAAAACATATGACCCTGCATTCTTCTTTATAGTAGAATTTCTTTCCTTTCCTATCTCTCAGCTTCATAAATCATATCAAACATCATAAATCTTTTCACATAATAACACAAACAATAAAGTAGAAGATACTTCAAGCTTCGATAAGCTTGCTTTATCATCTAAGCTCCAAAGTTTAAATTACATTGTTGCATTTTGCCATAACAGCTTTACTTCCTACCACTGGATCATGATGTGATAAGTCCAGTTTTTGATAAATCCTAAACATCTTTTGTTTTAAAAAAATAATACCTTTAAAAAAATTCCTGCTTTGCTCAATTATGTTATGATTAACAACTATCGGCCATGGCGATTTATGGTGGCTTAAAATGGAGGATTTTCGGCTTCCTGCCATCTTCCACCATCCGCCATCGACAACAGTGGATTGAAAAAACACTTGTTTTATCGTCCTGTCTGGTCCATCCCTCATGGTTTTTCTTTGTATGCGACATATATGCCTTCTTGTTAACCTCAGTATCATTGAACATCATATTGACACAACTATGAAATACTCAGTTAAACAAACACTTTAAGTTATACCTAATTCCATAACAAAGTCCTATCAACTCTATAACAAATACACCTCTGATCGAAAGTGTTCCGGTATCCGACATGGCACCGACACCTTGACTATATTCAATTAAATTAATGTTCTCAAATTATTACCAATGTCGACGTGTCTGTTGTTTGCGTCAATATTTGTGATTCATAGCCTATAAACACCAAATGTATTGCCAGCAACAAACCTCCCCATAACCTGCTTGAAAATAAGTTTAAAAAGTTGTTCAGTTCAGTTTATTATCAATTCTCAAATTAGGTTAAGAGCTGACTCCGGTTTCTTAAGATCCAATTGAAGAACTGCTTTAATAAAATTGTATCTCTAATATAAAAAGAGGTGACAGTTTGTAAACTGGTTTCAATTAGTATAATAAGAACAGTTTTAAAAGGAAGCAATTTTCAAAGAAACTGGGCCAGAAGCTAGTTACAAAAAAAATGCATCGACAACAACTAGTATCCAATTACTTAAATTCAACCTAATGTTTTTAGAAAGCATTTATAATAAACTATGATAATATAAACACCAAAGGAAATAAAGCAGAAATGGTGCAATATGTTTTAAAGAAGAAAAGAAAAATGACCTAATTCAATTCAACAACTTCTATGCTTAGGAATCATAAAATCAAATCAATTGTGACTATATCAATCAATTAGAAGTAACTAAATATCAAAATTAAAAAGGAAGATTTTAACGAATTTAATAGAATAATTAACTATATAAGCGAAGAATCGAGAAGTTGTATACCTGGGAAAGATTGATCGAATGAGAGGGTAAAAAACAAAAATTAAAATGCGGTGAGCGTGGATCGAACACGGGACCTTCAGATCTTCAGTCTGACGCTCTCCCAACTGAGCTATCCCCGCATATATTAACCTCTCCCCGCATATTCTAGCACTAGATCACTGGTGCTTTTTGTTGTAACCTTTCTAAGCGTCTCCAACTAGTTTCGTTTTCATGTATAATAAAGACTCGAATTGAAGCATATCCAACGTCTGTTCAACTTTTTCCTTACTACCTTCAAATTAGTTAAAACGTTTGCTTGTTGCAAATAAACTTTGTGGGTTGCATGTCACTCATCTCAATTGAGCTTGCAAATTGACAAATTCATGAGACTTATCATAGATAAATGAAACAACTTTGAGCAATCCATTTTTCATAAGTCAAAACTATTTTTTAATTTTTAAATTGGTTATTCAACTATTTGTAAATGAATTATTATATTATTTTTAATTACGTCTTTCCATTAAATGAAAGTTAGATCATTATTAATCAATTTTTTTAATTTTACAAATATTAACTAAATCTTTAAACACTTTATCCCTTATTTTTTTAGACAACCGTTTTTTACAAAAGAAAACGGAGAATAAGAGAAGGTTTCTAACACATTTGGGATCTAGGAAAGAAGCTGAAAGATCAATTAAACTTTCGAACAACATATTGGAGACCAACACACATATTTGTGTGAGAGCAGCTCAACTTCTTGATGATTGGAAGGTTTCCTGCGCGACAAATCTTGTTTCAGCATCACTTGCTGATTTTACTGTTGTAACAACAACGATTGCAAACCAATCTGTCATAAGTTGGGTAAAACTAGTCACAAGTCGCTACAAGTGTAACATTGATATAGAGATAAATTTGGCCATTTTGTATTGGCAAGAACGAGATGGTTTTCACCATTGTGTGTTGTGGACTTGAGTGAAGCTATTCGTCTTGAGTTGGGTTCATGAATTGCTTCTAATACCAGATGATTTTGTGTTCAACTCGAAAAAGAGTGGTTAACGTCTTCCAAAACAATAAGAATGACGTTACTGAATTTGGAGCTATCGTCAAAGATTTAAACGTCCCTTTTGGAATTTTTATATAAATTCTCATGTTGAGCTTGTTAGGAGATAAGTCAATGAGGTTGTTCACGCTCTTGCAAGAGTGGTCGAATCACTTTCTAGTTTCTATATTATGATTGATAATCCAACATGTGTTCACCACATTATTATAAATGTTATGTTATAAGCATTCTCTTGTCCAAAAAAATATTTATGTGACATGGAAAATGTAGGAGCTTGAAGAGAGATACAAAGAGAAAGAGCAACAATGGCAACAAATCCATTTTTGGGTCGTGACTCTTAAAGAGAAAGGGAAAGTTTAATGTGTTTAGGGAATTAAGTAGTAGTTTGTGGGGCGAAAAAAGCAAAATGAGTGATGAAACTCTCTCAAGGTCTCTTTAGCATCGTGCTGATAGTTTGGGATGATGATATGTTTATAGTGAAATATAATTTGAATGGTGATAGTTTCGTGAGGGTTTGTATAGAAAAGGAAGGATATCTCCTTTATATAGTAAATATATACTCTTCATGTTCAATTGAAGGAAAAAAAAAGAGGTTGTGGGCGTATTTGGTAGATCTGAAGAGGGGCATTGAGAAGTGGGAGTGGTGTTTGGGAGGTGATTTTAATGCAGTCTTGCATAAATCAGAAAGGCGATGGGTGAATAAGGGTTGAAACACTTCTCAAATGGGGGATTCTGCTGAGTTCATGGAGGATATGAAATTACTTAGTTTAGATAGGACATGAGTGCTATGAGTAGAATCGATAGATTTCTTCTATCTGAAGATTGGTGAAAATGTGGAAAGTAACAGATCAGTGGGTTAAGATAGGAATATTTCAAACCATTTTCCTATCTGGTTGAAAAGACCCATTGACAATTGGGGTCCTAACCCATCATATATAACATCTTGTTGGAGGGAGACACAAAGAATTCTTTTCTTTTGTTGAAAAGTGTTGGAGATCCTTCCATGTAAAAGAGAGAAAAGCATTTGTTTTGAAAGAAAAAGTTGAAACTTTTGAAAGAGAAATTGAGATATTGGAATAAAGAAGTGTTTGGGTGGATAGATTTAGACATAAAGGGGAGAGTTAGAGAACTTAATGAATTGGATATCTTGGCGGGTGATGAGGAGGTTGATGTGGATACTGAAAAGATAAGGAAGGTGGAAGAGAGGATTTAAAAACAATTAAGACCTAATGACAGTTTACTAAGACAAAAAATCAAGAGAGAAGTGGGTGATGGAGGGAATGCTAACACTAAGTTTTTTCATGCATGTTTGCAGGAACGTCAGAGGAAAAATCAAATCAACGCTTTGTAGAATAGAGATAATTTGGTGCAAGGGGTGGATGAGATCAAGGGTTTGGTAAATAATCATTTTGAATATAATTTTCAAGAGAGGAAATTTCGACATCCTAGACTAAGTGGACTTTCATTTCAACAAGTATCAACATTGGAAAATGAGAGACTTTTATCACCTTTTGATGAAGGTATATCCGCAACAAAATAAGTTGGAACAACTTTTAATAGTTAACAAATAATTGTTGTTGTTCAACGCTTATGGTTGACTTCAGCCTCGTCAAAAGTATGTGTTTTTGGGTGGAGATAGCATCAAGATGAAATTCCAACAATAGTAAAACTAATTAGAAGGGGGATGCTGAATAACAATGTTGTGTTTTCTGTTTTACAGACTTTGAGAGAGTGAGACACTTATTCGTCAATTATCCAAAAACAAAAGAGATTTGCAAACAGGTTTTTAGTTGGATGAATTGGAACGCAGATAGATGGGTAGAGGAGGGGATCGAGAATTTATTGGTGTTCAATACGGTTTGCAATGGGAAGAAAATGAAGAAAGTTTCAACGACCTAATCTCAAGGACTTGTGAGTTATAGGTCCACCACACTTCCCCTGCACCACGTTGATTTTTTTTTTTTTTTT
>JBBPBQ010000001.1:32831766-32845570 GCA_037974755.1 Cicer yamashitae | reverse complement strand
TTTTTTTTTTGTTGATTATTCATCAATTCAAAGACGAAGGTTTAAACAATTTACAATAAAACGAACATGACTTAGAAAACTCAAAACCGCATAACACAAAAAAAAAATTGAACGATTTGTCAAAAAAAAAAAGAGTAAAGTTCGAGGGAGAATACTTGTTTTCATGAAATGACAACTAACAAACGCTTGTTAATTATAATGAAAAGTATATGACGGAGTCACTCCTTAATTAATACATATTTCATGATTAAATTAGTAATTTAAATATCATACGTAAAGATTAGACTGCTCTAAAGTGAGTAATATATCAATGGTGATCAAATGAAGAGTTGATATTATATGCACATATACGACCAATCATATATGTCTATAATTAACTCACTCTACCAACTTCTCACGTTAAAGGAGCCATGTTTCATATGCAAAGGCTTAGTAAAAAAATTAATTAACTAACCAAATAAATGACCATATATTTCTAGCATAGTTTTGTTGTAAAATTGGGCCTCCAACACAACCCGATCAACCTCTTTTGACAATGACACCAAATTAAACCTTAGAAAAAAAATTACTATCAAAACTTAAGGATATACCCACTTAATAGAACTACAAGAAATATTTTTTTTTTTTAAATTCTATGGAGAGAAAAGAGAAGAAAGGACAAACTTGTTTCAATTGGTAAGTGCCCGGGGGTTTAAATAGGTAAGAAAAATATTTAATATTATTCAATTAGTAATGTGAGACTTCTAATTTTGTAACTTAATTTTGAAATTTTTTAAAATATTCAACAGTTTTCTACAAGTATTTAAAATTTAGTCTAATACATGTGAACATACATATCTAGTAAATATCAAGGATAGACACTCTTATTTGTGCACCTTAACTTGAATTTATTTTGAAATGATTTTTATTAAAAATAATATCCTTGGAAATTTAATAAATAAGATTCACTACGCCAAAAATTATATTTTATAGTGCGCCTTTTATAGCGCTTATTAAATAAAAGTGTATAATATATTAAATTTACGGATGATACAACAGCGCTTTTCTGACAAGCGCTTTGGCAAAAGTGCTGTTGTAGGGTCATATAGGGTCACATAGCGCTCGCACATAGGGCTCGTTTGATGTACATGATAACGAGATAGTATTTTCTTATCCTTATTTTAAGGTGGGTTAAAATAATCAGTTATCAACCGGATATACTTGTTCGCGTTTCTTTCTTCTTCGTCTCACCTAGTCGTGTTCGAGTCTACCCCGTGGCACTCTTCCATTGTTTTATTTTTTTTTTCTATTGTGTTGATGAAATAATTTTCTGATTGTTTTGTGTTATTGATATTGAGTTGATTTTATGATTGGTGACTTGTTGATTTTCCTATTTTCATATATGATGTTTTTGGTTGTTTTTTTTATTTATTTTATTCTATAACAATATAAAAAAATTGATGAAAAATAATTATTATTTTCATTTCGAGATAATGTTATGATAGTAAGGGCTTGTTTGATTGTGTTTTACTTTTTAGTTTTTGAAAACTATATTTTAAAAAATTATTTCTGAAAAGAAAATTTAAAAAAATTTGTTTGCAACTTTAATTTTTTAAAACAGTCTTTGACTAGAGAATTAAAAAAACTGAAAAATAAAAAGTAAAACACCATTTATGTGTTTTGCTTTTTATTTTTAAAAAGTATAATATTAAAAATAGTTTTACAAAACATTTTTGAAAAACAAATAATCCAAACAAATTGTTTAGTTTTTAAATTTTAAAATACTAAAATAGAGTTTTTGAGATTTGAATCAAACAAACTCTAAGTCATTCTTCAATTGTGATAGATAGAGAAATCACAATTTTTATGATAGTGAGTCATTCTTCAATTGTGATGGATAGAGAAATCACAATTTTTTCAAGTATATAAAATTACTTCATAAATTATTTACATTTATTAGCATTTTTGTTTATTTATAAAAAAATTATATGAATGTTATTTTGAAAGAAAAAAAATTAAATAGATTATAAGGACAAATTTGTCATTTTATCAAAATATAAATCATATCATCTTGTTATCTGTTATGTATCAAACACTGAATAGGATAAACTAATCTTATCAAGTTTGTTATCATGTGCACATCAAACACATGACATGATAACTCTTTATCCTACCCATATCATATCCTGTCTCTATCCTGCTCCTTATCCGATCCTGTGCCTATCTTATCCAGTCCATCAAACGGGCCCATAATGTTTACAGCACTTTTGATAAAAACGCTCTAAATTAAAGCGCTCTCACATAATATTTACAGCGCTTTTAGAGCGCTTTGTATACAAGTGCTGTAAAATATAACGCTTCCACATTATGTTACATAGCTTTTAAAATATTCAACAGTTTTCTACAAGTATTTAAAATTTAGTCTAATACATGTGAACATACATATCTAGTAAATATCAAGGATAGACACTCTTATTTGTGCACCTTAACTTGAATTTATTTTGAAATGATTTTTATTAAAAATAATATCCTTGGAAATTTACTAAATAAGATTCACTACACCAAAAATTATATTTTATAGTGCGCCTTTTATAGCGCTTATTAAATAAAAGTGTATAATATTTTAAAATTAACGGAGGATACAACAGCGCTTTTCTAACAAGCGCTTTGGCAAAAGTGTTGTTGTAGGGTCATATAGGGTCACATAGCGCTTGCACATAGGTCCCGTTTGATGTACATGATAACGAGATAGGATACACGTATCCTATCCCTCCCTAATCCTTTGTTTGATGCACTAATCGGATATCGAGATAGGATACACGTATCCTATCCTTTCCTAATCCTTTGTTTGATGCACCAATCGGATATGATACGATAATCAAAAATTTTAAATTATCATGTTGCAGCCGTATATTTTCTTATCCTTATTTTAAGGTGGGTTAGGTCCCGTTTGATGTACATGATAACGAGATAGGATACACGTATCCTATCCCTCCCTAATCCTTTGTTTGATGCACTAATCGGATATCGAGATAGGATACACGTATCCTATCCTTTCCTAATCCTTTGTTTGATGCACCAATCGGATATGATACGATAATCAAAAATTTTAAATTATCATGTTGCAGCCGTATATTTTCTTATCCTTATTTTAAGGTGGGTTAAAATAATCCGTTCTCAACCGAATATACTTGTTCGCGTTTCTCTCTTCCTCGTGTTCGAGTCTACCCTGTGACACTCTTCCATTTTTTTTTTTTTTTTTTCTATTGTGTTGATGAAATAATTTTCTGGTTGTTTTGTGTTATTGATATTGAGTTGATTTTATGATTGGTGACTTGTTGATTTCCTATTTTCATATATGATGTTTTTGGTTGTTTTTTTTATTTATTTTATTCTATAACAATATAAAAAAATTGATGAAAAATAATTATTATTTTCATTTCGAGATAATGTTATGATAGTAAGGGCTTGTTTGATTGTGTTTTACTTTTTAGTTTTTGAAAACTATTTTATAAATAAATTTTAAAAAATTGTTTCTGAAAAGAAAATTTAAAAAAATTTGTTTGCAACTTTAATTTTTTAAAACAGTCTTTGACTAGATAATTAAAAAAACTGAAAAATAAAAAGTAAAACACCATTTATGTGTTTTGCTTTTTATTTTTAAAAAGTATAATATTAAAAATAGTTTTACAAAACATTTTTGAAAAACAAATAATCCAAACAAATTGTTTAGTTTTTAAATTTTAAAATACTAAAATAGAGTTTTTGAGATTTGAATCAAACAAACTCTAAGTCATTCTTCAATTGTGATAGATAGAGAAATCACAATTTTTTCAAGTATATAAAATTACTTCATAAATTATTTACATTTTTGTGATAGTGAGTCATTCTTCAATTGTGATGGATAGAGCGCTTTGTATACAAGTGCTGTAAAATATAACGCTTCCACATTATGTTACAGAGCTTTTAAAGCGCTTTTTGTAAAAGCGATGTAAAGTACAAGCGCTTTCACATAATTAAAGGACCTATTATAGCGCTTTTTATACAAGCACTGTAAAATGGTGCGTATTTCATAAAAATCATTTACTTTAAATAAATAAAAACAAATTTAACACGTTGTCCTAACCCTACGAACCCTCATCTCATCTACTCTGCAAACCCTCCTCTCCTCTATTGTGTGCCCATCTACTGCTCCTTTAAAACAAATTTAATACGTTGTCTCAGGTACTGTATTTATTAATTTGTTGTTGTCACTAAAACTGATAAATTGTTACCTAATAAATCATATAAAATCTATCTGTTCTTTCTTGAAATTTGTACGATCTATTCTGTTTGCAAATCAGACTTGGACCTTGGTTTCCATTTTCCAATATTAGATATATATATATATATATATACTATAGATTGGTATAATGTTATCAGTAGCTTATTATTTGTGTAACACTACATTCATATAGGTCATATAAAATGGACCGGAAATGGATGTCTGCCAATCGATTGTCAAAAGAGTATGAAAATGGAGTGAAGGAGTTTGTTGAGTTTGCAGTGAAGAATGAAAAAGATCCAAATCGAATCATTTGTCCTTGTTTAAAATGTTGTTTTGGAAAACGAGTTAGAGTAGATCAATTGGAAGGACATTTAGTATGGCATGGAATTAATCAAAGCTATACATGTTGGATAAGTTAAAGTTCCATTTTACCTGAAAAAGTTCGATGAGCCATAACTAAATTATGTCTCTTCTTCAGGGAAATTTGTAGTAAAGTGATCGACTCTCAAAAATTACCGACATTGCAGAGGGAAATTGTTGTTACTTTGTGTGAGCTTGAAATGTATTTCCCACCCTTGTTTTTTGATATAACGGTTCACCTTACTGTTCATCTTGTTAAGGAGACACAAATTTGTGGGCCAGCTTATATGAGATGGATGTATCCGATAGAACGATATATGAAAATATTAAAAGGGTACGTAAAAAGTAGAAGTCGACCAGAAGGTTGTATTGCTGAACGGTACATTGTCGAAGAAGCTGCTGAATTTTGTACTGAATATCTGTCCAATGTTGAATCCATAGGGCTTCCCATGTCTCGTCATTCGGGAAGAATATCAGGAGAAGGGATAATTGGAAAGAGAGTGATGACTATATCAAGAACAGAATGGGAGCAGGCACAATTGTATGTTCTGCACAATGATGATGAGGTTCAACCATTTGTTACAATACACATGGATCAGTTATCTAGTTTGAACATGAATAGGAATCAAAATTGGATAACACAAGAGCACAATCGAAGTTTTATAACATGGCTAAAAAATCACATTAACTCAAAGTTTGATATAGACCCCGGTTCAATTTCACAGAGATTGAGGTGGCTAGCAAATGGTCCGAGTTTACATGTCTTTTCTTACACCGGTTATGTAATTAACGGCTACACATTTTATACCAAAGAACAAGATGGTCAAACCACTATGCAAAATAGCGGAGTCAATTTCGTAGCTGAAGCAATGCATATCTCAAGTGCAAAAGACATAAAACTCAATATATGCAAATCTATCATATTTTGGGGTTATCGAGCACATATGGGAGTTAGACTACACAATGTTTCGTGTTCCCATATTTGGTTGCAAGTGGGTCGATAATAATAATGGCGTTCGGATTTATGAGACAGGGTTCTTGCTTGTCGATATTAATAGGGTGGGATACAAAGATGAGCCTTTTATTTTAGCGTTGCAAGCTCAACAAGTGTTTTATGTCACTGATCCTGTTGATGATAAATGGTCTGTTGTCCTATCAACCAATAAAATAAGTGATGATAACAATAACGATGAAGACGTTGGTAATGATATTTTCTTTGCAACATCACAGCCACATGAAATTGATTCAACTGATGATGGTTTATATCTTAGCGATGGTCATGATGAGGGAATTTGGATTAATCCATCGTTTCGTATCGTTAAGGGACAAACAAATGTGAATCCCACCAGGAAAAGAAGAAGGGCATCTTAAGGTGTTTAAGTGTTTTATATAAGCCATGTAATCTAAACTAAGTTCATGTAATTTAAGTGTTTGATCTGCCAGAATTTAGCATTTTAGTATTTAGCTTGAACTGTATTTGATTTTGTGCTTATACTGATTTTCTGCTTATATTTAGCTTGATCTTAGTGTTTTATACTAAGTTCATGTAATTTAAGTGTTTGACCTGCCAGAACTGAATTTCTGCTTATATTGAACTTGAACTTGAAAAAGCTATGTTTGAGTACTGGGAATTTTTCATGAACTTGAACTGATCCCAATATGAGCTAATCATGTAATTTAGCATTGATATATAGGTATTTAACTAATTATTTGGAAGAAACAAAATACAAATATAGGTATTTTACTAATTATTTAGCATTTTACAGAAACTAAACTTAAATTGTAATTTAACATATTTAACTTGAACTGAACTGAACATAAACTTGTAATTTTACAGCGCTTTTGTCAATAAGCGCTATAAAAAGGCTTTTAAAAAATAAAATAAGGAGGTCTTTTAAAGCGCTTTTTCGACAAGCGTTGTAAAAGGCTTTTAAAAAATAAAATAAGGAGGTCTTTTAAAGCGCTTGTTCTATAAGCGTTGTAAAATGGTCACATAGCGCTTTCATATAATAGGGTCACATGGCGCTTGCACATAATAAAATAAGGAGGTCTTTTAAAACGCTTTTTGGACAAGCCCTGTAAAAGGCTTTTTGAAAAATAAAATAAGGAGGTCATTTACAGTGCTTGTTCTATAAGCGTTGTAAAAGGATTTTAAAAAATAAAATAAGGAGGTCGTTTACAACGCTTTTGGACAAGCGCTTTAAAAGGCTTTTAAAAAAGCGCTATAATAGGCTTTTAAAAAATAAAATAAGGAGGTCTTTTACAGCGCTTTTTCAAAAAAGCGTTGTAATAGGGTTTTATAACTAACCTGATAATAATAAACCGCTTCAGTTTCCTCTTGTACTATTCCCTACGAACTTTTGGCATTGCGAAACCTCCTCCTCTTCATTTTCCTTCTAATTACGTACTCCATACGAACCCTACTGCC
Source organism: Cicer yamashitae (assembly GCA_037974755.1). NCBI lineage: Eukaryota > Viridiplantae > Streptophyta > Magnoliopsida > Fabales > Fabaceae > Cicer > Cicer yamashitae. The sequence goes on along the minus strand of JBBPBQ010000001.1, from coordinate 32,838,536 downwards.
CCTAAGAACCCTATTGTGAACCATCTCCATCTTCGTTACTATCCTTACGAACCCTCATTACGTACTCCATATGAACCATACTGTCCTACGAACCCTCTCCATACGAACTCTCTCAATTCGTATTTCTGCGCACTCTTCTTTGTTCCTACTTAAGCGAAGCCGTAACCCTACGAACCCTACGTATTTCTGCGCACTCTTCAGGTATTGTATTTATTAATTTGTTGTTGTCACTAAACTGCACGTTGAACTTATACTGCTACTTAGACTACTGCATGGTGAACTTGTTGAAGTTATACTGAACTTATAATTATAATGTGTGAAATGTGTAGATAAATGGATTCCAACAATGATTTAGATCGTCAAAATGAGGAAGTTGTCAATACTAAGAGTTATGAAAACGAAGTTAAACGTGGTGCAACTATTATGCAAAAGGTCATCAAAGCAATAAGTAATGTAATTAAATTTGAGGTATACTATACTTTGTTTAGAATTTTTTTTTTATCTTTTTTGAAAGCATGTACTTACTCTATGAATTTATTAGGTGGGATGGAATATACAAGTAACTTTTTTACTCCACTTTTTTGTTACTTATAATTTTTTCCATTGAAATACTTTTACTCAAACTATATCTTTATTTGGTTTGCAGTCGGCTTTTAATGTTGATGAGGTGAGAAAAAATTACGTGTTTAGAGTTGCCGGAAAAATACACAGGGGATTTAGATCTCATTTTTCAAATTGCTACTTAAGAGATCGCGATGGAAATGTGAATGTTGAAGCTCCAAAAATATATAAACACTACATATCAAGTGAAGATTGAAGCGCTTTTGTAGCTAAACGTGCAGACCCCGCTTTTGTGGTAATATTAATTTATTAGCATTTGTGTTTTATTATTCATATTCATAGCGTATTTTTTTACACGATTGTTATTTTTTTTATATAGAGTATAAGTACGGCAAATCGCGAGAGGGCAAAAAATCCAATGCATTAGAGCAAAAAATTGTAAGTAAACATCACTTTTATATAATGTGGTACGTTATAAACTATAGTTTCTAACTAATATTTTGTTTATGATCTTTACGAATAGCTTTTGTTTATGTCTTAATAAATATCTACAAGAGATGCTATCCGATCAACCATTTGGTTGCATATTTTGTGGAAGGAGGCTCGTTTGAATAAAGATGGAATAGTTGATAATGAAAATGTTCAACAAGTGATAGAACAATGTGTAAGTATATTATCACTTTAATATTTTTTAATATTGTATTTTAAAAATGATATTGAACTTATCATTTTAATCCTACATGTATTTTAGGATAATCTAGAACAATGTTATGAAAACCAAGAGGAGAAAAAACAAGTTAGTTGTAGGGACATACTTGGTAAAGTATTTAATGTTCCTGAATATTCTGGTCGTGTGAGGGGTAAAGGATTTGGCGTAACTCCAAAAAGCTATTTTTCACATGAGAAGCGCACAAATCCATCTAATGAGGAAATACTAGATAAGCTGAAAATCCTAACAGAGCACGTGACATTTTTGGTGAAGACGAATAAGGAAAAGCAACTTCCGGAGTGTCAACGTGAAATACAAATAGATAGTGAAAACGCTAGTTGCAACATTGGTCGTAAAAGTAATTCATTCAACCTAATTGTTTCAGATACTTATGTATTAACCATTGATTTAGGGTGTCTCATCTTGCGTGCTGTATTTATCCTCCCCTACTCATCGCATGGTTGGAAAAGGAACATTGTACAATACCTTGGGAGAAATAAAGCGAGTATAACAAGCGCGCTATATATGCATCTATTATAGCGTTTTTTTTATGAAAAGTGTTGTAAAACTACTTTAAGAGAAGTGTTGAGCACTATATTTTACAGCGCTTTTTTATTTTAAATAGCGTTGTTGTATCTTTTAACAGCGCTAGATACTACAGCGCTTAAAAGCGCTGTAAAGGGCTTAAAAAAATGTTGCAGAATGTTATTTTTGGCGTAGTGATTGACCGTGAGCAAGACTATTAGACTACAACATTTTTTCATTTTAGCCAAATATTACATGAGCAACAGGTTAACAAATTGTTAACCGAAAAGTACATTAGGCAACACTTCTTGGTTGCCGAAATTTATATTTCAACGCTGGATGTAACCTTAAAGAAAGAAACACTTCTTGGTTGATAACGACTGTCTATTTAAGATATAATTTAAATATCATAAAAATACATAAAAAAATACAATTTACTATCATTTTGATATTTCGAGAACTAATTTGAGGTTTTTGTTGAGTTAGGGGCCAAATTAATATAAAATTGGCTAAATACCACTCGTGGTCCCTTAACTTAATTTCAGTTAACGATTTAGTCCTTTATCTTTTTTTTTTTCCAATTTGATCCTTTACGTTTTTAAATAATTTCAGCGTTACCCTTTAAGTGGGGTTCCGTTAAGAAAAAGTTAAAAAAATCTCTCCTCCGTTTTCAGAAAAAGTTACCCTTTATATTTTGGAAATATTTCATAAAAATGTTCAAAGTTTGTTCTAAGTTTGGTAATAGGATTGATTCGTTAAAACTGAAGCTATGAGGTATTTATACTCCATAGACATCACTTCAGATCAGTGACAATCGTTTTTAGAGATTCGATAAACATATGCAATGATCCAGATGAGGGATTTTTTAACTTTTTCTTAAAGGACCAAATCGGAAAAAAAAAAAAAAAAAGATAAATGACTAAATCATTAACCGAAATTAAGTTAAGGGATCATGAGTGGTATTTAGCCTATAAAATTTTACTAAACAAAATATTTGTATTCACTATTTTTCATTAAAAATAAAAGAAATCTACTAGCCACTCAACATTTAGACATCATAACCCTACATTTATATTAAATTTCCATTTTTCTCTCAACTTTATTTTTAAAAAATATTCAGTAACTTTAAGATATATGGAAAAAAATTCAGAACTCCAAATTTTTCGCATTTTAAGATATATGGAAAAACAAACATGTTAGCGTTGTTCATCTCATGCTACCTTTGAACCTTTATTAAAAACCTAGAAATCATGTTGGGTCTTGTAGTAGTAGCATCCGTATTTGCGTGAACCCGTCGTACGCTAATAATAATATTCATAAATTCTTCTGAATTTTTCATTATTCATAAATTTTTCTGAAATTTTCATCGTTCCATGAAATCGGTATTCAAAATTTTTGTTATTTTAAAAATTCCTGATCATAAATTTATTTTAAAAATGTCATTTTTATAAAAACTCAAAAATTCAAATATTTCAAAAAACAAAATATCCGGAACCTAAAATATATTTTGAAATTTTCAAATAAATGAAAAATATGACGAAAACAACATTCCGAAAATCTAAAACAAAAAATATAATCAATTTGTTTTATAAAAAACTCATGCGGAACTGTAAGTTGTTAGCGTCGAGCTTTGTGTGGGCCCGCCGACACTAAATTCCAATTTCAATGATTTCTTAAAAAATGTTCCGAATTTTTCAGTTTTTCAAAAGTCTGGTATTCCGAATTTTTATGTTTTTAAAAAATTAGAAAGTCATGAAAATTTTATTTTAATTCTAAATATTTTTAACAAAATATTAGAAGGATTATTTTATAATTTTAATAGATTTGTTGGAGTGAGAAGATTAGGTGTTGCAGTGTGAAATAGATTCCTTTAAAAATAATATTTGTGTTCTGGTTTGGCCTAGCTAGACCCAATCCATAATGAACTCTACTATGGGGAAACACACAAGAGAATTGTCCTATCAGTATATTCAAGTGTTAATCCTCACTAATTAACCATTGCATTATGAGAATCATACGGTGATCCACCTATTATAATGTAAATCTCTTAATCTTGGAACAAGTTTCCCATTCATATCTCCTGAAACCTTACCTTTAATAGAACCTCTACATTAAGAGAATGATACGCATTCGATTTTGTTAAACTTTTCACCTAAAACCTTACAAATTGTGTATGTAAATTTCTACTGGTATTTACTATTTTTGTCTAAAGACGAAGAAAGAAGTTGCTTTTGTGTCTTGACACTTAGGTGCATATTATGCACTCACTTCTCACAGCATGGTATATATTTCTACAGCAAAAAGGCATTAAAACATAATCATAGGTTGAAATCTCTCTCTCACTCGCTTCCACACATGAAAAGATAAATTAAGTCATCAACTATAATTTTCTAATATTTTTTTTAGGGATATAGTTTTTTAGGAGAATTTAAATCTTTTAATGTAAATTACTTTGTTTGAATAATAAATCTATATTAAAAGATTATTTGCAATCGATTTCAATCTTAATTCTATTCACATGGCACTCTACAAGCGATTTTGTTTCGTGAGTCATTCTACAATATATACAATTATTTCAACAATTATCATGATTTTATCATTTAATATTAATTTTGAATAAAATATCATTTGTTTAAACCATTAAATGCATTTATTTGAATTCATATATAGATACCATTTATAGATGTTTCAAACCTAAAATAGTACACATTTAAAATAAATATAATTTAAAAGAAAAATTGTTGCCTCAATGAAATGGTAAGTATATACCATGATTGATTCTTCTAGAGTACCATATACGAAATTGGAAAGGAAATTTAAATTAAATAACTTTTATGCTAAAGCATTTCTTTGTAATAGAAAAAAAAAATTTCTTTATATTCCTTTGATATACAAATATATTGGGAGAAAAAAATATTGAACACACATCTACTACACAGTCTTCAATTTGATTTGTTTTTTAAATGAAAATAATTCCTACATTAAACGCCTGCAATCAAAATGCATTTAAGTTATCATGCATTAAACTATATGACTAAAAATATGGCTTTGTATTAAACACTAATTTGTCAAATTTAAATTCATTTTACAATATTTAAGTGGTTGATCAAAATAACTTTGTATTACGAGAACAATCAAGAAGCCTAATTTCTGAGGTGATTTTTTCATACTTCATTTTGTTACATTTTTATTTTAATGTTGATATGTATTAATTTATAGCCATTTTTTTCTATTGCAGTTTTAATTTCTTATTCTGCTTCAAGCAAAATCATGAAAGTTATTCTTTAATAGAAATGTTTAAGATCTTAATGACAATTCATCGATTGAAGTATATATAAGCACTAACTATAATTATCAAAGTTATTTTTGGACTTACTTCCCATGATGTATACTACTATATAAAAAAAAAACACATGTTCTATAAAGATAATTGTACACGTGGTAGCTCCTAAGATCTCCTTACACCACCTATCTCTATGGTGTTCTCTCTAATTCATCTAATTATGTGCTTATCTCACACACTTTGCAACCATAAAAAAAATGTTTTTTTAATATGTCACTCTTCACTATTATAATAATTAATTGTTAAAAGTAAGTGTAAAACTACTGTTATATAAAAATAGAAATATAATAAATTAGTTTTTCGATTAACAATTGATTATTTGTCAACAAAAAAAAAATAATTAACAATTGATTTAAATTAATTTGTTACTAAAATAGGTATCTAAAATATAAATGTTTTAGAATATTTCATGTAAAGATCATCTAAATATTATTGTTATATTATGGAGACTATTCATTTTGTTTTGTTTTAAAAGAAATGATAAGTATCATCATAATTAACTAACATAACTCTAAGTTGTGAACAAATTAAACTTAAACAAAAAAATAAAAAAACTACTATTTAAAATTTATAATCTACATCTACACTGTAAACAAATGTCTTGCATCAAATAAAATAATATATGTGACATCATTATTTATAATCGAACATTAATTATGTTCTAATTATTTGAAAATATTTCAACAACCAAAAAATTCCTTTAACCTAATTTTATTGTCAGTAACATATTTTGTTGGATTATTATAATAGGTTTAAATATGTTTTTGGTCCCTGTAAATATAACCTTTTTTGATTTTGGTCCTCGTAATATTTTTTTTTTGGGTTTACATCCTTGTAATATCAAAAAAAAATTATTTTTGATCCTTAACGTTAAGTGGACGTTACAAAAACGTTAAATGACAAACGTAAACAGTTTTTGGTCCCTGTAAATATAATACTTTTCAGTTTTAGTCCCTGAAAAATATTTTTTTGAATTTCATCCATGCAATATTCAAAAATCTCCTTAAATATAAAATAACATACAATTTGATCTTTATTAATAATAAACTTATGCCAAGTAATGTTTAAAATACTTTCACTTCAATAATTTAAAATTTATTAATCTTCTGTTTTATTTATTATTATTATTAAATTAATTTTCATTTTTTATTTAAAAAAATCACTAAAATCTTCTATTTTATTTAATTATTATTATTAAATTAATTATATTAGTATAAAATAATAATTAAAATAACTTTAGATTTAATCTTTATAATTTTAACTAAAATCTCCTTTTACGCTTTAGATTTGTTTCATTATAACTTAAAATAAATAAGATATATATTAGGTGATAGATTTATTTCAATCATTATTTTATAATAATATAACTGTAGTTAATATTATATTAATTTTATTTAATTATAACATTATATTATATGTTTATATTAATTATATTATATTATATTATATTATATTATATTATATTATATTATATTATATTATATTATATTATATTATATTATATTATATTATATTATATTATATTATATTATATTATATTATATTATATTATATTATATTATATTATATTATATGTTTATTTTAATTATATTATATAATTAATATACAATTATATTAGTATAAATTAATGAT
>JBBPBQ010000001.1:32759440-32831476 GCA_037974755.1 Cicer yamashitae | reverse complement strand
AAAATAAACATATAATATAATATTATAATTAAAAGAAAATTAATATAATATTAACTACAATTATATTAGTATAAAATAATGATTAAAATAAATCTATCACCTAATATATATTTTATTTATTTTAAGTTATAAAGAAACAAATCTAAAGCGTAAAAGGAGATTTTAGTTAATATTATAAAGCTTAAATCTAAAGTTATTTTAATCATTATTTTATTCTAATATAATTAATTTAATAATAATAATTAAATAAAACAGAAGATTTTAGTGATTTTTTTGAAATAAAAAATGAAAATTAAATTAATAATAAATAAAACAGAAAATTAATAAATTTTAAATTATTGAAGTGAAAATATTTTAAACATTATTTGACATAAGTTTATTATTAATAAAGATCAAATTGTATGTTATTTTATATTTAAGAAGATTTTTGAATATTGCAGGGATAAAATTCAAAAAAATATTTTTCAGCGATTAAAACTGAAAAGTGTTATATTTACAGGGACCAAAAATTGTTTCGGTTTGTCAGTTAATGTTTTTGTAACGTCCACTTAACGTTAAGGACCAAAAAGAATTTTTTTTTGATATTACAGAAATGTAAATCAAAAAAAAAAATTTACGAGGACCAAAATAAAACAAGGTTATATTTACAGAGACCAAAAACATATTTAAACCATTATAATATGCATTTTAAAATTCAAACACAACATACAACAACAACAACAAAAATTCAAGCACAACACTAATATTTTACCAATTACTATATTGATATTGATTGCATGTATCATTTGCATTTATTACTATAAAAGATGATCTTTGCCGTCTTCAAAATATTATTCAATCACTTACAATTAATAGAGTACATGTGACACTTATAAGGGTCATTAAAAATTTAATGATATAATCGGCTATTATTACAAAATGCAATTATCATTGATATTTATTTAAGTGACATATTCCGAACACCTTATTACTATAATACACGGTAACTTTTCTATAAAAAAATGTAATTATAAAATTAAATATTCTTTTAATTTGGCAGATGTAATTGCCAAATTAAACACAATCTTATAACAAAAATTCTTCTAATTTGACAATTTAATTTTAAGTTTAAATTTCTTAAGTATCAATCATGGTCATCCGAAACGGTTGTTTTTGGATACACACGCATCATAATAATATTTAATAGTATCAATTTCTACATTAAACACTAAATACTGAAATATATTTTTATGGTTATCTAAAATAGTTTGTTTTGGTAAAATAAATCGGCATTTTTCTTAAGGAATTTAAAACACGTAATATTACACTAGTTATTGTATTTCTTTCGCATCTTAATGCACTCTTAATAATTTATTTGATTGTGCCCAAAACTATATAAAACAAACTAATTAACATATACTAATAGCAGAATATTCCTTGCCTACATAAATAGGAATACCATTATAAACGGAAATAATATGTAAAACGTAATTAACAAACCTCTTAATATTTCTTGCTTTTCTATTTCATATTCACTCCTTCTTCTCTCTTTTTGTTGGTTCCTTTCTTGAGGATAACAATTCTAACGATAATTTTATTTTTTACTTTTACGTATATGACATATGCAAAAATATTACATATGGTCTTGGAGATCAAAGTCGAGAGCTTTTCCTTTTAAAACTTACTTTGTAGCTAAAAATGAAAAATGAAAGATGCATGATATATTTATCCGTTGCTATCTGTTGTAATAAAAAAATGAAAGATGATATGTTTATATGTACAAAAACATTATTTACTCTTACTATATTGATGCAAATCCAAACTTTTTTTTAAGCAATCAAAATATATATTAAATAATTATTTAGACCATAAAAATGAACCAAATAAAAACAACATACAAAAATGATACACAAAAGAAGTTTAAGGTCCAAGGCATGGAGCCTTCGTTGAATGGATACAAATACAATATTAGTACGAGCATGAGATACATGATTTAAAATAAAACTAAAGTCTATGTATGTTAAAGATATACAAGAAAATATTTATGGTTGTACAAAGAATGTCTTTCATTGTTTACTACATCATAAATAAAAATAGGGTTATAATATATATATATATATATATATATATATATATATATATATATATATATATATATATAAGCTATAAAATTAGGATAGAAAGATGCTATTTACATAAAAACACTTGGGAAAACTCCTTAAAAAAACTAGTTGGAAAAATTATACTCTTTCTAAACTTAAATATAAGCAAATATTAAAATGTATTTTTCTAAATACATTTTTCATTTATTTAAATTTGAAATTTCGAATGTAGTATGTAGTATGTAGTATGTATTCGAATTAGTCTATATAAAATTTAATGTAATCATTTTCAGTCATTTTTTTCATTTGTAATATTTTCATTTTCATCAATTCTAACAAGTTTTTCTCTCTTCTTCTGTGGATGTCGTGTATCTTAACAAATTTTGCTAAACTTTAAACTTATTACAAATATACTTTTAATAAAAGGAGAAAAAAAAATTAAGTTAGGGTTTTAAAGGATTAACAAAACTATTAAATAATAATTTGATACAAAAAATTCAATCTATTTATAGAAAAATATATATATAGACTAAATCTTAAATTAAAAAAAAAATCGTAATCATAAATAATACAATTAAAATTCATTGCTAAGAGATACACTAAAATAATAAACCAATCACACTCAAGAATGTTGTGTATTTCCGGGGGCTAATAATACAATTAAAATTCATTGCTAAGAGATACACTAAAATAATAAACCAATCACACTCAAGAATGTTGTGTATTTCCGGGGGCTAATTTGGTGGCTTATAGACCACAAAATGCTACTAAAATGGCCAAAACAGAAATGTGTGACCTATTATGTAGCCCTCATAATGGTCAAATTTGGATTGTACTAACGACTTTGGCCCTCAAACTGGCAGCTAGTAATCCTCGAACTTGCCAATTCATTTGGATTGTACCGATAACTTTGTTATTAAAAACTGCCAAATAATTTTTTTCCAACATGTCAAAATTTGGGTGTTTAATGGCCCTCAAATAGCCGTTTCAATGGTGCATTTTCTGAGCGCTTTCGCTCGTTGGTTTTATGCTCTCGGAAATCCCAATTTTTCTTGTAACGTTATAAAACATATTTTTTTTGATATTCTAACACTCCTCACGTTAATCTTGCTAAGCTTTGAACTTGTTACAGATAAACTTTTAAAAGAGAAGAACAAATCATACTGACTAATATTAGAATCATTCAAGAGATAAAAAATCAAAGAATGAACATCAATCGTATCAAACAATCACAATAAACAAAGGAATCTAGAGAAGAAATCAAAGAATGAGCATTACGCAAAGAGATAAACCAAAATAGAAAAGAGCAACCAAATAATGAAAAACAACCAAATAGTGAAACTACAAAAGAGAGGAATATCCAAAGAGTATCAGTCATATCAAACAGTCACAATAAATAGAAGAACCAATCGAGAGAGGACCAATCAAAAAAAGAGCAACAACCATATCAAAAATGACAATCAAGAGAGAAACCAACTAAGAGAGGAACAACCAAAGAAGTAACAACAACCATATCAAACGGTCACAATTAAGAGAGAAACTAAATTTGGATTAAGTATTGAAATGAAATTTTAGTTAAAGTACTACAAGACTAAGCTAATTTTTTAATTTATTTTTCTCTTATTTATTCAATATGTTCATCATTACATATAGAGTACCATTCATAAGGAATATTTCATTGCTACCTCATTCTAGCACATGTATTTCTTAACAAACTCGTGACTCATCATAACAGAATTGAGATAAGGGCAGAGAGAAACTTCTAGATCCTATTGACACATACTCTAGGGGATCTTGAAATCATTGACATATTTGGGTCTGACTTTATTCCTTTTGGACTTTCTAAGCACCACATGCCCATAGTACAAGTCTTCCTCCTCATTCGTTTCATCTATTTGATCCATAACATAATCCCCATCTTCAAATGTCACCTTGTCCTCATGGTGGAAATCGGGATAAGTGTGAATGATGTTCTCATATGATTCCCAAGTAGCCTCTTCAGAGAATAAACTAGTGTATTGGATCAGAACCTTATGTTCAGTTCATGTAGTTCCCTACTACCAATCCAAAACGGCTAAAGGTTGCACGAAGGGTTGGTTGTCCACAACAGCCAAAGGTAACTCAAGGGGAGTTGGTGCTGGATCGAAACATGGCTTAAGCTGGGAAACGTGGAAAACAGGTGGATCTTACTGAAGTAGCAATGTCAATCACAAGAAATGGGGTTTGAATTGTGACACTTTTAAAATTTTGATTCCTGTGTTTAATTTAAATTGACTCAAGAATAATCTTGGTTTGATAAACAATAAAAGGAGAACGTTCTTCCTTAGTAATATAACAATAAAAAACTTCACAGTGTGATCAGTGCTAAGTGAGTGATAAATAAATGGAGATAAGAGAAAGAGAATTCACACAGCAATATATCCTGGTTAACCCAACGTGGGTTACGTCAAGTCCTCACAACCGTGAGATTTTCACTAAGTGTTCAAAACGGAGAACGTTCGTCGTTTTTACACCACCGGTCCAGATCAACCTTGATTTGTTACAATATTCACCTTTCAACCTAGAAAGGATTTTACAATCACCTTTCAACCTAGAAAGGATTTTTTTCAATCACCTTTCAGCCTTGAAAGGATTTTTACAAACACACGCACTCTAACATAAAAGATAGACTTGAGTTACAAATGATGTATATGATAAAACTGTTTGGGATCTTGAAACTTCTCAACACTTGTTTGAGATTAATGAAAGACAAACTAAGTAACTAATGATCCAAGGATATATTGAAGAGAGCTGGAGTTTGCTTGAAGAGTTTTTTACTTGTTACTTGAACAAGTGTTGGTAGATTTGTAAATTGAACTCATGCCTTCATCTTCCAATTGATCATCAATTTATAGATGACAAAAGGCTTTGAATATCCAGTTTAAAATGAATATATCCGTTGGACACATTTCCCAAGTGTCAGATATATTTTAAAGCAATTAAACATGTGATTATATTGCTGTCCAGAACGTTCTTGACAAACGGAGAACGTTCTTGCTTTTTGGTCTCATGGAAAACGGGAATGAGTGAGTGAATGAATTGTAAGTACAATGTACTTGTGTCCTTTCTCACAACTCATCAATTTGGAGATCAATCTTGAGGTTGTTTTTCTTCTTTGGGCATTCAGCTCGATTTCTAGGCTTCAACATTGATTTGAGCAGTCTTGATACTCTTTAATATATGGTTTAGACTGTGGAAAATTATTTGTTTTAATTCTGTCTTTAAAAGAGAATTAAACCAGAATGTTCTTTTGTAAAACAAGAACATTCTTCGTTTCTGTTTTGTATGAGTGTTGGATTTTGACAGCTGTTGCGTGCCAGTCCTTTGTCTCAGAAACATGATGTGCTTTATGCAAAAAGGTTCAGCAATAGTGTCCTTGCTGTCATGGCTGTCCTTGGTCATAGCTCAACAATTAGGAGATTGATCTTGATGTTTTGCTTTGCCTTTGTTGATCCTCTTTGATCGAATCTATCCAAAACGATCTTGCGTAGATTATTAACTTCCTCTGTAATAAATAATGATATTTTGTAGTGTAGATAGATGTACTTTCGTAGCCCATATCTATCTTAAATTACAACAGATTTTGCATTTTGTAAACCAGAACGTTCTTGGATTAAAGCTGTGAAAACTGAGAACGTGCTTCGTTTTTGTTTTGAGTGATTGCTGGATTTTTACAATTCTGACAGTTGTTGCGTGCCAAGCATTTCTGTTCCATACGTGTGTCAGTGATGCAGTGACTTTATCATTTATGTCAAGTTTGTACTTGCTTACTTTAGCCATCAACTTTGGGGATTAGTCTTGCTTTTTATTCTTGATGCATTGCTTTGCTTTTTGTTAATCTTATGGAAATAATCTGTCCAAAATGATCTTGAGTATATAATTATGTTCCTTTGTAATGAATACTAGTGATTTGCAATCTAGATTGATGTATTTTCGTAGCCCAAATCGATCTTGAATTAAAGAATACTTTGTTCTTTGTAAACCAGAATGTTCTTGGATTAATGTTGTCAAAAACCAGAACATTCTTCATTTTTCAGACTGCTGTCCAAAATGATCTTCGTTTTTCAGACTGCTATCCAGAATGATCTTCGTTTTTCAGAATGCTGTCAAGAATGTTCTTTGTTTTTATGTTTATTAACCAGAACATTCTTCGTTTTTGTTTTCTCACATTTGATCTTGCTTCTTTCAAATGATCTTGCTTGTTTGATTATGCAATTCATCTTCCTTAAATAAAACTTAAGTGCACTCATTAGTAGATCGCCATTCATAAAACTTAATCATTTATTTCATAAGGTTTGTTGTCATTAAAACATACATCAAAAAAAGTTTTTGCCTCAACACTTACTAACTGCAGGCAATTCTAATTGAAAAGCTACCTCGCCTACAACATGAAACAACTTAAAAGGACCATAAAAACGATTGGAGAGCTTGTGACAACGCCGAACAGCTACTGAAGTCAGTCTATGTGATATGAGTTTGAAAAAAACCCAGTTTCCCACTTTGAATTGATGAGGGGTGCATCGTTGATCAGCATAGGCTTTCATGATCTCTTGGGCTTTGAAAAGTTTGCCATTGAGGGTAGATATTATGTTATCCTTATCTATTAAGATGGTGTCAATAGACTGTAACGATGTGGAACCGTGAATGTAGGTCTGAAGAGTTGGGGGGTCGTCCGTAACTTAGTGGAAAACAAGTGGAAAACCCACCTGAAATGGAGAAAACCCAGTGGAAGTATTGATGGACGTGTTATAATGTCACTCTGCCCAATGAAGCACAAGTCCCCATTGTTTTGGCAACATCCCGAAATGAGCACCTTTAGACAATTGATCCACCATGTAGTACATCAATTTTGTCCAACTTATTAAAAATAATTCAAAAAGTAATAACATCCATTTTATTATAATATATCAAATTTTGTGAGAACATTAAAAAAGGAAAATATATATATAAAAAAATAAATAAAAATAATATAGCTAAAAATTAGGCTCAATTTGTCTCATCAACTTACAATGCCAAATCAAATTACAATAAAAATTAAACCAAACCAAATCAAATTACAATAAAAATTAAACCAAACCAAATCAAATTAAGCCAACTGCTCCAGCCTATTTTGCCTCTGTTTTGTTCTCTATTGCTGCCCTTGCTCACTGCCAAGCCTTGCTCTGTTGATACTGACTGCTATTGATGCACAAGTCTTGCTCACTGATACATTTGTACCTGTTGTAACTAATTAGATAAATAAAAATATAATTTTTATAAGTCAACCATTGTACACATTATACAGAGCAAAGAGACAAACTTATGAGTTTGAAGCAGAAACTAAAAAACAAATTTTGTTGGATCCAAGACCCAAAGCTGCAAATAAAAAAAAAAAGCTCTTTAGCCCAGCAAACCATCTTTGTCCTTTACAATTAAAATTCCAGCAAATGAACAGATAAAAACAAAATAAAACTCATATTATGAGCAAAGAAAATAAAACATAAAGAAGGAAATTAATGGGGAGCACAAGGGCAGAGCAAGAAAGCAACTAAGCAACTGAAGAACTCTATAAATACATCTTTATTTGTTTTTGAAGGGAGAGGGTTTTTATATTTTTAAAAAGGAGAAGAAAAGAAAAAGATAATTTTTTTTAAAGAGAAATTCTGAAACAAAAATGAAGTGGAGCAGAGAAACATAAGACATTACCGTCATTTCAACTTCCACTGATAACCGCCGCCAAGCACAGTCAACTGTACACCACCGCCTTCTTCTTCTTCGCAACATACCATAGATCTGCATCATTTTAATGTTTGTTGTTCTGCTCTCTATCCCTTTACTATAACACTTCTTTTGGTTTGCTTGTCCTGATTTCATGTTCAAAATGAAAGTTTTTTTTGGTTTTTAATTTAACATTTAGAATGAAAGGATGAGTTACATAAAAATTTATAAAAATGAGATCTTTGCTAGACTGAAGCTTGAGTTTTTTCGGAATGATGCTTTAGGATTTATAGAAACTACTTGGCCTTGGTGGTTTAAGATTTTATTGAAACTAGAATTTTGAAATAATACTTCTCTATGTTAAAAGGACAGATTTGCTTCCCAATGCTAGCTGTTATGAAACGTCTCTTGATGATTTTATCACCTGGTTTTATTGTTATGAAGAGGAACGATATTTTAGTAACGTGCCTCTAAAGTAGTTCTGATCATTTATTGCATTGTTGTTCTATGAACGTGCTTATCTGTTGGAAATGATATTTCTAGCTTCTACTATTTTAAATCACTGTTTTCTGTTTTCTTCCAAAAATAAATAAATAAATAAGTAAAATCAATAAAATACTGCTTCAAATTATGTAGTAATTTGACAATTCTAAAACTTGTTTTCATTTTATTTATTTTTAAAAATAATTATACAAGAAATTATCTTTAAGTTTGATTAATTAGATGTGATATCTTTTTAATCTTTAGTTTTTTTTAAGACACAAATTGTACCACTTGGTTTTTATTTTTTTTAAACGCAATTTTAAGACCGAAAATAATAAAATACTCTTAAGATGATTAAATTAGATGTGACATCTTTTTACTCCTTGAGTTTTGAGACACGAGTTGTACAACTTGATCGTCTTAAAACTCACATTTTAAAATAATTATTCAAATCAAGCAAACTCCTTTCTATTTTCGTCAAAAATTAACTCTTTTTTTTAAATAACAAAACACAATTTATTTAAAAGCAATCAACACATCCGCATTTTCTATCCAAGAACAACGTAGCTTTGATTTCTCCACCGCACCGGGAGATACGTAGGAGCAAGATCACATTCTTGTCAAGCACATTAATAAAAGTTTCTTTTTTTTTTGTCCTTTATTTCTTAAGCACACAATTATTCCAAAATCATATTAAAATAATAATAATAATAATAATTGTTATTCATATTTAATAATAAGGAGAAATAACAATACTTAAGTTAATATTAATCTTGCACAATTAATTATAGGTAATCGTGTTTTAACGGATGTCGTAGGGTGTTAATACCTTCCCTACCATAATCGACTCCCGAACTCGGAATTTGGTTTCAAAGACCATTTTTTATTTTTTTTTCTTCTATTTTTAAGGGTTTCCCAATATTTTCCCTATCTTAAAATAAATTTTGGTGGCGACTCCATTGAATTCGAGAAACACTCGAAATTTTAGACCGCAACACACCACAACAAGAATCACTGTATGTGTTTGGATAGAAGGGAGCCATACTGTAAAATCAAGAGAGGTGTCTTCCCAAACCTTGTATGGAACGGGTAGAGGTTGCAACAAACCATATGGGGTGTGATTAGGGGTCTTAGTTTGTTGACATGTTTAGCAAGAATTGACAAAAGTAGTAACATCCTTTAGCATGCCATGCCAAATAACATTCTCTTGTAACCGACGAAACGTTTTATGGATACCCATGTGACCTCAAACTAAGGAAGCACGAAACTCTTCCAACAAAACTAGCTTCAAAGGTCAAGTAGAAGCAACAAACAATTTTCCTTTAAAGAACAAGAGTCTTTCATCCAACTTGAAATTCGTGTAAGAGGAATGATCAAGCTTGATTTTATCCACTAAGGTCTGAAAATTAGCATCCAACAACAAGTGTTCTTTGAATTTGGATAGGAAATCCATATGAGGAATGGTCAATACTAAGCAGTGAACTCAGGATAGAGCATCAGCCACTTTGTTCTGGGCCCTTGGCTTATAGACAATTTCATGAGAGTAGCCTAACAATTTAGCCAAATAGAATTGTTGTTCTAGTGTTTGAATGACTTGAGTCATGAGTTCACGCAAACTTCTTTTGTTCATATGAATAATAAAGGTGTTCCCAACAAATATGTCCTTCATTTCTTGATTGTCGATGTAATATCACACAATTCAAGAACATATGTCAAAGCACTAAGCATCTAAGGACAAAATTGTTTACTTTAATAGCAAATGGGATGCCCATGTTGAATCAGAACAACATCCATGTCAAGCCCATATGCATCAGTCTCCAAAACCAATTTCTCCGCAAAATTTGGTAAGGCCAAAACAAGAGCCTCTATCATGGCGCATTTTAGCGCTTCAAAGGCAGCTTGTGCCGCGTCAGTCCACACAAATGTGTTTTTCTTAAAAAGCTCGGCCAAATGAGCTGCAATGGACTAGTAGTTTCGCACAAACTAACGGTAAAACCTAGTGAGGCCTAAGAAACCTCAACATGTCACTGATCTTGGCAAGGTCAAAACCAACCCCATCAGCCGAGACGATATGACCTAAGTAATCAATGGAGGACTAGGCAAAAGCGCACTTGGACTTTTTTAAACAAAACTGATTATCTAGGAGAGATTGAAACACAGTTTCTAAATTTTGTAGATGAGTATCAAGTGTAGGACTATAAACCAAGATGTCGTTAAAAAAAAAAGACTTGACGGAGTTGTCGCAAGTATGGTTGAAAAATGAGATTCATAATGGACTGAAAGGTCGAGGGAGCATTGCATAAGCCAAAAGGCATTACTAGAAATTCGTAATGGCCTTGGTGTGTGCGAAACGCTTTTTTTGGATGTCCTCTTGTGCCATACATATTTGGTGATAACCCGAACGCATGTCCAATTTCGAAAACCATTATATGCCATAGAGTTCATCCAACAACTCATCAATGGTAGGGATTTGGAAGAAATGGTCAAATTTGGTGAGGAGAGTGATAATATGATAATCGAAGGGTGGTGTGGGTTGTGGTGTATCAGGAGTGATTAGCTGAAGCTGTAGGCATGTACCAATGGAATGGGTATCAATAATCGTTGTAACTAATGGATAGTTGCTTCTTCGTGTACGGGTTTGGGTACTCCTAAGAAGTGAATCGGGCTACCATCACGCTGAAACTGCTTGTGAGTGATTGTAGTCTATTACAATAGAACCTAGGGTTTTCAACCATTGGACTCCAAGGACCGATTTGGCTCCACTAAGAGGTAAAACAAACAAATCCACAACGAATTCATGGGAGCCCAAAAACAACGACACCCATTTGCACATAGAAGAACACAACAGCTCTTCACTATTTCCCACGAGCACTTGGAAGTAACGAGTCGGCTTCGTCATAAGGCCCAAATGCTTCGCGACCTGGTCTTGGAGAAAGTTGTGGGTGCTCCCACTGTCAACAAAATTTTGTGAATATGTTTCACTACGCGAAGTGTTTGAAACACAGAGTGGCCCATTAAGGCGTGGAGACTAATTTGGGTTGGATTCGGGTCCAAGGTAGAAGATTCACATGACGAAGCAACATGGGTTACAAGTAGTTGTAAACTCGCAGAATTGTCGTTCTCAATGGGTGATTTCGGTTCCACAATCAAAAATGGAATTGACGTTTGCATCAGTGATTGGGTTGAAATCTTTCATCACAATTATAGCAAAGCCCTTCTCCCATCGAGTATGAAGTTTAGTCGAGGAAATACGCTTAATCGGTGGATGTGGTTTTGGTGGTGTGACGGAGAGGGTGGGATTAAAGGACGAGTTGTGGGAAATGGGGGTTGGTAGAGTGGAAAATGGAGGTCTAGAGATGTGAGATGTGAGATCAAGGATCTTTTCCTCTTGAAGTTTTGCAAGGCTGATTGATTGGGATAATGAACCTCGCGACGGATGGTTGGCTTGAGGCCAGAGGTGAAGCATGTTAAGTAAAAGGGGGGGGGGGAAACGAGACTTTAAGGCATGGAGGAAAATTGATTTTGTTATTCCTTGACGAAACCAGTTTGGCAGAGTTTGAACAGAGCCTCCTTAGGGTCTTCGTATAGGGAAGGGGCGAAACGAGACTTCAAGGCATGGAGGAAAATTGACCATGTCAGCAATTGACCGTTAGCGTGCATCCACTAGAACCATGTCAAAGCTTCCCCCTCCATGTAGAACGCCGCAATACGCAGATGTTGGTCGTCAGCAGTATGGTGGAAATCAAAGAATTGAGTGATTCTAAAAATCCACTTGAATGGATCGAAGCCGTCGAAACGAGGGATGCCTAATTTAATGGAAGTGGACGGGAAAGGAAGGATTTCAGTGGATTGAAGGAAAAATTCAGGTGGATCGAGACGACCATGCAGACTATAGAATTCAGTGGTAAGGTTAACAATGTTGGTTTGAATATTGGTTTAGAATTGTTGTTGGTGGTGAATCATTTGATTAATGGAAGTAGAAAGGTCATCAATGGAAGGACGAGGTGGTGAGGTCATGGTAACTCAATGAAAGCACCAATTTGTTATGGATTAAGTACTGAAATGGAAGTTTAGTTAAAGTACTACAAGAGTAAGCTAATTTCTGAATTTACTTTTCTCTACTTTATTTAATATGCTCATCATTACATATATAATACCATTCATAAGGAATATTTCATTGGTACCTCATTCTAGCACATGCATTTCCTAACAAGCTAGTGACTCATCATAACAAAATTGAGTAGAAAAGGGCACAGAGAAACTTCTATGTCATATGTGACTCATACTCTGGGACATCTTAAAATCATTGAGATATTTGGGTATGACTTTATTACTTTTGGACTTTCTAAGCACCACAGGTCCATAGTGCAAGTCTTCCTCCTAATTAAGTCCATCTACTTGATCATAACACCAAACCAACAAGAAACCCAACCAAAGAACCAATCACTAAAAACCAAAGCAAATACAACCGCATCAAAAAGAAAATGTAGAATGGTGTAGGAATCAAAAAAGTATGATTATATTCCCAAACTTTTGGGAACTCCATAGTAGAATAATGACAAGACAGTTCAAGGAGTATCGAACCAAACTCTAGATACCATATTAACAATGGAGAATTATAGAAAAAGAGGATAACGAGAAAGAGGAAAGAGACCAACGTTTCAATAATAAGATTAACAAAACTATTGAATAATGACTTGATACAAAAGACTAAATATTATTTTTTATTTATATGAATACATAAACTCAATCCTAAATAAAAAACAAATAATAATAATAATAATAATAATAATAATAATAGTAATAATAAATAACATAATTATAATCCAATCCTAAGAGATACACTAAGATTATAAACTAATCCTAAAACATATCTATTAATATTCTAACACAATCTACCCACTTAATTAAAACTTGCAAGTGCTTTTAACTTAGAATATATTATCCGTTTGTTTCTTCTAAAAGTAAATAATTTTTAAGAGTTTCAATATTTATAAAAAATTAAAAATCTAAAAATTGTTTAAACTAAAAAGCAAATATGAATATCTTCTCTTGAAAATGGTTTCGATATATGACTTCTTAAATATAAAAAATTATTATGATAAACAAACACAAAATATTTAATACTTTTTTTTAGAAAAATAATAAAATTATGTTTTAAATATTTTTAAGTCAGAATAATTTTTTAATCTTTAATAAACGGTCCAATAATATAATTTATAACAAGGTAGAGATCAATGTACTTTTATTCTCCATTATAATTTTGATTTTTAAATAGAAAATATTTGTCCTAGTTGATCCCATTTTACCATGTAGGCATGTATGTAAAAAAAGCCCTATAAAACAAGGAATAATCGGGCTAGGACAATACGATTTATTCGCTTTCTAGCACTGCTATAATTTGTTCTCCCTACCACTATGACTTTTTCTCTTTCCACTATGTGTGGGAATAAATACGAGGTGGGTAAAGGAGTCTCCAGAATGTGATTTTCATTTTCTCTTGTTAGAAAAGATAATTAATTCACATAAAATGAGTTTGAGATTTAAATCCAAAATAATACATCTAATTTAAACATATAAATTTATTAAAAATATAATAAATTAATAATTGAGATATTTCAATTCGTATCCAAAATAATATATTTATTATTTTCAATTAAACTGATATTTAAGTGCATTTATAATATGTAGGATGCTACCTTATATTTGTAAAGTAATTACTTTTTATGGCACAATCTACTCTCATTTATTTCACCCGCTTTGAAATCAGATTTTTTTTTTCTTTTAGTTAAAGTTGAAATGAATTCCTATAAAAAAGTTCAAATGAATTCCACTTGTCACCCAAGTTCCACATAAATTTTTATGGAATAGATATAAATTTCTATCTATTGAAAAGGATACACTAGATAATGTGTTTAAACTAACATTATTCTTTAAGAAACAGATATATTTATATGAAAATTATGAGCCTTGCCCATATTAGAATAAAATAATGGTTAACATTCATTTTGATTTTTCAAAGGGTAAAACGTTATTTCAACAGTCATCAAAATTATAAAAATAAATATTTAAATATATTTTTTATTAATTATTTTAATTATTAAATATGTCTTTAATTAAAAAAATTATTAAACTATTGAATATATTTTTTATTGGTCATTTTATTCTATAAAATTATTAATAAAAGGTATACTTTGTTTTACGAAATAAAAGATATATTCGTATTTACAAATTTTAACATATTTATAAACTATATAATGACAATCGATTCTTTTCTTCATAAACTATATACAACTGTGAGGTTTTGAGTTCAAATTCAGTACAAACATCGAATTTAAAAGTATTGTGAATTAAATTAAAATTTAAGTCCAATCAAAATGACCGTATCCAATAAAAAAGTGACAAGCATGTTTTGTTGAATTTCCAAAAGAAATAAAAATTGTACCCAAAAGTACTTGTTTTTTAAGTGGAGCGAGATGCCAGAAATGGGCCCTTAAAAGTAAAAACATATCACTTAAAATAATGCAAAGTATTGATCAGATCAGAAGATGGGACCAACTATGTTCAGCAATCAATTCCTCGACTATTATGCTTTGTCTTGAAGCATAGATCATGCCAAGCTCAACTCACTGCCAATCTGCCATGGTTGATATTGGCATTGACCCATTTGATTATTGACACTGATGTTACATATAGCTATAGTTTATATATGTAAGTATATAAGAGTCATGATATCTAAACATATGCATTTAACAAGTAAAAATGCTCATTGTTATAATAATTTTAGCATGTATTTTGTTATTTTTTAGGAGTAAAAGTTGATTCTAATAATGTATAATTAACTTTAGTCATTGTTTGTTCTTTCTCTAGAAAACACACTTCGGTGCATTTAACTTGAAGCTACATATTGTAATTTGTATTTTTCACGACAATTCTAAACGTACTTCTAATATATTTACTTGTTTTTCAGTAAAATTGATTTTATCTTTAGAATTCAAAGTTAATATTTATAACTTTTAAACTAAAAAATAATTTTTACATTTAACTTTTTTTTCAACTCATTTTAATATGAATGTATCTAAATATAAATAAATTTTCATTCGATTCACTTATAATTAAAATTAATTTTATAAAATCAATTTTTATCGACCAGTAACCAAACCCACACTTAAAAACAGTTAAAGTGACACCTCATTCACATTGGTGTGCAGTGGGTGAATATTTATAAGTGAAAGTACTTGTGAAAGGTCTCTGATTTCAACTTTGTAAAAATAAATTTACTTTGAAAAAGAGTTAAAGTGAATATTTATAAGTTAAATTACAAACCCCGATGATAGGGCTACATCTAAAGGATGAAATAGTTAAATTACATTATGACAAATTCTAGTATAAATTATCGTCCATTATGGATCATATTTGAAAAATCTTAAAATTTCAACAATATAAATATCGTTTTTTAGAAGTAGATATTAATGGTGGCATTTATTTATTTTACAATTGAGATAGTGATTTAAGTGATACTGATTCAATATAAATAAAATATATATTTTATATTGGATCGGAATAAACGAGATCATCATCTTAATCATAAAGATAGAGGCCATGAACTATTACTTTACTTTTGAAAAATATTATTGTCATAATTTTCGGATAATTTTTAAATATTGATTTACAGTAAATTACTTATGAAAATATTCCATCGTAGAACTCACTAATGCTCCATTTTATGAATCAATGGTACTATCAAAATTCATGTTATACCATCCTCAATATTGCTGAGTTCTCATGGGGAAGTATTCAATAGATGGCAATTTCATCCATTTATCTATCATTCATCTTATCGAGTCAACTACAAATTCATTCAATCAATCCCAGTACCACATGCATGAAAACATTACATTCTACCACTAGATCATTGCAAGACATCTGATAATTTATAAACGTTGACAATATATAACTAATATTTTGGACCCTCAAAATTTTGGAGCTCTGCTTGGTGGCTCAGCTTGCACGGGCTATGGGCCGTTCCTGATTGGATCTAGTTCATCCATTTAAAAATATGGATAAATCCAATCCATGCAACCTATTTTAAAATCCAATGTATCACATATTTTAAAATTCAATTATTATATTTATTTATTTATTTTAAAATAGACACAATTAAGGCAATTCATGGATTTGAGCATTGGTGAATTCAATGGTAAAATACCTTCATAAGTGATCCGCCGTACATTGATAATAAAAAATCGTCAAAAAATCTGATAGCGATAGACGATACTCTTTAGAAGTAATAGTTCATGACTCTCTTCGTCTTTACATTAAGATGACGATCTGATTGACTCGATTCAATATGATATACATATTTGTTTTTCTACCATAAGAAAAATTCTAACAATATAAACAATACTAGTTAGTAATATTGGTCGTTGAAAAAAAAATACTTATTTTAAAAAATAAATTTTTAATAAGAAACTGTTATTTTTTAGAAAAATATTGTTAATTTATTTTTTAAAAAACTGTTATTTATATTAGTTAAATTTTGTTTGTTATTCTAGAAAAATAATGTTTAATAATGAATTTTTAATAAATGATATTATTTTATTATTTAAAAATCTGTTAAAAATGATTTTATTAATTTTTTTACAAGAAATTGAATTTCTTATATTTTATAAATAAAAAATAATAATTTAAATATTATAATTTAATAATAGGGTAGTGGTTGGTGGTGATCGGTCACCGTTAATTATAGGAACTCTATAGTCTGTCGTCGTGGGATCTTCAGAGCTATGCCATCGTTGGTCACCACCACCCAACAGTCACCACTCTATTATTAAATTACTTATTTCATAAATGTTAAAAAAAACATTTTTTTAAAAAATAATATAAAAAATAGTATTTTATCAACGGAGATTAAGTCTAATTGAAGGGGTTAGACTATCGTAACATAGTAAATTCAAGTTCGACGCGCCTCAAACGAGATTACGTTCGGTGGAGTGAATCTATGAAAACAAAAAACAGATTTTCTTTTTTTAAAAAAAAAAGAATTTTTCTTTAAAAAAAGTATATACTTTTTCAAACAAAAAGTTGTTTTTAAAATTATAAAATTATTTTTAGAAATTATTTATCATTAAAATAATATAAAACATTTTTTTTAAAAAAATATTTTCATAAATAATTATTTTTTTTATAAAAAAATAGCTTTTAAAAATAATAATAATAATTAATTGTTTAGAAAATTAATAAAAATTAGTAGATGGAATAGATGAGCATCCATTAAAATATGATAAAGGACGGATTGGATTTTTTTATTTAGTGATTTGATTGAATTAGAAAAATTTTTACTAAAATTTTTAGTGGATTTTAATAGATTATTTCAACTCATCTATTACTATCTAAATATAAATTCATCCAATTCATTCATTTTACTACCCCTAGAATTTATTTTTTGTTGGAATGGTTAATAAATAAATTGATAAAATCCTTTGACTTGGAATTAAAAGTACAAAAAAGGCTAATAAAGATAATAAGAAAACAAAGATGAATGTCATTTCCCCAATAAAAGAAAGGGATTACAATAAAACTGACAAAAAAAGAAACCATTACAATTTGACATAACTCAAGCACACCCAATGAGTTGAGCACCAAAAATGAAAATCATAAATAAAACTAGCATCCTTAGGATAAACTGCATCCAAAATATCAATTGCATCTTTTTAAAAATAAGAACATTAATTTCAACTTGATTAAAAATGATAGAATTACAGGCCTTTCAAATATATCACACACAAGCCAATCATATAGGGTTAGTCTTGGATCAAATTGCTCTCCTCCCGAGGCCAAGTCCTGAAAATTGAACAACATGGGCTTCCACAACATTATGTAAAGCGCTTGATAAGCCTAGCCATACCAATACCACCGACCAAACCTTCCCACACCCCTCCACACACATCAAAGAGTCATTATAATTTAATAATCTTCTAAGCAAGTCATTTTTGTTAGGGAAACGATTCTGAAGCAAACGCCACACAAACACCGACACCTTTAAGCGAACCCACTTGTTCCACATCATAGAGGAGAAATGTGATACTTCAAGGAATGAAACTCCCTCTGTCTGAAATGTGCGTGCAAAATAGTATTACCAAGCAACAAAACACATTTTTCCACTAACTCCTTTTCTCACTAAAAAAAAAATCCCTTCGCCACCCCCAATTGAAAACAACCTCATTGACACCCCTAGCCATCACTTCTGCTACTTTAATATTTTTATCGGAAGCCAAACTAAATAATCTACTAAACCTATCTCTCAAAAGAGCTCCATCAATCCAAGGTTCCAACTAAAACAACATATCGGCTATGTTCCCTACTACTTTAATGACATTATTAGCAAACCAACCCATATCGCCCCTCTCGTCCCTTCTAACAAGGAAAACACTACCTTTCACCACGTTGAAGCTTTCCTAGCGCCACCACCTACACTCCTATTAACACTACCATACTTACTACACAACACCTTAAACAACAAATCCTATTTATTGTTTCTCAACCTCCAACACCACTTATCTAAGAGAGCTAGATTAAAAGCTTTCAAATTGCAAACCCCTAATCTCCATTCTCCCTACTTAGACAAACATTATCTCATTTAACCCAACACAGAAAATGTTAACGAGAACAAGACGACCCCCCATAGAAAGGTTACGGTTCCTCCATGTAGACAAAGGAGCACGCATACGACCAATCATAGGCTTCCAAAACGCCAAACACCTCGAATTCCCAAGTAATGAAAGGGTGTGTGACCCACTTTACAATGAAGTATGTATGCCGCATCCTATAACCACATGTCGGCAATTTTAACTCCCACGAGGAGACTTTAATGGAAATTAACCTTCAAACAATACATTAACTCAAAAAGAAGAAGAATGGATTCAATAGTTCGCCATTTACCCAACTATTGGACCCTGTAATCAAAGTATAAATGGGAAACGCGACAATCATCACTAGAACCCACTCCACAACCACAAAACAACTCAGATCGAATAGAAGCATTCATTAAAGAATTGAGATCTTTAGCAACTAAAAAAACGAAAAAAACGGGGAGCCCCTAAAACAAAGAAAATTCATCCGTAGGTGAGCCACTAACTAACACTAACGCCTTTGTTGAACTGAAGTATTCCATCACTGACTTCCTCAACATGGTTAGGAAATTCATCTTCAACATAACATCCGAATAATCCCATTCCACCGAGTTGTAGGCCTTTTCAAAATCTATCTTTAATAAAATCAGTTCTTGCTTGTTCCATTTCACATCATCTACAATCTCATTAGCAATCAAGATGTCATCCAAGATTTGACAACTATGAACAAACGCTGATTGGGACTCCAAAATAACGGAACCAATCACACCTTTTAAACAATTAGCTAACAACTTATTAAATACCTTATACATGCATCCCACCAATGAAATAGGCCGAAAATCGTTTAAACCTTGAAGATTATCTTTCTTTGTAATGAACACAATAAACGTACTATTAAAATGTTTCACGGCTCTTAAAACTGAAACAATCCCAAACTGCTTGTTTAATTTCCTCTTCAAGAAAAGGTCTCACCAACCATTTGGATGTATCCTTGTCAAGGGTGGAATGAAGACTATCAACATCCGTCGTAGCTATATATGTCAATAAAGTCCCAAAGTGCTAAACTCCCTAATTATGGGCACTTTATTGAGACAAATTTTTTTAAGCCCCAATCAATTTTTTTTTTTTTGGGTCTAAGTCAAGGGACTCATGGACCCATTGATTTATCAATTGAGATTTTTTTTTTTGTAAAATTTTTAAAATATTTTTTTTTCTTAGAAAAAAGTTAAAAAATTTCCCTAAAAAAAGTATTTCTCAAATAGAAGTATTTGAAAAAGTGGACCTATAGATGGGTCCACATAATTTTGTAGGCTTCCTTTAATGGGGCTTTTTTAGCCACATATTTTTTTTGCCCCCTCTAACATGTGGGCTGGGAACAACAAATAATGGACATATGAAATTGACATCTCTAACTGTAGCAGACCTATGGGATTTAAAATGATTCACAAAATGATTGTAAACTGCCTCGCGGATGTGGTGAACTTCTTCCACCAAAACACCATCTACAACCAATCTCCTAATCATGTTGCAACGCTGCTTACTTTTGAATAGGCCATGAAAGTATTTGGAATTAACATCACCTTCTTGAAGCCATCTGTTGGAAATGATGATAATAATAATGGAAGATTGTTGGAAATAATGATGACATTAATGAGCTAGTGGTGTTGTGAATTGAAAAAATGAAGAAGTCCCACATAGGAGGGATATCACACACTAGTAGGGTATATAAGGTGGAGGTATGTATGTACCTTGGGGTGTGCCTCAAGGGGTACCCCAATTTTGTGAAGGAGGCAAAACGCATGCAAAGTTGACCACCACACACGCGCGCGATTATGTGAAATAGGTAACTGCCCTCCACCGAGTCTACTTGAATAATCTGATCCAGTCTTCCCTTCCTGATTTTGTGCGCCTGCTTTGCCCGGTCAAAACCCTAAACTTTGGGGCCACGTAACTGCTGTTGCCCGGTCAAAATTCAAAGTCAAAACCCTAGCGCACGTTTTGGTAGTCAAACGTGCACGTTTTCTGATCTTAAGGAGCGCACGTTTGGTGTATCATAGCTAATGGATCGCGCCATTTTCTCCGCATCTGAGGCTTTTCTCTCTTCTCCCCCCTTTCTTACTTCTTCTTCTTCTTTTTCTTTTGAGTGGCCTTAGTGCCATATGACGAGTGGTAGCCGTTCGACTGCCATATTGAGGGTGTAATTTTAGAACGGTTTTCTACGCTGCAGTAGAACTCCGATACAGTGATCTAGGCTGTTTATCCTGGGGACTTCGTGGTTGATAGTCTACCTTGCACCATTTGGGCAGTGCCTTGAAATGTCTTAAAGAGAGCGACCTAGTCCACAACTCAACCCAGTAATATTTTCGGTGGCATAAATTGTTTTTTCAAACTTTTTTGAAATTCAAAAATAACAATTTTGAGACGTTTTTCGAACTGCCATGTCTACCGACGAAATTACTGGGACAAATTCTTCTGCTTCTGACTACAACAAACCGTTCCGGTTTGAAGGATGTCACTTCAAACGATGACAACAAAAGATGTTATTTTTTCTAACCACGAAAAAGCTTGCCAACGTTCTAGAGGATGACATTCCTGTTGTTCCAGAAAAAGCTGAACAAACAGAAAATGATAAGATAGTTGCTGAATTAACCCAATGGGAACATAATGATTACTTATGTAAGAATTATATTCTGAATGGACTTGCTGATGATCTGTATGATTACTACAGTTCTGACAGCAATACTGCTAGACAGGTTTGGGATGCTCTAAAGAAGAAATATGATACTGAGGAAGCTGGAGCCAAAAAGTATGCTGTTAGCCGCTACCTCAAATATCAGATGATAGATGACAGATTAGTGGAAGCGCAATCTCATGAAATCCAGAAAATTGCTCACGAAATCATCTCTGAAGGTATGTCCCTCGATGAACAGTTTCAAATTGCTGTTATTATTGACAAACTGCCCCCTGCTTGGAAAGATTTTAAAAATTCTCTCAGGCATAAAACAAAAGAATTTTCTCTAGAAAGTATGATAATTCGCCTTAGAATTGAGGAAGAATCCTGTAAGCAAGACCAGAAAGATGAAGTTCTTCTTGTGGCAAATAACAAGAAAAAGAAATTCATCGGAGCAGTTCTGAAGCCAAACGGCAAACAACTAAAGAATCAGAATCGCTCTTCAAAGAACAGCAGCAAGAATGGGAACCCTCCAAAGGCCCCAATTGCAAGGCAGCAACCACCTCCTAGAAATGGCCCTCTCCCTTTTCTCTGTTTTCACTGTGGGAAAGAGGGTCATATGGCACGCAAGTGTAGGAACAAGCCAGGCACTTCCAATCAGGCTAACTTGACAGAAAAGCAATGTGTTGCTTTGATAACTAAGATCAACCTTGTTGGTGGATCAGATGGATGGTGGATAGACACTGGCACCTCCCGTCATGTCTGTTATGATCGTGTTATGTTTAAAACATACACTGCTGCTGAAGATAAGAAAGTGCTGTTGGGAGATTCCCACACCACTAATGTTGCTGGTATTGGAGATGTGGAACTAACATTCACCTTTAGAAAGACCTTAATTCTGAAGGATGTCATGCACACTCCAGAAATAAGGAATAATCTGGTTTCTGGGTTTCTTCTCAATAAGGCAGGGTTTACTCAGTCTATAGTGGCAAATTTGTATACCATTTCTAAAAATAGTATTTTTGTTGGGAAAGGGTACGCCACTGATGGCATGTTTAAATTGAAAGTTGACATCAATAAAATGTTTCCTTCTGCTTACATGTTGTGTGATTTTAATATTTGGCATGCTAGACTCTGTCATATGAATAAACATGTAATTTCAAACTTAAGTAACTTAGGCTTAATTCCAAAGTTATCTTTAAAGGATTTTGAAAAATGTGATTTTTGCAGTCAAGCTAAAATAACTAAGAGTTCACATAAATCAGTAGTTACAAAATCTGAACCTTTAGACTTAGTTCACTCTAATATATGTGAACTTGATGTGATGTTAACCAGAAATAGAAAACGCTATTTTATTACTTTTATTGACGATTGTTCTGACTATACTTTTGTATATCTTATGAAAAATAAAAGTGAAGCGCTTGACATGTTTAAGATCTTTGTAATTGAAATTGAAAATCAATTTAGTAAGAAGATTAAGAGGTTTCGTAGTGATAGAGGAACAGAGTATGATTCCAGTTTATTTAATGAGTTTTATAAAACCCAAGGAATTATACATGAAACTACTGCACCATATTCACCTGAAATGAATGGTAAAGCTGAAAGAAAGAATAGAACTCTTACTGAACTTATTGTTGCTATAATGCTTAACTCTGGTGCTACCTCTCACTGGTGGGGGGAAATTATTTTGACTATTTGCTATATTTTGAATAGAGTTCCTAAATCTAAGAACAAAACATCTCCTTATGAGATAATGAAGAAAAAATAGCCAAACTTGTCTTATCTTTGAACTTGGGGCTGTCTAGCTTATGTCAGAATCCCTGATCCCAAGCGAATTAAACTCGCTAGTAGAGCCTATGAATGTGTATTCATTGGGTATGCGGTAAACAGTAAAGCGTATAGGTTTTACGACCTAAATGCGAAAGTGATCATAGAATCAAATGATGTTGACTTCTATGAAAATAAATTCCCGTTCAAATCGAGAAATAGTGGGGGCAGCGAATCTAGTCAAGTTCCTGTGACAAGAAGCACTGAAAGCAACAAACAAGACGAAACAGAAACTCGAAGGAGTAAGAGAGTAAGAGTTGCTAAAGATTATGGACCAGAATATATGGCCTATAATTTAGAAGAGGATCCTGCAAATATCAAGGAAGCTTTTTCGTCATTAGATGCAGATTTATGGCAAGAAGCTATAAATGATGAAATGGATTCTCTAGAGTCTAACAAGACCTGGCATTTAGTAGACTTGCCTCCTGGTTTCAAACCAATAGGTTGTAAATGGATTTTGAAAAAGAAACTAAAACCTGATGGATCTATCGATAAGTCAAGGCACGCCTTATAGCCAAAGGTTTTAGACAAAGAGAAAATATAGATTTCTTCGACACTTTTTTTCCAGTCAATAGAATAACATCCATCAGGGTGCTCATATTCGCTTGCGGCTATTCATAACCTGGTGATACACCAGATGGATGTTAAAACAACTTTTTTAAAATGGTGACTTGGAAAAAGAAATCTATATGAAACAACCTGAAGGTTTTGTAATTCATGGACAAGAAGACAAGGTCTGTAAGTTAGATAAGTCTCTATATGTTCTTAAACAAGCTCCTAAGCAATGGCATGAAAAATTTGATAACTTGATTTTGTCGAATGAGTTTAAAGTGAATGAAAGTGACAAATGCATTTATTACAAATTTGAAAATGGAATTTGCACTATCATATGTCTCTATGTAGACGACTTACGCATATTTGGTTCAAATATTCATGCTGTAAATAATGTGAAATCACTGTTGAGTAACAACTTTGATATGAAAGACCTCAGAGAAGCGAGTGTAATCCTTGGAATCAAGATTACTAGGTCAGAAAAGGGAATTTCTTTGGATCAATCTCACTATGTTGAAAAGATCCTAAAGAAATATAATTACTTTGACTGTAAACCTGCTTGCACACCATATGATCCAAGTGTGAAACTTTTCAAGAACACTGGAGAAGGTGTTAGACAAACTGAATATGCGAGCATCATTGGCAGCCTCAGGTATGCCACTGATTGTACTAGACCCGACATTGCCTATGTCGTGGGATTGTTGTGCAGGTTTACTAGTAGACCTAGTTTGGAGCATTGGCACGCTACCAAAAGAGTCATGAGATACCTTAAAAGGACCATGAGTCTCGGATTACATTATCAAAGATTTCCTTCTGTCCTTGAAGGATACAGCGATGCTGATTGGAACACCTTATCAGATGATTCCAAAGCAACCAGTGGCTATATTTTCAGTATAGCCGGCGGTGCTGTATCTTGGAAATCGAAGAAACAGACGATACTGGCTCAGTCCATTATGGAGTCTGAAATGATAACATTAACTACTACTAGTGAAGAAGCAAGCTGGTTGAAATGTTTGCTAGCTGAGATCCCTTTATGGGAAAAACCTTTGCCAGCTGTGTTGATCCACTGCGATAGTACCGCGGCTATTGCAAAGATTGAGAACCGTTACTACAACGGTAAGAGACGACAAATACATCGTAAGCACAACACAGTTAGAGAATTACTTTCTAAATGAGCTGTTATAGTGGATCATGTACGCATTGATGAAAATTTAGTAGATCCTTTGACGAAAGGATTAGCTAGAGAGAAAGTCCTAAATACATCCAAAAGGATGAGACTAATGCCTCTAGATCAATGAGTCACTTATGATGGTAACCCGACCTAAAAGACTGGAGATCCCAAGAATTAGGTTCAATGGGTAATAACAAGTCATAGTGATATGAGATGAACATGCTATATTATATATGAGAGAAGCATGATTCTTGAAGCGATATAAGGATGAGATAATAGAAACTCTTAATGAGATCTATACTCTATGTGGAGTGGAGTACCTAGTTACAGGAGTACTCTTGATAGACTCACCTTTGTGAATGTAGAAGTGGGGGCCGCTTCCTATGGAATTTCGAGGCAGAATTCCTAGAGCGTTCACTATACTGGGATACACGTGCATGGCCTTAAATGCACGGGCTTTTGAGAATACACCCAATGAAAGGTTGTGTGTGGGTTTGATGTCAGAGATAGAGTTCAAGACTACGAGTCACTCTTGTTGAATCTGAATCTTACTTGCTATGCAAAGGTTCAAGTCAAGAGACACCTTTGTTTATGCACAATCTTATAGAAGCATTTGACGCTATTTCAGAAACCTTCTTTTTTAAATTCAAGTGGGGGATTGTTGGAAATGATGATAATAATAATGGAAGATTCTTGGAAATAATGATGACATTAATGAGCTAGTGTTGTTGTGAATTGAAAAAATGAAGAAGTCCCACATAGGAGGGATATCACACACTAGTAGGGTATATAAGGTGGAGGTATGTACCTTGGGGTGTGCCCCAAGGGGTACCCCAATTTTGTGAAGAAGGAAGAACACATGCAAAGTTGACCACTACACACACGCGCGCGCCGCCGCCGTCTGTCTGGCCGGCTTTGACTTTGTGGTGTATTATTTTTTTTTTAAATGAAAAATTAATAAGTTATTTATTTAATTAACTTTAAAATGAATGCTTGCGTTTTATCTCTTATTGTTACGTTAAATACGTAACTGCCCTCCACCGAGTCTACTTGAATAATCTAACCCAGTCTTCCCTTCCTGATTTTGTGTGCCTGCTTTGCCCGGTCAAAACCCTAAACTTTGGAGCCACGTATTTGTGGTTGCCCGGTCAAAATTCAAAGTCCAAACCATAGCGCACGTTTTGGTAGTTAAACGCGCACGTTTTCTGATCTTAAAGAGCGCACGTTTGGTGTATCAGAGCTAATGGATTGTGCCATTTTCTCTGATCCAGTTGCGGATTTCCTCTATAAATAGAGGGTTCTCCTCAGTTGGAAAATCACACCAAAAGCACTTTGCATCTAAGGCTTTTCTCCCTTCTCCCCCGTTTCTTACTTCTTCTTCTTTTTCTTTTGAGTGGCCTTAGTGCCATATTATGAGTGGTAGTCGTTCGACTGCCATATTGAGGGTGTCATTCTAGAACGGTTTTCTACGGTGCAGTAGAACTTCGATACATTGATCTGGGCTGTTTTATCCTGGGGACTTCGTGGTTGATAGTCTGCCTTGCACCATTTGGGCAGTGCCTCGAAACGTCTTAAAGAGAGCGACCTAGCCCGCGAATCAACCCAGTAATATTTTCGGTGGCATAAATTGTTTTTTCAAACTTTTTTGAAATTCAAAAATAACACCATCTAACTTTGGATTTGTGTCATTGGATACTTCACTTGATTCTAGACAAAGAAATTAAATAAGTTGACAAGTTGTGTCTTTATGCTATTTCATCATTACTTAAAGAAGTCGTCTCCCATTTCACATCTAGCCTATTCAAATCCTCCTTATATAAGTGGATCTTTCGTTTATATTAGAACAATGCTCCTTATTCCAAACATGCAAAACACCATTCACTCCTTTGACATACTCATGATAACCAGCAAAATCATCCCAACATTTCAACATCTGAAATGGTTTAGGCCCTCAGTCTTCCTCAAAATTAGAGAGCAACATAGCACACTGCTTAGATAGACCTCTTTCAATAGCCCACTGCGAACACTGAGTTCACATATTACACCACTCTTTTGATAACAAAAACATATCCAATCCTACTCATGACCTCTTTCACCCAATCTCTTGGTAGTCTTTTCCATTTTGCACGTTTGCTCAATTGAATCATCTCACTATTTTTCTGCCTTTGCAAGGGATGATTAAACTGGTGATGATTCATTTGAGCCTTTCTGTAATGTTCAACACTCTTCATAGTTTTCTAGGTGGTGCCTTAGACATGTATAGTTTTTTGCTCAAACACTGGATTATTTCTTGCAAACCACAAATTGTCCATGATGGAAAACATAAGACACAAAGCATCATCTTTTGTGTGATCTAGCATATTATAGTATATCCAATCTTCAAACTTCATTGCTCAATATTAGTGAAATTAATATTTGGAGGCGACCCAAACCACACTTGAGTTGCGTAAATACATCCTTTGAAACTATGATCAACAATTTCTGAATGTGTTAGGCATCTAAGACAGAAAATGAGACAGTTCACACCTCTATAGGTTTGCCCTAATCGGAGCTGAATTTTTCAGAATTCTCCACATATATATATAGAGAGAGAGATAGGGAGAGGGAATAATGCACTAGATTCAGTAATAATGACCACGATGTGAGAGTGTGATGAATCCAGTGCACTACTTCTATTCTCTCTATTGTTCATATAATCATCTTTATCATTGTATTATACATTACTTTATTTATTTATTTATCTTTGAAATTGGTTCTGCTGATTGTGAAAGCTAAGTAAATTTAGGGTGCATTTGGATTTGGGTAAATAGTATAATTAAGTGCTTATCAGGTGTATAGAGAGAGAGAGAGAGAGAGGTGATGAACTCTGAGAGTAAGTTTAAAATAAGTTACTCTGCTTAATAACTCAATATAAATGATGAATTTCTAATACTACCACTGATTATTGACATGATATATTAATGATCAACCACACAAAATTGTAAATAAATCAGGAATTTGTAGCAATGTATTCTAGCCATCGATATTTAGTTATATTTTTTAAAAGCTTATTTTACGTTCATTTGAAATTATTTAACGAATTATCAAATTGTTTTAAAATTTTATAAAAATTATTAAGCATATCTACTCAATAAGAACTTTTGATTTAACGGTCGAATTAATGAAATTCATCGTTTATATTAAATTATTAAATAGAATAATTAATCACATAATTACTCTTAGATTTAACGGATATACAGACACACAAACTATGACCTCGATGTGAGAGTGTGGTTGATATATCCTAACTATGCTTTACAAATAAATATGATATCTATTAACTTAAATTTGTGTCCAAATATATATTTGAAAACCATGGTTAGTGACTTACAAAATCATAGTTAATTGTGTTATGTCGATAATTAATTTATAAATTGTGACATCTTATTATATTCATTAATCTTCTATTAGATATAATTAATTACTATGTATTTAAACTATATATTAACCATCAAAATTGTGTATATCTATAATGATGAACCTGGATGTCTAACGAATTAATTAAAGGAGATGAGGTATGCAAACAATATGGATGTAAGAGCTTTTTTTTTTTTAAGATGGTTCATATTTAAACCAAACTTAAAACGCATGATATTAACCTAGCTACATGAAAAATTCATTATTAATTTCACATGTCTTGATTTGTCTTTATGTTGATTTCTTACAAATTAGTAGTTTAGTACCTCAATGGTTTTTATCCATTTGCTTCTTTCTGAATTTTGGGAGTTTCTACTCTCCACGTTATTTCGTAGTAGTTTCTCTTGGGATAATTAGTACCCTTATATGTTAAAACAACTCCCTGTAATACCGTTGGTGAGAAATGAATAATTAATGACTTTTTTATAAAACTTTAATGACAGTATTTAATCTAACCAGTAAAGTATATGTACATTCTCATGCATGTCGGGGGAGATTGTATTAATTTGATAATCCAGCAAAGAATTTTTTTTTTTTTTCAGATCTTCTAAATATGAATATTGTTAACTTAATATGCTCTTGTGAAAGTGTAAGACTTGCATTTAAATATGAATAGCAAAAGTATATAGACAAAATTTATTAAAAGTCGATTAATCTCACCGATGACAAATTATCAATCTCACCGATGACAAATTTGTCTCGTGAATTTGAAATTTTTATATATCATAATTTGTCACGTGTATGATAGTAAAATCTCATAAGTGACAATTTATCTCTTGTATGATAATAATTTTAAAATTTGGTTTAATTGCAGTTTTAGTTCCTCTATTTTTAGTGATTCACGATATTGATCCCCTTATTTTAAAAGTAGACAGTTTTGGTCTCTCCCTCTGATTTTTTAACTAAAAAGTGATGACATGAAATTCTTTAAATAACGTGATATATGATACGATGACGTAGAATGATTAACACCCATGAAATTGGAATAAAACGCCGTTAAAATTTAGCTTTCAACTATGGAAATTTTTCATATTTTTAATTTAATTAATGTCATATGAATTATTAATCCATCTAGATGGTTCTATATAATAGAATTGTATATCCCGTCATTTAAAATATGTCAAATCGTTATTTTTTAGTGCAAAAATCTGATGGATGGACCAAAACTGTCGACTTTTAAAATAGGGGGACCAATTCCGTAAATTGGTAAAATAGAGGGACCAAAACTACAGTTAAGTCTTAAAAATTTTATTAGTGAAAGTTTGTTTCGTGTATGATAGTTTGATATCATATGTGACAATTTGTCCATGTATGATAGTTGTTTCGATATGTTTATCATTGAGAAATTGTTTCATGTATGGTAATTATTTTGACATTTTTAATCAATGAGAACTTATTCTATGTATGATAACTGTTTTGATATTTTTAACCAGTGCTTTTTTTCTTTGTATGATATGTTTAATCTCATAAGTGACAACTAATTGTAGAAATATTTTTATTAACTATTTTATTTAATTATTATATTTCAATATTATTTTGTGGGCACGTATCTTTATTTAATTATATTAGCTATTTATCAATTAGGAGTCTTAATTAATTAGTGATCAAATTAAGTAATAAAGATTATTAGATTTTATATCTTGATAATTAATAATTATTTAATTAACTGATATGAGCTCAAGTATGAGTGGATGGTCCATTTGAGAATAATCGTAATTGGCCACCACCTTATATAAAGCTATGATCCCCAATATACCAAACACACCGCATATCAACTTTTCTCCTCATTTGAAGTGCTTAACGCATATTGCCTATTTGTTTCAGAATCGATGCTTAAAAACTATTTAGGAATAGCACAAAGGGAGGATTGACTATTAATCCAGGTATTCTTAACATCTAATATATTTGATAAATCAACATGTTGTAAATCCTAAAGTAATTAAGTTTTAATGTTTGTTCTTGATGTGTATATCATGCTTGTTTGACTATTAAATTTCCGCAATATATTATATGTAAAAACATGTGTTGTATGATGAATTAGTAAATTAATTCCAACATTTATCTCGTGTATGATAGTTATTTTGAAATTTTTATCATTGAGAATATGTCTCGTGTATGATAATTATTTTGAAATTGTTAATTAGTGAGAACTTGTCTCGTGTATGATAAATCAATATCTTTAGTGACAATTTGTCTCGTGCATGATAGTTATTTAAAAAAATTTATTAGTGAGAACTATCTAGTGTTTGATAATTTATCTCATAAGTGATAAATTTTTTCATGTATGATAATCATTTTGAAATTTTTATCTGTCAGAATTTATTTTGTGTATGATAGTTCAATCTCATTAGTGACAACTTATCTAAGTGTATGATAATTATTTTGAAATTTTTATCAGTGAAAACCTATCATGTGTATAATAGTTATTTTCTTTTTTTTATCAGGGAGAATGTATCTTTTGTATGATAGTTCGGTTTCCACTACAACATTTTTAACTTTTTGCCACATTTATCTTGGCAACGAGAATAGACAACAGTTTTCCAAGTGTCGTTTATAACATACATATAAAATACACTTTCTTGGTTGTCAAAATAAAACCGTTGCATATTCGTTTTTATGGTACGGGTTAAAAAGTGTGGCCGATTTAGACAATACTTTTAAACCATTGAGTAGGAAGATTTTAAAGCAATATTTGTTTTGTATTTAAGATTGTATCTCGAATCCTAGATAGCATAGCTTGTAAGCTCACCTATTGTCCATAGTGATTAGTGTGTTTAATATATTTGGATTTATTTTAATAGAATCCTCAGGTTTGTGTATGCAATGTTTCACTATTATTTTGATTTGATTTGGTTAGTTTTTATTGGCAAATTCCACTCAGTTCACTATTTTAATGTTTCATCTACACTTATTTGTATAGCTCTGCATCTAATTGAATTGAATTCAATTGATTCAATATTTGTTGTTTGCTTTTTCCTTTTAGATTGAAATAATTAAATTAAAGCTTATGTTGTTTAATTGGTCAAATTTGGTAATTAAGTTTGATCTGCTTGGTTAAAATTTGGGTTTGTATTTAAGATTGTATCTCTAATCCTAGCTAGCATAATTTGTAAGCTCACCTATTATCCATAGTGGTCAGTCTATGTTGTAGATCCCGAAATCCCAATGCAGTGGACGAACTTACTGCGACGCAATCGGCCGTGGAAACGCCTTTGACGGGTGCAGCGCTCACAGTCGCGAATTGTGCCCTAATCACGGACTACTAGCGCAACCCGACTCGTGTTTCTGGAAAACGCAGCTTATACCAAAAAATGTTGCCTATGCTTTTGACAATGTTATAAATGTGTTGCCTAAAACAAAAATTATGTACACAAAACCGTGGTCTAACTGTATATGTAACATTTATGAAATGTTGGCAAAACCAATTTATTAAATCGTGGCCTGAAACATTCAAAAAAATTGTAGCCTCTTTGAGTGTTTTCAGCAACGGTTTTTTAGAATTCGTGGAAAAAAATAAAAAACCGTTGCCTTAAAGAATAAGTCATGGTCACTTACACCACACTTTGTAAACTGTTGTCTAACCTTTAGGCCACGATTTTTTTGGTTTACGCCACACTCTTTTATTGTTGCCACAACTCAAAAATGTTGTAGTGTTTATAAGTGACAACTTATATAATAATTATTTTGAAATTTTACCACTAAAAACATTTCCCATATAGGATATCTTAATCTCACAAGAGACAATTTGTCTCATGTATGATAATTATTTTGAAATTTTATCAGTCAAAACTGTTTTTGACAGCTTTATTGGTGAAAACTTGAATCGTGTGTGATAATTCAATCTAATCAGTGAGAACTTGTATAGTGTATGATAGTTTCATCTCATTAGTGGTAATTTATCTCGTGTAATTGTATGATAATTATTTTGACATTTTTATCAATGAGAACTTATCTTTAAATGTTAACTATTTTTCTTCCTTCTTTTTTTTTTCCCTTCTTTTTTTAAAAACAGAATAACAAAATAAGTAAAAAAAAGGTGAACTTGAAAAAAAAATCTGAACTTATATAGTACTATTCTTCTCCCAACAACAACAACAACAACAACAACAACAACAACAACAACAATAACAGTGAGGTCATTATTATTGTGAAGAGAGGCGCGCAGATTTTTGGGAAGAAAGAGAGTTGTCTCTTTACCTTTTTCTTAAAGTAGCCATTAATATTTTATTTAAAATGAAAAGCTAATAAAATAAACGAATTAAGAGTTAATACTGTAATTACATATGATTGATCATGTATGTGCAAATAATATTAATAATTAATTTATGTATTAATATTATTTATTTTATTTTAAAAAATGAATTATCCACTTTATAAGAATTTTAAGGAAAGAAAAATAGACTCATACACTTTAATTATTGAGAAGTTTATTAAGAAGTGGGATATTTCAAATTCAAATCTTAACTCCTATGTATCAATAATCATGCAGTTTTCAACTACATAACATCCTTTTTTTTTAAGACGTATCCATCTTTACCTTTACCTTTAAAAGTTATTAATTATTATAAAATAAATTTAAATTTAATTACAATACATAGTTTTACATGCCATCTAAGGCGGACTCTACGGTAGAGTATATTGATAAGTGATCTATCTTAATTAAACTAATGCTTAATAGTCACATGAATTTCTAAAGACACTCGATGATATTTTTTGTAAATATAAGTTAATAATCCTTCAGATCATTACGGCTAAGATAATGAATTGATTGATGTCAATTCGATAAAAATAATGAAAAATAATTGTCTACCTCAAAACTCAACTCGTTGAACTGACATCAATCATGTTATTGTCTCAGGAGTAAAGACGACAAGATCTCAGGATCGGCCCAAAATATAGTGAGGCATAAGGTAAATTTAAATATGAGGCCTTTTAGAGCCTATAATAATATTTTAGTAAAATTACTATATTTTTATGAAAAACTATTTGTTTGATACTTTAGAATAAAATATCATTTATTGAATTAATATAATCGATTTTGTACAATATTTCTTTTTCAATTGAAGATTAAGTCAATTAATTCAACATTTGTTGAGACAATATTAGTTCTACATAAGATTTTATAATTTTTAGATTTGAAACTATTAGAATATGAGATCTTTTTATTAAGCACAAAATTTTTTTGGAAGTCTTTTTATTAAGTAAAAATTTATTTATCTTTAGATGCCTAAAGCGATGGCTTTGGTGGCCTTACCTTTTAGTCGGTCTTGGAGGATCTATTAACTTATACTTTTGAAAAGTATATTTGATTGTTGTTAGAATTTTGAGTGTGTCAGAAACAAGCTATTTTAATAGTATTAGAATAGTTGGTATTTTTATATTTAGCTCATGTTTCAGTCTTCATTCTCTTTAGTTTATTAGCTCTTCAGTTTTGCTAGTCTGAAAGGCTCCACCAGCTAACCACAACTT
This sequence comes from Cicer yamashitae, assembly GCA_037974755.1. Taxonomy (NCBI): domain Eukaryota; kingdom Viridiplantae; phylum Streptophyta; class Magnoliopsida; order Fabales; family Fabaceae; genus Cicer; species Cicer yamashitae. Next base: position 32,797,399 of record JBBPBQ010000001.1, on the reverse strand, counting down.
CACCATCTAGTATGTGCCTGTTAGCTCCACTAGTATGTGCCTGTTAGCTTCTAGGCCTTTTTATTAAATACATTTATTTATCTTTAGATGCCTAAAGTGATTGCTTTGGTGGCCTTACCTTTTAGCTGGTCTTGGAGGATCCGTTAACATATACTCCTGAAAAGTATATTCGATTGTTGTTAGAACTTTGAGTGTGTTAGAAACAAGCTATTTTAATAGTATTAGAATAGTTGGTCTTTTTATATTTAGCTCATGTGTCAAGATCAAATAAAAAAAATAACAATGCCAATCTGGATCCTACAAAAAAATATCAACAATCCATATTACATTCACCAAAATGAGGGTCCTTCTTTTGTCATTGTTACCCCAGTTCTTAATAGATCCCATTATAATTCTTGGGCTTGTTTGATAACCAGAGCAATACTGAGAAAGAATAAAATGGAGTTTTTTTGATGAATTTTTACCTATGCCAAGTGATTTTGAGCCAGCTCACAAGTACTGGCTACGATGCAAAAATTTGGTTCTTCAATGGGTTATCAATTTAGTTTCACCATTAAGAGCTCAGAGTCTTGCTTTTAAAGATATTGCCAACAAAGCCTGGATTGAATTAAAGGAAAGGTTTTCACAACGAGGTCTAATCAGGGTATCAGAATTGCAAAGGAAATTCATTCAATTAAGGTAATATGAATGTTTCAATTTTTTTTACTACTCTAATTGTTTTTTGGGAAGAATTGTAAAACTTACGCCCTACACCACCATGTAATTGTACCTCCACAATCTATGTCAAAGAAGATAGGATGATCACTTTTTTAACTGGTTTAAATGAAAGTTTTGATGTGGTCAAAACTCAAGTTTTGCTCATGGAGCCCCTACCAAACCTCAATAGTCAATAGAGTCCTTTCTTTAGTCTTCCAACAAGAAATACAGAATAGAGGAGCTAATGAAAGCACATAATCTCAAACTTTTTTCAATGTTGTTGAAACAAAGAAAGGTTCTTGGAAAGGAAAGGGAAATTCCAAGACTTGCACTCGTTGTGGAAAAGTTGGTTATATTGTGGATATTTGTTACAAAAAGCATGGGTCTTCACCTAATTTCAAGTTAAAAAATGATGATTTTATCAATAATGTGTATGGTGAACAAGAAAACACTAAGAATAAGGAAGACGATGATTGTGGCAGCCAACAAAGTCCTCTCACTTAAGATCAAAGCAAAGGAATTTTGAATCTGATACAATAGATAGTGTGGGAGCATTTCCTATCCACTCTAGCAAGCCAATTTCTAAATTACAACTTGCTAATTGAGCAATAATAAAACACATGGATTGAAGCACTATAATATATCTCATTATCTCCTATACATGTAGTTGTAAAAAATATTACAGTATAAAACTTATTTACAATATCATTCAATTAGATCTTATTTTTGTAGTATGTCATCTTAATTTATAGAGTATAATTTTGATGCATTGATAGTGTAAAAAGTTTTATATTGTCAACCAATCACAAATTATTATTTGCATGACTTTTAAGTTAGCTACAATGAAAGTCAAATTATTTTAACGATCAAACGATTATGATTAACTGACAATGTAAACAATATTTACAATGTCAAGGGTATGAATTAAATCCTAAAAAAAAACAATTTTCTCTTTTGTTGGTTTTGATATGTGTTCTTGTTAACCACTTTTCTTAGAAATTGATTTGCTTTATGTGTGGGCATGATTTTTGCATGTAATACAATGTTGGCTAGCATGCTTAGTAAATTTATAGGGTTAAATTAATTTTTAATCTCTACAAAATTTTATTTTTAGTATCCTAAAAAAAATTGCACCTTTGTCTCTAAAATATCACTGTGCATCTTTAATATTAGTTCTTGTTGTCTGATCAATAGTGATTTACTAACAAAAAAATATATGTGGCAGTGACACATATGAGTACAAACTTAAACTTTTGGATGCCACTTTAGTAATAAAATTATTTATTTTATTAATTACTACATCTGATTTTATATATAAGAGAAAGTTGGATCAACACAAATGAATATATCTAGTCTAAAATTTAAATCAAATACATTAACTTGTGTTAACCTAATTTTCTCTTATATATAAGATCGAAGATAGTACTTATTAAGTTTGTAGATGTGTCACCGCCACATGTTTTCCATTAGTCAACCACCATTGACCAAACAACAACGACTAATATTGAAGGTGATATTTTGAGTGACGAAAAAGCACAATTTTTTTTATGAGGATTAAACTAAATTTTAAAGGGATTGAAAATTTATTTAACCTAAATTTATATTGGATAAATTTATTTATGTTGCATCTCTAATTTTCTACATCGAAGAAAAATGTGGACTACAAATCCACAACAAGATGAAACATACAAAGGGAAAAGAAAAAATTAACTGCTAAAAAGAAAAATGAAAGAGATTATTAATTATGATTTTTTTTAAAATTTGAAGATGGTGTAACAAAAAGGTAAAATCTTATAAAATAACATGATAAAGGTACTATCTACACAACAAAACATCTAATAACACAGTGGTATGCGTTTCTTTATGAAAGTGAATGGTTCAACTCCCTTTAGGTATTTTGACTTCTATTTTTTTCTTTGAATTGCAAGGATTAGATTTCTAGCAACCTCAACAATTAGGGGATTGGAGCGACCAACACTCAATGGAAGACAATCTTCATGTTTACTTGCTGATTTTTATGGATGTGGCGGAACAAAGCTATTTTTGAAGTGGGCTTCCAGTGGTCGAACAGTCTGGTATATGTGATACATAACTTCACGAGAAGTATTGGTGATTGTACTCTTTAGACGACCCATATGGCCCTCGTCTTAGAGAGACAACCTACATTGACTAGCCGCATCCGGCGTGGAATTTGATTGGACTCAACAACAATGACACTTGCAAGAACAATGGGTGGCAACTTTCAAATCGTTGGGGTCTTTTCACAATGTTGATGGGAGGTGGCTCAAATGGTACATCAAGAGGATTGAGGTGTGTGATGCTCTATGTGCGGAAATGTGGGAATGTACCTTGGCTTGGATATGGTGAGGAGGGAGGGGATCATTCACCTCATTGTGGAAAGTAACTCCAAAACCATAGTAGATATGCTCACTAGGAACTGCAGCTTAAAGGTTTTTTTTTCCCCTTTGGTGCATCATATTTGTAATCTTTGCCTCATAATTGGAATGTTAAAGTCACCCATACTTGGCAGAAAGGAAATAAATGTGTTGATTGACTTGCTAACCTCAGCCTATTTGGGAATAATGAGATCTCAATTGAAGTTCAATTTGGGAATAATGAGCATTCAAGCATCAAGAGTATTGGTTGACGAAAAACCATAATCCAGGGAGTTCTCGTAGCTCGTCTTTCCACTTCATGTCTCAGGATTGTTGTTGGAATACCTTCGCCATGAATCCAGGTGATAGTTCTTCATCATATGCATATTTTTCATTGTTTTTAGTCTCATTTATCTATAATCATTAGTTAATGTAAGGATTATTTGATATAGTTTTCCGATTTTAGTTCTTGAATTTAATGAAATGTTTATGTTCTTATTTCCTTGATTAAGTAGAGATTATTTTTGTAGTTTTGTGTTGTTTCGTTGTTTTAGTGCAGTGCTAAATTTTGTGATAAATCAACATGACATATGTGGAGTACTTCAGTCATATATGGAGTTGTAGATGTCCAATTGGAGTCAAACCATGTGCAAATGAAAGCTAAGATCTATAGCTACAACTTTCATGAAGACACCAGAACCAAATTCGGATTTAAAAGAGAAGAAACATGCAGTAAAAGTCAGACAACAGATGTTGTGCGCTGGAGCGCAAATGCTTGCGTTTGGGGCGCATTTCTACAGTATTTTGACATTCTACTTCTATCTAGGAGCACTGGAGCGTCTCTGATACGCGCTGGGACGCATGACGCGCTGCAAAATGTATAAAAATGTGCTTATCTCACTTTCTAGTGATCTTTTTTGACTATTTTGAAGTTTGAAGACTTGTGTCATAGTAGAGAAACTCATATGAGGCTAGTTCTAATACCATTGAAAGAGTTTTATCAAGAATCATTCATTAATCTTTCTTGTAACTCTTCTTTAATCTCTATCTTTTGTATCTATCATGAGCAACTAAACCCTATTTGTTAGGGATGAGTGAAACAAGATGAAACCCTTATTTGTCTGATTTGATTTCTAGTTATATGAATGAATTTATTGAATTATTTTTCTCATCTATGTGCTTAATGCTTTTTATTATTTGATCAAATTTAAATTGTTTTACGATTCGTATTTTGAAACGGAAGTGGACTTTACGAATGCTTGAGATGAGAAATTCATGATATTGTAGTCCAGGAATAGATGCAGGTCATGAAACCAATTGAATTATTTTGAGAGACAATAGTTTAATAAGAGAATTCTTGTACCCTAAAGTTTAATTCTAATCTTAAATCCACTAAGAAATTAGGAGTTACTTTGAAATTAAAGGTTTTGTCACTAAGGAATTAGGGCAAGAATAATAAAGAGAATTTGATAATAGTTCAATAAAGGAATTTTGTAACTAGGATCGAATTAGAAACCGAGGTTGGATTCATAGTGAAACTCATCTCTAAGACTTTTCTTATTAGAAAAGTTCAATATGATCACTCTTGTTAGTTCCAAATTTTTCAATCAATTGAGAAACATTTTGTTCAATTTTTTTTTTTTTGTCTTATCATTTTGTTCAATTTTAGTAATTAATTTTAATTCGATAGTATAACACAATCATTGAGTTCGACACTATGTCTTATCGTTTTATTATTACTTGCAACGATTCAGTACACTTGTAGAAAATATATCACCTGATACTCCTAAAGCTACCTCTTTAATAGATTAAACATGTTGTAGATCCTAAAACAAACATATTTAGAAGTTTTTCGAATTTTACACTAGAACATAATTGTAGTAACAATATGTATGATAGAGCATATCTTCTAAATAAGATAATTCCAACATTGTGACATACTATTTCTTGACAAAGAGTAATTATCATTCATCAAATCAAATGTTTATGTCGTCTTTAGTATATGAGTTGCACTTATAGAATGAATATTGTTTAGTGATGAAATTTGTTTTTAAAAAAAATCTCTAATTTATTGCAAAGTTTTAAAGGTATAAAAAATGGTGAGTAATTTCATTTCTTATATCTCTCCGTCGATAATTCAAACTTTTTCTATGTTACCGCATACATTCCTTCCCCACCCTTACTTTATGAAACCAGAAATAAAAAAATTGAGGTGCACCAAGCTGGCCTAAAAATCTTGTTGAAATTGTATTATTGTCCATGATTGATGCCTAAAAATATATCCATTAATGATTGAATCATAGTATATACCTTCAGCTGATGCATGAGTGAAGATTCCAAATCTGAATTAACTTCCATGTTGGACCCTATGAATTGAGTTTATAAATCAAAATTGAGTTTATAAAAAAGTAAAAAATTGCCACAAAAGCTACAACACATATTAATTGTGGGATGAAACTGTCTGTGGTTTATACATAATTTTTGTCCCAACACTTTGCTTTTGCTTTTTCTTTTTAAAAAGATAAAGTCGATACCAAAGTAGTGTGAATTGTAAAAGAGGAAAAAGAAAAAAGAAAAAAAAAAGATGGGAAAGAAAGAGATAATTGGATGCTATCTCTCAACTCTCTTGGTTGAGTTGTGTGCAGTCAAAATTCCATACAATCACTCACAAAAATATATCGGTGGTCGTTGGATTAAAATCAAACGATTCAGATTTTAATATATATTTGATTTTAAAGAAAAACTAAAATACGATCTTGAAATATAAATTATCTAATCTTGATCCAACAACTACCAATGTGGTTGACTACATGTCTGCATGGAATTTTAACCGCATATAATTTGACCCATCCGATCTTGATCTAACCGTCACCAATGTGGGATTGTATGCCTGGATGGAATTGGGACCGCACACAATCCAAATCCCTCTCTCGGTATCTCCAAGTGTATATTCAGTATAACTAGTTCAACCTTGATGACATGTTTTTTATTTGTTTCCTCAAAACAAGTTAGTATCTCTCACAAAAATGGCCACTCCTCACTTTTTCTACCTTCTTCTACTTGTCTCCTTCACTACTATTTCTTCTTCAGTTCCACCACTTTCTTTGAAAAACCAAGCTTCAATCTTAGTTTCCATGAAACAAGATTTTGAAGCTTCTAACTCTTCTCTAAGCACTTGGAACATCTCAAACTACATGTCACTTTGCACTAATTGGTATGGCATTCAATGTGACCATAACAAAATCTTTGTAATGTCACTTGATATTTCAAATTTAAATATTTCAGGTTCACTTTCACCTCTTATAACAAAACTCACTACCCTTGTCAATGTTTCAATCCAAGGAAATAGCTTCTGTGGTGAGTTTCCAACCAATATTCACAACCTACAAAATCTTAAATTCGTCAACATATCAAACAACATGTTTAGTGGAAACTTGAGTAGTTTGGAATTTAACAAGTTAAAGGAGCTTGAAGTTTTAGATGTTTATAACAATGCTTTCAATGGTTCACTTCCTCATGGTGTTACTCAATTGTTAAATCTCAAGCATTTGAATTTTGGTGGCAATTATTTCTATGGAAAGATTCCTCCAAGTTATGGAAAAATGAAGAATCTCAAATTTTTGTCACTTGCTGGAAATGATTTGAGTGGTTTTTTACCTAGTGAGCTTGGAAATTTAACAAACTTGGAATATCTTTATTTAGGTTATTACAATCAATTTGAAGGTGGAATTCCACATGAGTTTGGTAAGTTGGAGAATTTGGTTCATTTAGACCTAGCAAATTGTTTATTGAAAGGTTCAATTCCAAATGAGTTAGGGAAACTTTACAAGTTAGATACACTTTTCTTGCAAACAAATCAACTCACTGGTTTTATTCCACCTGAGTTAGGTAACTTGAGTAGATTGAATGCTCTTGATTTATCACTCAACAACTTAACAGGTGGAATTCCAAATGAATTCTCAAACCTTCATCAACTTTCACTTTTGAATTTGTTCATCAACAGATTTCATGGTGAGATTCCTGAATTTGTTTCCGAGTTTCCGAATTTGAAAGTGCTTAAACTCTGGAGGAATAACTTCACTGGAGTTATTCCTCCAAAGCTAGGTCGAAACGGAAAATTAACTGAGCTTGATTTGTCAACAAATAAACTCACTGGATTAGTGCCAAAATCACTTTGTTTTGGAAATAGGCTCAAGATTTTGATCTTGCTAAACAATTTTTTGTTTGGTAATTTGCCTTATGAACTTGGTCAATGTTACACATTACAAAGAGTTAGAATTGGTCAAAACTATTTGACAGGTTCAATTCCACATGGTTTTCTTTATTTGCCAAATCTTTCACTTTTGGAATTACAGAACAATTATCTCAGTGGTTTGATTCCACAACAAAAAGGCCAAAAAGAAAACTCTACCTCTAAATTAGAACAGTGTAATTTATCAAATAATAGGTTTTCAGGTTCACTTCCAAACTCAATTGGAAATTTTCCAAATTTGCAAATTCTCCAACTTTATGGAAACAGATTCTCAGGTGAAATTCCATCAGATATAGGAAGACTCAAAAATATCCTCAAATTGGATTTTAACAGTAACAATTTTTCAGGTACTATTCCTAATGAGATAGGTAAATGTAATTTACTTACTTATTTGGATTTGAGTCAAAACCAATTTTCAGGTCCTATTCCAATTCAAGTCTCTCAAATTCATATCTTAAACCATTTTAATGTCTCATGGAATCACCTAAACCAAACAATTCCAAAAGAGCTAGGAAACTTAAAGGGCTTAACTTCAGCAGATTTTTCTCACAATAACTTCTCAGGTTCAATACCAGAAGGTGGACAATTCTCAACGTTTAAGTCATCATCCTTTGAAGGTAACCCTAATTTATGTGGTTATGATTTCAATCCATGCAAACTTTCATCAACAAAAGAATTGGAGTCAAACCAAAAAAGTGGAATCACAACAACAAAGTTTAAGTTTCTTTTAGCATTGGCGTTATTGGTTTGTTCATTGGTTTTTGCAACATTGGCTATTATCAAGAGTAGGAAATCAAGGGAATCATCATCAAATTCATGGAAGCTAACATCATTCCAAAAGATGGAATATGGAAGTGAAGATATCATAGGTTGTTTAAAAGAGAGTAATGTTATAGGAAGAGGTGGAAATGGTGTTGTTTACAAAGGAAAAATGCCAAATGGTGATGAAGTTGCTGTGAAAAAGTTGTTAGGTTCTTCACATCATGATGATAATGGTTTCTCAGCTGAGATAAAAACATTAGGGAGAATAAGGCATAGGTATATTGTTAGGTTGGTTGCATTTTGTTCAAACAAAGAAACAAATTTGCTAGTTTATGAGTACATGAGGAATGGAAGCTTAGGTGAAGTTTTGCATGGGAAAAAGGGTGAGTTTCTTAAGTGGGAAACTAGGTTGAAAATTGGTGTTGAAGCTGCTAAAGGACTTTGTTATTTGCATCATGATTGTTTGCCTTTGATTATTCATAGAGATGTTAAGTCAAATAACATTTTGTTGAATGATGAATTTGAGGCTCATGTTGCTGATTTTGGGCTTGCTAAGTTTATGCAGCATGGTAATGGGACTTCTGAATGTATGTCTTCAATTGCTGGTTCTTATGGATATATTGCTCCAGGTACATACTTCTAAAACAAAATTCTTTAATTTATAAATCATTTCATTATAGTTTGAACTATGATTAGAAAGGTTTTGAATATAGGTCATGATGTTGTGAATCGCGATTAATTGTGGTTGATTTGATGCGATCTCGATTGCGGTTATATAAAAAAATATTGATATTGCGAATTGCCGTTAGTTGTGGTAGATGCGATCTCGATTGCGGTCATATCACAATCTTTTAATATTGAGAATTGCATTTTCAATCGCATTCGCATTACATCCACGCATATATGAAAAATCTTGATGTTATAGTCTACTAGATTGTTGCTGACACAGGTTAAAATTATAGTATGCAACAATAATTGCGGCTGCATTGATCATATTTACTTGCACTCTTATAATATCAAATTTCGGGGCGCAATCACAATTTTAAAATAAAAAAAAAAAATTAGTATTTTAATACTTCAAATAGATACATATTTCTGCCTCAATCTTAATGTAATTGGTCACATCATTAACTTCATGTTCATGAAACATCATTGCCTAGCCCCTCTAGAAAAAACAGAAGTAAGATTAAAAGACTGTGTTGTTGAAATTACTGATTTGACAATTGAGATGTGTAAAAATACTAACGTGCTACAAAAAGCAAGATGAATCCAGGGTCTTCTTATTTTCAAATTTAACAGTCAAAACTCAAAACTATAAATCAAATATTCACTGCTAAAAGTACCTTAGGATAAAAATACAAGTATACTTTACATATATTTTTGAGTTAAAAAATATACTTTAATCACATTCACCACTCTTTTTGTGGGACCACATGGATTCCTATAGACTGAGCAAAGGTTCCACTAAGTACTAACACAAAGGAAATTCTATTTGCTTTTTTCTCACGCTAACTGGGATTGTGACTTTGCAATTGCATGCCTTGAAAGTTGAAATTAACAGATCAAATCACAACCATGCTTTTTTGACCACCACCCCTTATGACATCCTTAAACAAAAATGCATTTTTTATTTTGTAGAAACTAAATATATTTAATCAGAAAAATTCAACATCATTTTGTTATATTATAAAAAGAAAATTTTGGACCCTTCACAAATTAGGAGCATGTCTTGTTGAATTGGATACACAACCCAACAGTCGGTCATGCACAAAATACAATTAGGATATGTTTTAATTTGTTACTTAGGAAAATAAATTGAAGCATTTTCTAATGTTTTGAAAATCAATCAGACTAATCGATTCAATCGGTCGAATTGAAAATCGTGAATCGAACAGTAAATCAGTTCAATCATAATTGACTCATAATTTTATAGAACTAGATCAAATCAGGTTGAACTACAGCTAAGCTGCAATTGATTCAACCGGTTTGATTTTATTTTTACATTTTTTTGAATTTTTTAATATTTTATTTATTTATTAGTTATTGAATTCCATTTTTTTTAATTGATTCAATCAATAAAACCATGATCTAAAAGTTTCGTCCGATCCTCTTTTTTCCCTTCCTACAACATTGGCTTTTTCCATGGTTGATCTATAAAGTATTAATATTATTGGTCCAGTCCTTAATACACTTTTTTTCCTTGTTAAGTATTTATCATGTAGAATTTTTTTAATAAAGTACTTTATCATGTTGTAAAAGATAGAATTTTGTTAAGTACTTTATCATTTGTAAAAGATTGAATTTTACTTTTATTTTTACTGACGTTAATTAATTTATGTTTGTAGAATATGCATACACATTGAAAGTTGATGAGAAAAGTGATGTATATAGCTTTGGAGTGGTGCTGCTAGAACTAATAACCGGGAAAAGGCCTGTTGGGGATTTTGAAGAAGAAGGATTAGACATTGTTCAATGGACCAAAATGAAAACCAATTGGAACAAAGAGATGGTTATGAAGATCCTTGATGAGAGGCTACCACACATTCCTTTAGATGAAGCAAAACAAGTGTTTTTTGTGGCCATACTATGTGTTCATGAACATAGTGTGGAGAGACCAACTATGAGGGAAGTGGTTGAAATGCTTGCACAAGCAAAGCAACAAAACATATTTCAAATGCATTGATCTAGAAAAATATGTAGCACTAATACTTATGAAAGTGTGCCTAGTGTCTCACAAATGTTGGTATCTGACACGGACACTTGTGATTACATTCAATCACTTCCATTTTTACAAATTATACATATGTCTATGTTTGGTGTCAATACTTCATAACTAAAAAAAAGAGGACAAGTTAAAAAAAAAGAAGGTTGAAATCTATATTCTCTATACATAGATTTGTGTTTATGTTTTGGGTTGGTTAAAATGTATTAATTTTTTCAAATTAGTTTGTCATTAACTTTTGAATTTTTTGTGTATGGCCCTTCACTTTATTAGCACCCAATTGGGAGCCAAATACTTGTGTGGTTTAGGCACATTGCAAATAGTTATGCATGGGAAAGGTAGAATTAATGTTAAATTGGGAATCAAATATTGGAATTTATATTTACCCAATCACAATTGGCCTAGGCATAGTGTGCCCAAATGGATCCTAATGTTAACTTGTTAAGACGGTTATACGGTTTTGATGTTAGTAATGATATAAGAATAAGGTATATGTGAATATCAAAATTAATATGAATCATTTGAATACTTTCTCTTGGTCTCTTTTATTTTTCCTTTTATAATGAAGTCTTTTAAACTAGGTGCTTAAACAGTATCAAACCTTTTTTCAAAAGTTTTTTTTTCTATGGACGTTGACAAGAAATTCAAACTCATTTTATTCCAACCATAACAATAATACAATGTTCAGAATATTCTTTGAAATTAGTATTTTTATATTTTTGGTCAGAGTAATTTGAATTAAGGTCAGATGTAATTCAAATTGAATTAAAAAAATCGTTTTCTAATTGTTGAAACAAGTAATTCAAATTATATGCAGAGTAATTCAAATTACCTAGTTGATTTTCGTTATCCAAATATGGTGTATGGACATAATTCAAATAATTGTTTACCCCAATAATAGAAATTTGAATTATACGTGTAAATTGCATATAAATACATCTTACTATCTAATTCTTTGATATCACCAAAAGACGGGACTTTTAAGAAACACAAGGGCTAAGGATTGAGTGCTTTTAGGTGAGTGACTAGGGTTGGAAAATACATTCCAAACACCTTAGATGAGTGAAAATCATTGAGAGTTGAAAGAAAGGAAAATGGTGGAAATTAGGGTTTGTTCTTGCTGAACATTGGAAGCTAATATCTTGTAACTCTTTTGTATCTCTTGTAAAGACTTATTGATAGTGGATTGGAGGGTTGCTCTCCCTCCCAGATGTAGGTCAATTTGGAGCGAACTGGGTAAATATTTTTGGTGTGTTTGTTCCTCTATTCTATTTATCTCACTCTTTAGATTAATTGTTTGTTTACTCTACACATAGGTTCTAGATTTGTTCTTGGCTGTTATTATTGTTGCTTGTGTTGTTTAGTTTGGTTGCCATTGTTAATCCTCAACACACAATGTTTAGGTGTTCCCAATAAGAGTCTGGATTCATATCCCCTCAAACAAGGAGTCGTTCATATGGGGCATGCCTCACAAATCATCTAAAAACAACTTGCGACTTCGTTTAATTGGACCTTTTTCTAGTTTGGTTTTTTTTTCCTAGTTTATTAGATTAGTGATGTATTGTTCAATGATTTATTTATTGGAAATGACCTTTTGCACCCCCCATTTTTTTAAATACACTCTAGTTTAATTTTTTTTTCCTATGGTCCTTCATTCATATAGGATTTGTCCAGAAATATACTCAAGGATAAGTGTATCATCCCGAGTTTTTATTAATTATTTTTAAACCTAAGATTAAGATTACATTGTTAGATGTTTGGATGTTTAGACATTAATATATGATAGATAAAAATAGTAAACATTTGTCCTTAAGCTCTAGCTCAAGGACTTCACAATTGTGTGAATTAATTATGATGGAAAAAAATATCAATTAATAAATAGTATTAATAGATTAGTGTATGTTGGTTAATCAATTAATGTGAGACCATGTACCAAACAATCGCCTTTTTACTCGACTAATCAATTATGTCTTTGTTGTTAATCAATTAAGGGAGAACATGTTACAGAGAAATTGGTGTCTTTCATCGCAGACATAGCCTTATCACCCATTTCTCTCTTCAACTTTTGTTAGTACAGGAGGGAAAAGTGAGGAATGAGTCAAGTTGCACGGCGTTTCAACCCTCTAGGGTTTGTCTCTTTTGTGTCCTTGTGGTGCGTTCCCTCTCGCAGCCTCCACGTGCTCCTATCACACCCGATTTGGAGTCCTCGTGTGATCGCCGATCTAGAGTCTTTTTACTGGTTTCGCGTTTCCAAACTGTTGCGGCGACATTGTTGCTCGCGTTATGGTTTCACATTTCTATATTGTCGCGATTGGTTTCCATTTCACTGTTGCTCGTGTTTCCAGACCCGATGCTTTGCCTTTCCAGATTGCTGCTTGTGTTTTGTTTTCTGTCCTTTTGTGTAAGCTCAAACTCAACAAAAAAAATTCACTCAAGCATTGAACAACTCGTGCAACATTGCGTATATCCAACTTCCAAGGCCATGTGTTATAAGTGACGATATCTCCATAAAAAATCCAAAAGAGTACAAAACATGACTTGAACGATATAAAAATGGCTTACATGGTCGATTAAATTTGTCGAAAAGAGATGCTCCGATCAAGGTCGCCGGGTTACAACAAAATATTTAGTTATTTGGAAGGCCCTTGCAAAGTGGCGTGTTATGAGTTCGCTTTTTCAATTATATTCCTTTTGATCGAGGTTATTATGAGTTCGCTTTTTCATCCACTAACAATCTTTGAAGCGTTCGATCAATAGATTAATTAATGAAACTTGAAACCAGATTTTCTATGACTATTTGTGTGGATTCCATATTTTAACCCACGAAATCAGAAGCAAACTAATGTTCAAGTTTGGATACGGTTGCATGGTCTACCTCAAGAATCTTGGAGTCCCAAATTTTTTTTCCATTGCAAGTAGTCTCAGAGTGCCAATTTGATTGGATGAGCATACTAAAAGCTACACTTTTGGTCATTATGCTCGAGTACTTGTTGACATTGATCTATTTGGTGTGTTGTGTGACCATGTATTGGTGAAGAGGGAATGGTTTGGGTTATATGTGGTTGTTGATTATGAAAAACTCCGTTCCTTCTATTCCTTTTGTCATACAATTGACCATGTCGCCACTGATTGTAGGAAAGGAAAAAAAGAACTTCTAACGGTGGTCATGTTATTGAGTGTATCAATCATGATCAAGTCAGTGCATATTGTAAGGCGAAGACAGTTTATGTTCCTAAAAAAACGAGAGGGGCGTTGTTTCTAGTAACGAAAAAGATAATGTAAAGATTAATCAGCACGAGGGATCTTCAACCTTTTAACCTGTTATGGGAAATAACATGTATAAAGTCTGGGTTTCTCCTTTTTTGGACATCATTCTTCTAGGTAAGTTGAAGGGGAATTCTCCTATTGAGGAGTTATCACCATCCCATAAAGAACAAGTTGATGCTAATCGTGACGATGATAACGAGTTTGTGGACATTTTTTCACGTGAAGATTTTATTGTGGTTGACTTTTTGCCACAACATAATATAGGTAATTAATCCCATTGCAAAGAAAAGATTGCCGATGTGATAGCCCATTATCTTAATCATGTTAAAGAGTTGTGGGGTGATATTGGTGTTGGTACATACTAATGTTGCTCAAGGTGATGGAAGTAACGACATGCTTCTGAAAGGAAATTTTTGGGTTAAAGATAATGATGAAGATGATATTGATAAACATGAGTCAGCTAGTAGTGCTCTTTGTTGATGGTTTTGCTAAAATTATGTCAAAATTGTACAAGTTAAGAAAAATTGTAAAGCAGAAAAACTCTACTCACCTTCTAAGAAGAATTGCAAAGCTCCCACCATATCATGTACTCAGAATCCGAATCAGATTCAGATAAGCGAACCTTACAAATATGGTTTGAGACATCCGAATAGTGTTTACAATGAAAAAAACATTCTGAAAACAAACTCATGCACAAGTCAGATCAGATCTACTATGTAATATCCCATTTTTTGAAATATTATCTCAAAATTCTAATGTTAAAAATTATTGTCAATTCTTTGTAAAAGACTTTGATTATGAAATATTAGTTTTATTAGTCCTTAACTAATTAACAACCTCACTAAAAAAATATTTTCATGGTATTTCAATTTAAAAAGTAAAACTGTGAAATTATAAAAAGTGTAACTAAACTTAAACCTCATAAACCAACTCCAATCAATATATTATATAATTACTTCAGTCTAAAATAAAATCACATCAACCAAAAAATGTTTTGAATTATTTTAAAATATTCATTAAATTCTAAAAAATTCTTTTTTGCATATTAATAATTAAACAATTTATTTCACCAAAAAATATATTTAAGCAATTTATGAATTTTTTAGTATCCTCGTGTTTCTTCCACAAGTGATAACACTATTTAAGATATCAAACACTATGAATGAGTGTACTTCTAATTTAAATTCAATATTGGCCAACTACATTGTTATAGACTAATTTTTGGCTAGATCAAATTCGCTTCTTATAAAATTTTAGTATCTCAATTTTAATTCTTTGTAAAATATAAATAGAATTAAGTTTGATATACTGATTTTTTAAGATACTGTAAATTCTACTAATGCGAAGTTCGAATTTAAATTTGAACAAGACGTCCAATCTAACCATATCAATATTTGTCAGTTGAGCTATCATTTAACGACTAGCGTAAAACTTTTAACTAATCACAAACTTTTATTTATATAACTTTTAAGATAGAAATAATTAAAGTCAAATATTTTTTGTGATATAACATTTGTGATTAATTAACGGTATAATTTTTTTTATATCATCGGTGTATATTAATTAAATTCTTAAACTTTTTTATAAAAATAAAGAAGTAAATTAAACTTCATAAATAGGAAATCTAAAAATTTATATTCAAACTTTTTTTAGAAGAGATGGTAAATTCTATTATAATTAACCCACACAACTGTGATCTCCCAGTTCGAAGTCAAACTAGACGCCCAACTTAACAATCTACATTTACCACTTGAACTAAGACTTAAGGACAAATTTATATTCAAAACTTTATGATAAAACATAATTTATACTCAAAATATCATCAATTTTTCTTATTATTTTTATCAGTTTTCAAAATTTGAAGTCAAATTCAGTATTTTAGAGTGTCATGGTTTAAATCCTACATTTGAATTGCATGTGTGGCTAATTACTTCAATTGCTAGAAAATGTTTGGAAAGAACGAATAAGCTAGTATGTTTGTTGCGGTTGTTAAAAAAGTATGGACTGCAAACCATAAATAAACTAGGTGTGTTTGTTATCATGCTTTTCCTCCCTATGTAGCATTGACACTTCTGATTGAAGCCGTGTCTCTGTGTCCGACACGTGTTTTAGTGTCTGACACGGGTGGTGACCGACAAGACACTAACACTTTTGTTACATTCAATTAATTCATTTTCTCAAATTATTACCGATAATAATGTCATGTCTAGTGGTCAGTATCTGTGCTTCACAGCTTCTTCCACCTTCTTTTGAATTTGAAGGTTGTAAAATAGAGGTTGTCTATTTTCTAGTTTAATTGAACTTGTTACATTTTGGTATTGCATCATTGTTGTGTGGATAATGCTTGTGCTTGGTTCAAGGTTTTACTGATCATCGATCACTTTCCTGATCAAACGTTGTGGAGACAAAGATAGCTGAATGAGCAGCTGACATATACTGAGTTTTTGGTTATCGTCAATATCTCTTATAGTGAGGATAGTCAATTAAATGAAGTAAATGAAAGTATAAGGTAGTCCTAGATGACAGGATGGCGTTTTCATATGATGCAGTTTCAAATGGGATCTTGGAAGATAAAAGCCAGGGGCAGAATGCTGATCGAACTAGTAGATCAGTAGTAGTGAATGTGCTGATGCAACTTCTAGTGAAAAAGAATTTGGTATGAACATGGAGTCACAATACAAGAGTGATGTTGAACCAGATGATGCCAGTAAGAAGCAAAAGGAGGCACCTGCTGAAGATCAGGTTGGTACAAGAGAATCAAATGTAGAGACTACGGGCAGGAAACCATCTACGGTTGGAAAGTGGGGTTCTAGTCTGCTGCCTTCTTACGGTTTCTAGTCTGCTGCCTTCTTGTTGAAGATGAGTTCAAGTTTAGATCTTTTGCAAAAGGAGAACAACAAATTTGAATCCTCTGTTAAGAGCCTTGTAACATATGTTTTCTCCGGCAATCCCTCTATAACGTCTGAGAAATTTAATGGTCAAAATTATTTAAATTGGTCAGCTGCTGTCAAGATGTGGTTTCTTGGACAAAAGCTCTCAAATCACCTCACTAAGAAGTCCTCAGAAATTAATACAAATTTGTGTGAAGATTGGGAGCAAGCTGAATGTCAATTAGTCTCTCTTTTGTGGCAAACAATTGATCCCTCCTTGCTGGTCCATTATCGCTTGTACACCACTTGCTATGATATTTGGGAGAAAGCTAAGAATGTCTATTCGAACGATATACAACGTCTCTATATTGTTATTCATAATTTAGCTACCCTTCATATGACAAAAGATAACATCATGGCTTATGCTAATAAAGCCCAATCAGCGGTAAACGATTTCAAGCTCCTTGTAGCCGACGATGACTCAAAGAAGATGCTCGAGAAATTGGACAATGTTTGCATGATATATGTCCTTCATGGCCTCCATCAAAAGTATGAGTCAGTTCAAATCCACATTCTCACTGCATCCGATATCCCCTCAACAGAGGATCATACGCATTTCTAGTCAAGAAGGATTAGGGGGAAGTGGATCTCAAACTGGCACAGAGTCTTTTATTTTTGTTTCAAATTTTGCAGGTCGTGGAGGACGAGGCCGTGGTCGTGGGGGTGGCCGAGGAGGCCGTGGTCGTGGGGGTGGCCGAGGAGGCCGTGGTGGGGTCGTCCTCAATGCACTTACTGTAAGCGTTTCGATCATACCGAAAACAAGGGCTATTCCATTATTGGCTTTCCAGAAAGAACAGCAAACGTGACACAGTCTAATGATAATGTGATATTAACCTATTTGTAATGATTCACTTTAAGGATCGTTCTAGGTTGGAAACTTACAGATCGGATCCAAAATCACGTATTGCTGGAGAACGCGATAACCGAAGCTAGAAAACTCCGAATCGGGCGATTCCAAAACAAGATGAAAGATGACGTTCCGAAACGCAAGTTAGGCTGTTGAATCACCGAAAACAAGTGTGTAGAACTCGAGATATGATTGCAGGTTGTAGAACACGAAAATTGGTAGAAATTGTGTATTAGGGTTTGATGTAAAGGAAACCGAAAATTATAAAGAAACAAAATATGGATTAGGTTGAGAAGATGAAGAAGGCGCCACAATCAAGGATGATTGATAAGTCAATGAAGAATCGCCACAATGGTAAGGAAGCCATTGATAAGACTCAAGCAAGTTCTAATCCAAGAACTTAAAGAGGAGACCTAACTCTCTCACAAATCTCATTAGAGAAATTTTAATTCATTCAAAAAAAATCCCCTTCAATGAGGTTACAAAATCATAGTTATAGTAAAATTATCTCTAAACCTAAATGGGTCATAAGTGACACCATTCTCTAGGCCCAAATTGGGCTTACATCATTTTTTTTTATAAAAATAAACTAAATGTAAGGAAGCAAAGTATCTTCACTTACATATAACATCAACTAAGTCTATATTAAAACCATTAGAATTCCAAATTAAAGCAAACTAATAATTATTACAAACCAAATGAAAATAAATAAAGTTCATCCTAATTTATTAAAAATATGGATCATCTTCATGCTCTTGAGATCCTTATCATTATCTCCTTCTTGAAGAAATTCGACCTTGAATTTAAGCTCCATTATACCGTACATGAAGAAATAATCCAATCAAACCACAAGCTCATCATATTCATCGGGGTCAAATGGAAATTTGGAAAAGTCACCAAATGTGATAAGTCGGTGAATCACATTTTCATCTTGAACAATTAACATCTTAGTACATTTATGGTCAAGGTAGGAAATTCTAAAGATGGTAATAAAGTTATACCTTTTGAAGTTGCCATTCATAACCAAATTTACCTTCTTTGGATTGAAAATTATGGCAAACAATATGTTACTTTGTATTTGCAAAGGCTTCAAAGCAAGTTGAGTTTCTTGAACATTCTCTTCATCACAAAAAAATGGTGACTCAATAATTTCCTTGTAAGCATCCTTTTGAGGAACCTTTGAATAATCATCTTCAAACACTAACATTGCTTCATTCACCTCACTCTCTTGTTTAAAGAGACCTTCAATTTTACTATCATCTTTCTCTTTACTTTCAATTTCAATATATTGATGACATTCCTCATTTGGAAACACTTCTTCAAACACTTGCAATAGAGAATTATCAAAATTAGACAAATAGTTGGAGTCAATTTCTCGCCCTTTGTCTCTCAAATATTTCTCCTCTTCTTCTTTCTTTTCTTTGATTTTCTTTTTCTCTCTCAAGGCTTGCTTCTCTACTTTTCTTGCCTGTTTTGCATATCCATTTTCGTATAGATATTTCACATACTCCGGATCCAATACAAAATCTCGAATATATTGAGGATATGACATACTTAGGAATTTTGTCAAACAGGTAGTGTGCAATAATTTTAACAAGACAATTTTTTTTTTTTAATTTGCAGCAACACACAAATTAAGTAATGATAGCAATTCAAACAAAAGCAACACAACTAGCAATTTATGTTTCACCAAAAAAAATGCATAAACAAAATTTTACTCAATTCCAAACATAGAGACAAGCTCTGGTACCAAATGATATGAATTTGTTTGTAATGATTCACTTTAAGGATCGTTCTAGGTTGGAAACTTACAGATCGGATCCAAAATCGCGTATTGCAGGAGAACACGATAACCGAAGCTAGAAAACTCCGAATCGGGCGATTCCAAAACGAGATGAAAGATGACATTCCGAAACGCAAGTTAGGTTGTTGAATCACCGAAAATAAGTGTGTAGAACTCGAGATATGATTACAGGTTGTCGAACACGAAAATTGGTAGAAATTGTGTATTAGGGTTTGATGTAAAGGAAACCGAAAGTTATAAAGAAACAAAATGTGGATTAGGTTGAGAAGATGAAGAAGGCGCCACAATCAAGAATGATTGATAAGCCAATGAAGAATCGCCACAATGGTAAGGAAGCCATTGATAAGACTCAAGCAAGTTCTAACCAGGCTTTGATACCAAATGATATGAACCTATCTGTAATGATTCACTTTAAGGATCGTTCTAGGTTGGAAACTTACAGATCGGATCCAAAATTGCGTAGTGTTGGAGAACGCGATAACCGAAGCTAGAAAACTCCGAATCGGGCGATTCCAAAACGAGATGAAAGATGACGTTCCGAAACGCAAGTTAGGCTGTTGAATCACCGAAAACAAGTGTGTAGAACTCGAGATATGATTGCAGGTTGTCGAACACGAAAATTGGTAGAAATTGTGTATTAGGGTTTGATGTAAAGGAAACCGAAAATTATAAAGAAACAAAATATGGATTAGGTTGAGAAGATGAAGAAGGCGCCACAATCAAGGATGATTGATAAGTCAATGAAGAATCGCCACAATGGTAAGGAAGCCATTGATAAGACTCAAGCAAGTTCTAATCCAAGAACTTAAAGAGGAGACCTAACTCTCTCACAAATCTCATTAGAGAAATTTTAATTCATTCAAAAAAAATCCCCTTCAATGAGGTTACAAAATCATAGTTATAGTAAAATTATCTCTAAACCTAAATGGGTCATAAGTGACACCATTCTCTAGGCCCAAATTGGACTTACATCATTTTTTTTATAAAAATAAACTAAATGTAAGGAAGCAAAGTATCTTCACTTACATATAACATCAACTAAGTTTATATTAAAACTATTAGAATTCCAAATTAAAGCAAACTAATAATTATTACAAACCAAATGAAAATAAATAAAGTTCATCCTAATTTATTAAAAATATGGATCATCTTCATGCTCTTGAGATCCTTATCATAATGGAAAAGACTCTGAAGTGAAAAATACCAAAAACAATATGTTGTCAGATGAAGAGTACAAGGCATATCTGCAGTTCAAGGCTTCACATGCCTCATCCTCAGCAACTTTTGCTCATACCGGTAATTCTACGGTCTTCCTCTCTCACTCCTCATCTATTAGCCCTTGGATCTTGGACTTTGGAGCTTCCGATCATGTGGATGGTAATCCATCACTTTTATCGAAAATATCCCTTACCTTGTTCAGATAACTCCGTCCATGCCTATAATTGACCAGCCATATCCATCTAGGCCTTCTCTCTTGCAAACTTATTAGCGACGTGCACGCCTCCCTCCTACCAATCGACTTCCTACACAAGATTTAAGTGACTTATCTCATGTTCCGGTCCCTTCTTCTACTTCAAATCTGCCTACCTTGTCCGACGACCTCCCTATTGCACTACGTAAAGGTACACGTTCCACCAGTAATCCATATCCCATTTATAATTTTCTTAGTTATCACCGTTTATCACCTTCACATTATACCTTTGCATCTGCTATCTCTTCCATCACTATTCCTAAGTCTCCGCAAGAAGCTCTTTCTCATTCAGGTTGGCGGCAGGCGATGATTGATGAGATGACAGCTTTAAAATCTAACCAAACATGGACTCTTTTGCCACCTCCTCCTGGTAAATCTATTGTTGGATGTCGTTGGGTATACACAGTCAAAGTTGGTCCAGACGGACATATTGATCGTTTGAAATCTCGTCTAGTGGCTAAAGGCTATACTCAAGTTTTTGGTCTTGATTACAGCGATACTTTCTCACCTGTGGCTAAAATGGCTTCGGTTCGTCTTTTTCTCTCTATGGCTGCTATGCGAAATTGGCCATTGTATCAGCTAGACATAAAGAATGCATTCCTTCATGGAAACTTAGAAGAAGAAGTTTATCTCGAGCAACCACCTAGTTTCGTTGCTCAGAGGGAGTGTCATGGGTATGTATGTTGACTTCATAAAGCTTTGTATGGTCTCAAACAATCTCCTCGGGCATGGTTTGGGAGGTTTAGTAGTGTTGTTTCAACAGTATGGCATGATACGGAGTCATGCTGATCACTCTGTGTTTTATAAATTCTCTTCGAACAAGTGTATTTACTTGGTTGTCTATGTTGATGATATAGTCATTACAGGTGATGGAATTGTGGGACTCAAATAACATCTAGTCCACCACTTTCAGGTCAAAGATCTAGGTAGACTGAGGTATTTTCTTGGCATTGAGGTAGCTCAATCTAAGGCAGGAATTGCTATTTCCCAGAGAAAGTATGCTTTGGATATCTTGGAAGAAATCAGTATGCTAGATTGCAAGCCAATTGGCACTCCTATGGATCCAAATGTCAAACTCCTACCGGATGAGGGGGAATCCTTTCCAGATCCAGGAAGATATAAGAGGTTAGTTGGGAAGTTAAATTACTTGACCATTACGAGGCCAGATATTTCATACGCTCTGAGTGTAGTGAGTCAATTCTTGAATTCCCCTTGTGATAGTCATTGGAATGCTGTGGTTAAAATCTTGAGATACATTAAAGGAGCTCCAGGAAAAGGTCTTGTTTACACAGACAGAGGTAATTCGGATATTGTTGCTTACACATATGCAGATTGAGCTGGAAGTCCTTCCGATAGACGGTCCACATCTGGGTATTGTGTTCTTATTGGTGGTAATTTGATTTCTTGGAAAAGCAAGAAGCAGAACATTGTTGCCAGATCTAGTGCTGAGGTTGAATATCGAGCTATGGGCTCAGACACCTTCTCCAAGAGTTGCGCTTTTGTAATATAGGCATTAAGAGTCTAATATGTGATAATCAAGCAGCCTTACATATTGCTTTTAATCCAGTCTTTTATGAGCGAACTAAGCATATTGAGATTGATTGTCACTTTGTTTGTGAGAGGATTGTGTTTGGCGAGATTGCTACTTCATTTGTTGGTTCTAATGATCAATTGGCACACATTTTCACAAAGGCTCTTCAAGGACCAATGATAACTTATATATGTGACAAGCTCGATGCCTACAATCTGTATGCTCCAGTTTGAGGGGGAGTGTTGAGACATGCAATGATTTAGTTTGTTATTATTAAGATATGTTATTCTTGTTTTTATTAGGTTTGATATAGGTTAGATTTAGTCCAGATTTATTTCCTTAATTAAGAGATTCTCCTTGTACAATTTTGATTATAAATAATATCATGCTGAGAGCTAATCTCTCAAGTCATTAAGCACCAAAATCTAATTCTCAAGACTGATCACTAGCACTCCACTGCAAAATAGCGTTGAAGAGCTATGGTATTAAAAGCATTTTTCTATATTTCAAACTTGTCAAAAGCACCTTTTGCATCTTTTGAGGGATTGTTAGGTTTTTTATTATTTTTTGCACAAGTAAATAAATGCTAATTACTTATATAGTTAAGTTACTGTTTGCTTTGCTGTAAATTTACCCAATAAGTCACAGTTTGTACCTTTGAGCATTGCAAGTAACAATCCTGCATCAGGGAAGATATGCTACTATACTGTATACATATACTGATATACCAATTTGATAGAAATATTTTAGTTATAACCATAAATATAGAGCTTTAGGGTTGAGACAGAACTGGGGTTAATTAGTTTTGAACAGCTTCAACGAAAATTATGGTTCTGAAGCTTATATTGTGGTATAATATCTCTCACTTATTATCTGTTATGCACGCTACAGTTGCATATAAACCTCATCCGGTGGACAACAAATAGATATCAATACTTAAATTGGAACTCCAAAATGATTGTGATATTCATATTACACTAGGTGACAGTGTCACTGTGTCAAAATTAGCTTAATGAACACGATTGCTTAATTTTTTAGTCCAAAATTAATTAATCTGAATTTCTTGCCTCTATTGTGAACCTATTTGTGATTTTCCCCCCACTAAGCTAACCACATCAATTCATTGTGTAGGACAAAGTTTACAAAGATATTGATATGTATAAAATGTGAACTCGAATTTTAGGCTCTGAAATATTATGGTTACATCAAGTTTGGGTTTTGAAAAATATAAGTGAATCATTGTAGTCCTTAAGTTCATTTACGTACTTCTTCTGTGGTGTTAGTGTAGAAGCTTTCTGGTCCGTTCAGCAATCTTTTCGTAAGTTAGTGACCTCTGCCAGCTGGCACTGGCAGTTAGAGTCAGTTTGGGAGGTGTAGGATAACTCTACAGTTTACACTGGTGTGTAGAATAACTATAAGCCTTGTATAAATACTGTAGTTCAGTTTTCAACTCACTGACTGTATAAGAATTCAATTCTATATTCTCTCTACTTTTCTTATCTATTACCTTCCGGTCTCGAATATCCGAATAAAAATTAATGTTCGGTGGTTCAAAGTGTAAACAAATCTTAACCTTCAACTAATTTGGGTTTTGTTTTCCAATGAACCTTCTATTCCCATAGAACACCCCCCTTAAGGGAAGTTTGGGAAGTGCAATTACAATTTTTATAATATTATAAAAATAAATGAGATTAACTAATTTTCTTAATTAATTGAATTTTGTTTTATCTATATTTGAGACCGCAAGGAGTAGAGTCATTTGTTTTAGTTTTTTTCCTTAAAATAATCACTTTAGAAGTTTTTGGAATTTTCATCTAAGCTTATTAAACTATCAGAATCTAAAAACAAAAATCAGATTTTCGATTGTTTTAAGATGCTACTTTCAGGAGCTAATTATAAGTACCTTTTATAACGAGTGTTGTATTTTATATTTTTTTATAAATGTAACAAAATGAAAAATAGCTACTCTTTAAAAAATAAATCCTTTTTTACACAACATTAAAAGTCACTTTTTTAAAGCTAACACAAATGGACCCATAGTTTGTTTGAATTGATAACTTTTATAGAGACATGCCATGGAAAAATTAGCTTAATGATCAAGAAGTATTATGTGGATATAGGAAACCATATGGTTAATTTTATTTGCTTTGTATTTCCACTAGATAATATAACATCTGCTTCCTTCAACCTTCTCAGGGCTTTGCTCCACTTCCTTGATTCTGATAAGTTCAAGAGCAAAGATTACTTTGTTCAAAACTATAGGAATCTAAGTTCTTTCAATGAGAATGAGGTATAATTTGCCACTAACCTTTGTTTTCTCTATTCCTTTGTTTTCTCACTCTTGATCTTATGTAAAAATTGTTGCGTACATGTTATTTATTAGCTTGCTAATCTTCATATGGAGTTGAGGCCTCACATACTTCGAAGAGTTATCAAAGATGTGGAGAAATCATTACCCCCCAAAATTGAGCGTATTCTTAGGTTGATATGTCTCCTCTGCAGAAGCAGTAAGTGCAATTTTAATTTCGAAATAGATAACTTAGATGTTCCTACAAATTCACTTTCTACATTGCTGCTGCTGTTTACATGAATTTAGGTATTATAAGTGGATTTTGGAACACAACTTTCATGATTTGAACAAAGGAGTTCGAGGGAATCAGGTTAAAATGTCTATCTCTTGTTTCTGTAATATTTGTTGATAATTATGTTTGGGATAGTTGGTTCGTGACATTACTATCTTATCCTCTGACTTTGACTGAGTAGTTTAGAGTTTGATCCTTCCTGCTCCATTCGTATTATATAAACTTGAATTTTCAGCACAAGGTAAACAAGTCTGTGCATTTTCAAATCTTCAAGTTCAATGTGTTCTTGCATATGAAGAGGGTGTGCACTAGATACATTAAAATGCTATCACCTGACAGCTTATGTTTTTTGGCGAGGTTGGTTCATGACAATGATGATGATTTTGAACAAATGGAAACAATTAATTGTTTGGGTTTCTTTTTTCATAATGCTAATACTTGGCTTCAGTCTGTAGTCTCTTTCCACCAGGACAACTAAACATAGGGTTGATTGGAAGTTAGAGCTAGTGGGGATAATTATTCTATTTATTTCACCTCAAAAAAATATAAAATGATAGTGTTTTTGACAACCACCATCTTCATATCAAGAGATACAATATTATTGTATAGCTTTGAAATTTGAATATTGTACTGTGTAATTGAAGGAAAGTAATTATCATAAAATGTTGTATGTTAGTTAATCTGACATACTTTTGATATGTTTATTAATATTTTTAAACAGATATGTTTAATAATATTAGTGTATTTGTGACTGTTTGAGTTAGTTTCTGGTTTTTTCAGTCATGTATACATTAATATATCAAAGACATATTGCAATATTAGATTCAAATCGAACAGTTTCTCATCACAGTAGCTGTCTCTACACCCTCTGTATTATTCACTCTTGTCTTGTTCTCAGTTTCTCACACTGATTAAAATTGCTCTTTATCTTCTATGTCTCAGGTTTCCCTTCTAAATATTGTGGTAGAATTGAAGAAGTGCTGTAATCATCCCTTCCTGTTTGAAAGTGCTGGCCATGGTTATGGTGGGGACTGTGAAAGTAGCGACAGCAGTAAACTAGAGAGAGTTGTCTTTAGCAGTGGCAAGCTTGTCATACTTGATAAGCTACTTGTCAGATTGCATGAAACAAAGCATCGCGTTTTGATTTTCTCTCAGGTATGTTTTTGAAACTGGTGTACTGGATGCGCTTATTATAAATGCTTTAGCTTTACTGGTCAACTATGTTATACCATACTTTGTGTCAATGGTTTAGTTTTCTATTATGCTGGTTGAATGATTTTTCTGACCATGGCCCAATTTAGCTATTAGATCTACTGGTGTACTGAATGATTTCTCTAATTGATGTGGGATCTCAATATACCTCTCTCTCATGCTTAGGAGTAGACATTTAGAGCATGGAAAAAATGTGGGAGACCCAATAACAACAATCTTAACGCATCAAATGTGTGGGGGATAAGTAGTTCGTCTGTTCTTCCAATAGGCTTTTGTATGACAAGATTGGCTCACGATCTTTTATCAAATTATCTAACAGAGTCTATGATCGTTTACATAGCAGTTTCATTCTAGTGTGTATTTTAACATAACCAAGAAAAAAGTTCTTATAGACAGACACATCAAACATGGTCAGACTTGGCCTGGGTGTGTGATATTTCAAACTCCTTCAAAATAAAGTAGGAATTTTAGTGAGATGAAGAGTATGTTTACAGGCAATCCCTGCCAAAAATGTACAGTACATTCAAACAAGAAAAGGTAAAATGGTGCTGCAATGCTGAGAAGGCGAGAAGAGTCCTTGAATTAAAGCCAAAAAAGACGGGAAGATATAAACTAATCTACCATATCATAGAAATTGTGAAGGAATTCCTAGTTGAAAAAAAAAAAGCCTTACCCTTCAGCGGCCATAAGTTCTGCAGATATTCCAAATTGTTAACTTGCATATCAGAATTTGTTTTGAAGGAATTCCTAGTTCTAAAACAAGCCTTACTTCCACTTGACAACTTTCTCCAAATCATTTAAATGAGTGGACAAGGATTCATTTATTGTATTGGGGATCATAGAAAATACCAAATGGTTTATTCCACAGATGTCAAGTAGTTTTTCAATGTCAAAAGAAGACTGCTAATCTCTGAAGTGCCAAGTATCATTACTCATTTTGTTAATTATTTATTGTAGAAGATTCATGAAGAAGTGGCCTTGACATTCAGAAATAACTATTTCCTATTTTTGTTTGTAGTATATCGTAGTCAGATTTAAGTTGCAAACATGAGTATGTATTACTTTATTCTCTGGGTTGGTTCTGGAAGGATTTTATTCTACTCGTTATGAAAATACTAATTTACAAGAGTTGCAATGCAGATGGTTAGGATGTTAGATATACTGGTGCAGTATATGTCACTCAGAGGATTTCAATTTTAGAGGCTTGATGGCAGTACAAAATCTGAGCTGCGACAACAGGCAATGGAACATTTCAATGCACCAGGTAGTGATGATTTTTGCTTCCTTCTTTCCACACGAGCAGGTGGTTTGGGTATCAACCTTGCCACAGCAGATACTGTTATAATATTTGATTCAGATTGGAATCCTCAAAATGACCTGCAGGTATTCAATTTATTTTGTTTATATTACTGAACACAGGATTTTTGGTACTTACTACCGTTACTGCTGTTTGTCTTTAAGGCAATGAGTCATGCACATTGAATTGGATGCCAACTGTTTGTATTAATGTCTTCTTTGTCTTTGACTTTTATTTTCTGTACTGTTCTTGCATTTATACTTTATTTTTGGTATTTATTTTTCAAAATATATATTTATGTGCCAGATATATTCAATTTCTTGTTGATATGCCTTGTGGTCACTGGTCAGTAACTTTACATAATTTGTGCTGTAGGTTCTCAATCACTTGGTTATTCAGAAACTAAATGCAGAGGGTAGACTGGAGAAGAAAGAAGCCAAAAAAGGAGGAATCTATTTTGACAAAGTAAAGACATACTTGAAAATCGTTGTGATGTACATTGGCTAACATGCTTTCATTGTACTTTATGTAGTCTTCTTAAAAAATGCAAGAAATGTATCTACAAGCAGATATTGTCTTTCATTAGCAGTTAATGATTGCATTGAATCATTTAACTTTACATAGTCTTGGTGTTATTGTTTGGTTTCTTACACAATTACTTTATCAAATATATTTGCTTCTCACATGACAATATGAGCTCTCAGCAATCTTAAGAGTTGGAGCAGAGGAGCTTTTTAAGGAAGAAAAGAATGATGAAGAAAGCAAAAAGCGACTCTTAAGTATGGACATAGATGAGATTTTAGAAAGAGCAGAGAAGGTTGAAGAAAAGGAAAATGGAGATGAACAGGAACATGGCTTATTAAGTGCCTTTAAGGCAAGTTAATGGACAGCATCATGAAATTTATTGTTTTTTTATATATATATAAGCTGTATCTCTTTCATCTTTCTTCATTGTTATGGTAGGTTTATTTTTCAGAATGGGATAGGATAGATTTGGATAGTAGTGGGATATTTGCTCAGCTGTTTCTGCATTTCATCTCTCTTATATGCAGGTTGCTAACTTTTGTAATGATGAAGATGATGGAAGTTTCTGGAGTCGGTGGATAAAGACTGATGCTGTCGCTCAGGCAGAGGTTTGATCTTATTCTGTTTATTATGATGTGTTTTTATAATTGTTTGTTTCTTAAAGGTTGGATGCTTAATTTTAAGATATATATATATATATATGTTAACAGTTAATGCAATATTTTCATGTAAGCTACCTGTTTAAAATAATTTTTATATTCCATTGGTTTGTATTTTCCTGTTTTAGAAAGCTCTTGCTCCACGTGCTGCAAGAAATATCAAAAGCTATGGAGAGGCTGATCAATCTGAAAGAAGTAATAAAAGAAAAAAGAAGGAAAGTGAACTACCTGAACGGATTCAAAAACGCAGGAAACCAAAATATTCAGCTCATGCAACACCGATGATTGATGGAGCATCTGCCCAAGTGAGAAGCTGGTCATATGGGAATTTGTCTAAACGGGATGCACTCCGATTTTCTTGTTCAGTAAGATTCTATTGCTGTTGGCAATATTCATTGTTATCTCCCTATATGAAAATCTATTTCTTCTGATATGCACTAATGTTTGGTGACCTGGTATTATTTTTGTGTTTCTGATACTTATCATTCCCACTGACCTTCCAACTAATGTAACTCAATAACTGTAACTAACCGAAGGCTGAACCAGAAGGTTTTAGAATACAACACATTACACAATATAGTGGTATAGGAAATACAAAAAATGTAGATTGCCATATTTTCCATTGTCGTAAGTCTGACACAATCAATCTTTGGTATTCCCTTTCTTTAAGAATTTTCATAATAAACTCATTCAAGCTTGCAGATACATGCCTCTCTAATATGGACATGTGTGACAGTGTCTGTACACATTGCTCAAGCTAAGGTTGATTATATGAATCAAGCGAGCTCTAATTATCAGGCTTGTCTCCATCCTTGCACCTTTGTTTTTAAAGAATTTACTTTTGTGCCAGCCTCTGAATTAAAAAAAATTGGCATGTTTATTTAATAGATCTCTTCTTAACTTAATGTGCATTCCCTTTGTTTTTTTCCCTAATGTCTTATCTTCTAAAATTGTGCCTGCGATATGTATGTGTGTATGATGCACAGTTCATTGTTTCTATTTCCTTTAGCTGTATATCTTGTCATGTATTCCGAACTAAATCACCAGGTTATGAAGTTTGGGAATGAGAGCCAAATCAACTTGATTTCGGCTGAGGTTGGTGGTGCAGTAGGAGCTGCTCCACTTCAAGCACAAACGGAACTCTTCGATGTTTTAATTGATGGCTGTAGAGAAGCTGTGGAACTTGAAAGTCTGGATCTGAAGGTTTCTATGACATTAAACTATTCCTCTCAAATCTTGTGTGGTGTTGATTATTTAACATTTGTATTCTCATTATTTGCTAAGATGCTTACTGCATTTAATGTTGCATCCAGGGGCCTTTGTTGGATTTCTTTGGTGTCCCAGTGAAGGCGAATGAGTTACTTATCCGTGTGCAAGAACTTCAACTCCTAGCAAAGCGCATTAGTCGGTATGAAGATCCCATTGCACAATTCCGTGTTTTAACATATCTCAAACCTTTAAACTGGTCAAAAGGTTGTGGATGGAATCAAAGTAGGTGCTATCCTCTACATCATTTGTATATACATTCAGAGGTGGGATTGATTACTGCCTTTTTTAATTCTATTTCACTTGCTAATAGTTGATGATGCAAGATTGCTTCTTGGAGTACATTATCATGGATTTGGTAGTTGGGAAATGATAAGGTTGGATGAAAGACTTGGTCTAACCAAAAAAATTGCACCAGTGGAACTTCAGCATCATGAAACTTTCTTGCCACGAGCTCCAAACTTGAGAAACCGGGCCAATGCCCTGTTGGAGCAAGTACGTGATCGCTTCAATCGCATTCTTCTTTTCGTATTTCTCTGGTTATGCTACTTACACATCAATAATGAACGTCTTCAAGCCCTATCCCCTCTTTTTATTTACATGCTTCCTTTCCCTCTATACTTCAAATTTAATTTTCAAGAGTTGTTTTGGTAATTGATGTTTCCCACATGTATATAGTGTTGATACTGTTGAATGCGAAGAAAATATTGAGAGACATGTTGAATAACCCGTGTGTTTCAACTATACAACGTAAGTTCTTTATATAGACTATGCGTATTAAACAAACATAATGGTAGGAATACTTACAGATAGGAATACTTACAGACTATCTATTTTATTTACATACTAATATAATATTTTAACACTCCCCCTCAAGCTGGAGCATATAAATCAAATGCACCCAGCTTGTTACATATATAACTAATTCTAGAACCTTGCAATGACTTTGTAAAAACATCTGCCTACGGATCATTGGAATTGACAAAGCTAGTGATGATATCGCCCGATTCGATCTATTCTCTAACAAAATGGTAGTCTATCTCAATATGCTTGGTCCTTTCATGAAAAACAGGATTTGAGGCAACGTGCAATGCAGGTTGATTATCACATATTAGTATCATTGGGCAGACCTCTTCAAATTGAAGTTCTTTCAGTAACTGTTTCAACCAGATGAGTTCACATGTTACTAGTGCCATGGCCCGGTATTCTGCCTCAGCGCTAGATCTTGCAACAACATTTTGTTTCTTGCTCTTCCAAGATATTAAATTTCCTCGGACAATTACACAATACCCGGAAGTGGATCGTCTATATCAATGGGTGAGCCTGCCCAATCGGCATCTGAGTAACCAACTATCTGAGTATATCCTCTATCTTCATAAATGAGACCTTTTCCAGGTGCACTTTTGATGTATTTAAGAATCCGGATTACAACATCCATATGTTCTTGGCAAAGAGAATTTAAAAACTGACTTACCACACTGACAGCAAAGGAAATGTTAAGACGGGTGATTGTGAGATAGTTTAATTTTCCAACCAATCTCCTATATCTTCTTGAATCTGATAGAGGTTCCCCTGATTAGGTAGGAGTTTGACATTTGGATCCATAGGAGTATCAACTGGCTTGGCATTTAATACACCTGTTTCTTCAAGAATATCCATAGCATATTTTCTATGTGAAATTACAAGGCCATCCTTGGATTGGGCTACCTCAATACCCAAAAAATAACGGAGTTTACTGAGGTCTTTAGTCTGAAACTAATTTGAAAGATGTTTCAACTGGAGTATTCCTTGTTGATCACTACCAGTTATAACAATGTCATCCACATAAACAATAAGATAGATGCACCCTTGGGCTGAGTGACGATAAAATACAGAGTGATCAGCTTAACTACGAATCATACCAAACTCTTGTACTACCAAGCTGAATCTGCCAAACCAAGCTCTAGGAGACTGTTTAAGACCATAAAGTGACCTGTGTTGCCGACAAACCATGGTGGAAGACTCCCCCTGAGCAACAAACCCTGGTGGTTGCTCCATAAAAACTTCCTCTTCAAGATCACCGTGCAAAAAGGCATTTTTAATGTCAAGTTGGTGGAGTGACCAATTTTGAATTGTTACAATGGAGAAAAACAGTCTGACAGATGCCATTTTGGCAACAAGTGAGAATGTATCGCTGTAATCCAACCCAAAAATCTGAGTATATCCCTTGGCCACCAAGCGAGTCTTAAACCGATCCATCTTACCATTAGGACCAACCTTTACCGTATAGATCCAATGACAACCTACTAAAGACTTCCCATGAGGTAAAGGGACCAATTCCCAAGTACCACTGCTTTGTAGAGCACACATCTCATCAAGCATTGTTTGCCTCCACTCAGGGTAACATAATGCTTCACCTGGAGTTTTAGGAATAGAAACAGAAGACAAAGAAGACAAGCAAGTGTAATGCAAGGGAGAAAGACGATGATAACTCAAATCAATATAATGAGGAGATGGATTACGTGTTGTGCGAATATCCTTACGAAGAGCAATGGGAAGGTCATGCTCAGGTGGCAGAGCCAGATCTGGTGGTGGCGCCGGAGGAGAGTCTCTAATGGGAACAGGAACAGGTACAATGGAGGGCGGGCGACGACGATGACATGTTAGTAGTGGTCGTGGAGGTTGGGGGCCAGACTCGACAGGTTGAGTAGGAATAAGAGTGGGCGGGATAGGGATAACTACCTAAGGAGGTTCGACATTAATGTCCTGATTGGGCTTAGCAGCTATATGGGTCCGTTCAAAATATGGTACTGACTCGAAAAAGGTAACATCAACTGATGTAACGTATCGGTGTAGTGTAGGAGAATAACAACGATAGCCCTTTTGGGACCGATGATATCCGAGAAAGACACACTTGAGTGATCGAGTTGACAGTTTGTCCAGACCAGGAGATAAATTGTGAACAAAACATGTGGACCCAAAGACACGAGGAGATAGTGGGTGAAGAGGGGTATGGGGAAAGAGGATCGTATGAGGGATATTGCCATCAAGGACAGAAGATGGCATACAATTGATAAGGTAGCATGCCGTTAAGACTGCATCCCCCCAAAAACATAATGCAACATTACCATGGAGAAGTAAGGTTTGGGTGGTTTCAATGAGATGCCAATTTTTGCGTTCAGCTACCCCATTCTGTTGGGGTGTATGAGGACATGACGTTTGGTGAAGAATACCATTGGAAGCCATAAAATTTTGAAATTGATGGACAAATATTTTCGAGCATTATCACTTCTTAAAGTACGAATAGAAACACCAAATTGAGTTTTAATTTCTTGATAAAATTGCTCAAAAATGGAAAACAGTTCAGATCTATTTTTCATTAAAAATAACCACGTACAATGAGAGTAATCATCAATAAAAGTAACAAAATACTTAGATTTTAAAGTAGACACAGTACGAGAAGGACCCCAAACATTAGAATGAACTAAAGTAAAGGGGGACGAAACCCTTTTATTGACTCGATCAGGAAAATGATTACAAGTGTGTTTCTCTAACTGACACGACTCACAATGTAAAGTGGACAATTTAGACATACTAGGCACTAGTTTTTGAAGTTTGGTAAGGCTCGGGTGTCCTAGCTGAGCATGAATAGTATGAGGGGAATCTGTGGCAGAACAAGTCGTGGATGATAGAGAAAGGTAAAAGAGGCCTTGAGACTCACATCCGACGCCAATCGTCCGTCCCGAACTTGGTCCTGCAGGGTAACATTATTATTAGTGAAAATAATAATACTATCAAGGGACCGAGTCAATCAACTAACTGAAAGTAAATTAAAAGGACATCCAGGTACATAGAGAACATATGCAACTAAAATGGAAGGGAAAATTTTGTATTGTAAATTTCACTTGCAGAAGATACCACACATTGTGTGCACTGTTGAGGGTGTTTTTTTCTCCCTGTTGGGTTAAAGGCTTTGTGGAGAGAAAATCTCTAGATGCTCAAATTTTTACTTAGACTCAACATTCTTGTAATATCCTTTTTAAGCAATATGCTTATTATACATGACAACAGATGGCGAGATATGAGGTTTTATTGTTTTTTTTTAGTTTTATAACTATCGTAAAAGCTTAGCTTTTTTCTTTTGGTAACAAAACACCTTTTATCAGTATTGTGAGCGTACCTTAGATTGAATTCTAGGTCACTAGGTCGTATAGATTATGATACCATATGATAAACTAACCCTCTTAAAAGCTTTAGCTGTTAGGTGAAGACAAGTAGATTTTATTTTATAAGGAAAACAATATGGAAACATGTTAGTTGAGTGTGAGTGGTGTTAATCTAACCATAAAACGGTTCATGGATGATCAAATATAGATTTAAATAAATTTGTTCTTGATCATCCATATATGGCTATACAGTCAATATTTACTCCTCTCATGCTCTCACTTGAACAATACTTTGATGCAGTCAATTTTTTATTACTTGAAACTTGTGTCGGTTCATTATTCATATTATCCACGCATAGCTCAAGCTAATTCCTCGAGTAATTCATGTAGGAACTTGCTGTTATTGGTGTGAAAAAGGCCTATAGCAAAAGTGGAAGGAAGACTTCCAAGAAAAAGAAAGAACATCTTGTAGACATCTCATTGTTGCATGGGCAGGAACAAAAGAAAAAAGTGGGTTCTTATAAAGTTAATGTCCAAATAAGGAAGGATAGACTTCAGAAACCTCTAAAAGTTGAACCTGTTATAAAGTAGGAGGGTGAAATGTCTGATGATGATGAAGTATATGAGCAGTTCAAGGAAGTAAAATGGATGGAATGGTGTCAAGATGTGATGGTTGAAGAAATGAAAACGTTGAAACGTCTTCACAGGTTGCAGACAACCAGCGCCAATCTTCCGAAGGAAAAGGTTCCCCCAATTGTTGCGGATTTATCCGTTCTTTTATGTTTATTTCCAAATTTAAATAATGAAAACACTATTTACTTGCTTTTTCTCCTCTACTTTAGGTGCTTTCAAAAATCCGCAACTACTTGCAGCTTCTTGGCATAAGGATAGATCAAATTGTATCAGAATAGGAAGACCAACCCTCTAAGCAAGATAGTATGTGTTTTATTCCCATTCTGAACTTGTTTGTGTAACCTCATTTTCTTTGAGATGAGTATCTGTTTTGTGCATGCCTGGGTCCCTTTATTTTCTAGAACACTTGTGGTTTCCTATGTATTTTGAGGACTGGTTTTGTCTGTATTTTGTGATTCTTTAATGCATGAATGATTTCTTTCATTCCTTGTCGGTATACAGGAATGACTATAAGATTGTGGAAGTATGTTTCTACCTTTTCCCATCTTTCAGGGGAGAGGCTTTACCAAATTTATTCAAAACTTAAACTGGAGCTCAGTGCGGCAGGGGTTGGCCCCTCTCATCCCCCAATGGGTCAGTATCTGGTTCATTTGGCAGGAATGGAAACCCTAGTCATTGTTATGTATTTCCTCACCAATGGAGAGGCAAAGGGGATTCCTAAACGTGCCTGCCTACCAAATGACCGAACCAACTAATAATACAGGCTTGTCTGAGGCATGGAAACGAAGGAGAAGAGCTGAAAATAATGGTCATTTCCAGGGTCAGCCACCACCTCAAAGGATCATGAGTAATGGAATTTGGCCGCTGGGTCCTAACTCGATGGGGTTTACAATGCAAAGTTTTGCCCTTTTTTCCTTCCCCTTTTCCTTTTGAATTTTACACTTCCTTGAAGAGGAGCCAAGCAAAGGGTTACATATATAGTGAAAAATCTTGAATAGAAACACATTTTACCTGCTAGAGATATCTAAGAAAAGTGTGCATTCCAAGTTTCCCCATTTTATTGGACTTAATTGTACGTATCATGCAAATTATGTTAGCCGAAATGCACAAAAATGTATTTGCAACAAGTTCAGCTAAAACCTGTCTGAATTTTTTTTGTAGCTCTTTAAAGCAAATTTCATTAGCAAATAAAATTAATTAATTCTCAGCTTTTTGCTCAGTTTCCGTTTCCAATATAATCTACTCATTTTGCAGTCATACATGGTGGATTAGTATTTCCGATTGTTGGGTATATTATTATTTCCTTTTAACATTCAGATTACAATAATTTAATATCTTTTTCCAATCATCATTTGCTCTTTATTTACTTCGGTATACCACTTCATCTATCTTCTGTTTTTTTCTCTTGTTGGTTAGCCATGGCTCTCCCGTCTAGTAGCCAGCCACTCATTTGTAAAGGAAACGGCGTCTTATTTGAGATTAGTATAGAATTTGGCTCCATTAAACCCCATAATAGTATGAGTTAATGAACATACAATCTTTGCTATGTTGTAGGAAAACCTCACAATATACCTCATTGGAGTTGTTTGGTGAAGGAACAATTTTAATCATCAAATGTATTAATATTTTAAATTTTAATTTTAATCAACAATCTATTATATATATTTAAAAAAACTTCTGCCACCTCATAGTAATTTCTTCCACATGTGCAAACATATGCCACCTCAGCAAAAAAGGTTATGTGTACGCCTTAGAAAATTCTCTTGTGTTTTTATGTTTCACCTCATTTTTTTCTATTTAGTTTCTAAATAATTTTTCCCTCTTTTAATCCCTCTAATTCCTAATTTTTTTAATGACTTCCTCCAACAGTTTCTTCTTTCCTCTTGTGTACGCCCCAGTCAATTCCGCTTCTGCTTCGCCATCCTCCAAAATCATTTTAAATTTCAGAAGACAAATCTGCATGTACTGTGGAAATTTTTCAAATTTCAAATGTTAAAGTTAATGACTTCGATCATTTTAATCATCGATCTTTGTGGTAATTGTGAAATTTTTAATTTTAAATCGGAGATATTAGAATTTTAATTTACAAACATTCAAACTATTATTAATATTAACAAAACAATCATAATCATTAATATTTTAGTTACAAAATATTAATTGTCAAACAATTATAAGTATACATCAAATACAAATAATTACAAATGAATTACTTTAATTTCATCTATTATATATATTTAAATATTTGTATTTGATTTTCTACTTTGAATATTGGTAAATATATATAGTATAAAAATATTTAGAAATAATGGACAAAGTCATGTCTCTTTGATTTTGGTCAGTTTTATTTTACTGAAACTAATTAAATTTAATTTGTTGTTTTATAGTGTTAATTGACATGAAATTAAAGTAATTTAATTGCAATTATTTGTATTTGATGTATACTTGTAATTGTTTGACAATTAATATTTTGTAATCGAATTGTTATAAATTTTAGATTTCAGTTTTGAAACCAAAATGTTAATGATTATGATTACTCAATTAATATTAATAATATTTTGAAGGTTTGTAAATTAAAATTCTAATATATCCGATTGAAAATAAAAAAATTCACAACTACCACAAAGATCGACGATTAAAATGATCGAGTAAGAGAATAAAAAATATTTGTATTTGATTTTCTACTTTGAATATTGGTAAATATAAAGAGTATATAAATAATTAGAAATGATGGACAAAATCATGTCTTTTCGAATTTTGGTCAGTTTTATTTTACTGAAACTATCTAAATTAACTTTATTACTTTATAGAGTTAATTGACATGAAATTAAAGTAATTCATTTGCAATTATTTGTATTTGATGTATACTTATAATTGTTTGACAATTAATATTTTTAAACCGAATTGTTATAAATTTTAAATTTCAGTTTTGAAACCAAAATATTAATGATTATGATTACTCAATTAATATTAATAATATTTTGAA
>JBBPBQ010000001.1:32735553-32751894 GCA_037974755.1 Cicer yamashitae | reverse complement strand
GGTTAGTTTTATTTTACTGAAATTATTTAAATTAAATTTATTATTTTATAGTGTTAATTGACATGAAATTAAAGTAATTCATTTGCAATTATTTGTATTTGATGTATACTTATAATTGTTTGACAATTAATATTTATTAACCGAATTGTTATAAATTTTGAATTTCGGTTTTGAAACCAAAATGTTAATGATTATGATTACTCTATCAATATTAATAATAGTTTGAATGTTTGAAAATTAAAATTCTAATGTATCCAATTTAAAATAAAAATAATTCACAATTACCACAAAGATCGATTATTAAAATGATCGAGTGCGAGAACAAAAAAATATTTATATTTGATTTTCTACTTTGAATATTGGTAAATATATATAGTGTATAAATATTTAGAAATGATGGACAAAGTCAAGTCTCTTTGAATCTTTGTCAGTTTTATTTTACTGAAATTCATTAAATTTAATTTGTTGTTTTATAATGTTAATTGACATGAAATTGAAGTAATTAATTTGCAATTATTTGTATTTGATGTATATATTTATAATTGTTTGACAATTAATATTTTGTAACCGAATGGTTATAAATTTTGAATTTCGGTTTTGAAACCAAAATCTTAACGATTATGATTACTCTATTAATATTA
The DNA here is from genome assembly GCA_037974755.1 of Cicer yamashitae. Taxonomy (NCBI): domain Eukaryota; kingdom Viridiplantae; phylum Streptophyta; class Magnoliopsida; order Fabales; family Fabaceae; genus Cicer; species Cicer yamashitae. The sequence goes on along the minus strand of JBBPBQ010000001.1, from coordinate 32,751,253 downwards.
ATAATATTTTGAAGGTTTGTAAATTAAAATCCTAATGTATCCAATTTAAAATAAATATAATTTACAATTACCACAAAGATCGATGATTAAAATGATCGAGTGAGAGAACAAAAAATATTAGTATTTGATTTTTACTTTGAATATTGGTAAATATATATAGTATATAAATATTTAGAAATGATGGACAAAGTCATGTCTCGCTGAATCTTGGTCAGTTTTATTTTACTAAAATTAATTAAATTTAATTTGTTGTTTTATAGTGTTAATTGACATGAAATTAAAGTAATTAATTTGCAATTATTTGTATTTGATGTATATATTTATAATTGTTTGACAATTAATATTTTGTAACCAAATTGTTAATAATATTTTGAAGGTTTGTAAATTAAAATTCTAATATATCCGATTGAAAATAAAAATATTTACAACTACCACAAAGATCGATGATTAAAATGATCGAGTAAGAGAATAAAAAATATTTGTATTTGATTTTCTACTTTGAATATTGGTAAATATAAGGAGTATATAAATATTTAGAAATGATGAACAAAATCATGTCATTTTGAATTTTAATCAGTTTTATTTTACTGATATTATTTAAATTAAATTTATTGTTTTATAGTGTTAATTGACATGAAATTAAAGTAATTCATTTGCAATTATTTGTATTTGATGTATACTTATAATTGTTTGACAATTAATATTTTTTAACCGAATTGTTATAAATTTTAAATTTCAGTTTTGAAACCAAAATGTTAATGATTATGATTACTCAATTAATATTAATAATATTTTGAAGGTTTGTAAATTAAAATTCTAATGTATCCAATTTAAAATAAAAATAATTCACAATTACCACAAAGATCGATGATTAAAATGATCGAGTGAGAGAACAAATCAAAGTAAAAAAGTAATAAAGTAAAATACAAGATGAATGTATGTCCAACTATTTCACTTTAATCATTTTTAGTTTCAGCAACAAAGTAATACATTTTGTAACTCAATTGTATATCAAACGAGTCTATATCTTAATTTCAATTATCAAATACATTACTTCAACATTTGGCATATCCATCGATCTCACTATTAATACATTAGTTTGAATGTTTGAAAATTAAAATTTTAATATATCCGATTTAAAATAAAAAATTCACAATTACCACACAGATCAATGATTAAAATGATCAAGTGAGAGAACAAAAAATATTTATATTTGATTTTCTACTTTGAATATTGGTAAATATATATAGTATATAAATATTTAGAAATGATGGACAAAATCATGTCTTTTTGAATTTTAATCAGTTTTATTTTACTGAAATTATTTAAATTAAATTTATTGTTTTATAGTGTTAATTGACATGAAATTAAAGTAATTCATTTGCAATTATTTGTATTTGATGTATACTTATAATTGTTTGACAATTAATATTTTGTAATTGAATTGTTATAAATTTTGGATTTCGGTTTTGAAACCAAAATGTTAAGGATTATGATTACTCTATTAATATTAATAATAGTTTGAATGTTTATAAATTAAAATTCTAATATATCCGATTTAAAATAAAAAATTTCACAATTACTACAAAGATCGATGATTAAAATGAACGAGTGAGAGAACAAATCAAAGTAAAAAAGTAATAAAGTAAAATACAAGATGAATGTATGTCCAACTATTTCACTTTAATCATTTTTAGTTTCAGCAACAAAGTAATACATTTTGTAACTCAATTGTATATCAAACGAGTCTATATCTTAATTTCAATTATCAAATACATTACTTCAACATTTGGCATATCCATCGATCTCAATATTAATACATTACTTTATTTATTTAAGTCATTCGTCTAACATCGGTACTTCTCTTCTATGAATTATATTGATACAATTGTATATATATTATTGATATAAATACTAAATTGAGACATAAAACTTCATTTTTTTTTTAAATTCACTTAAATTAAATAAATAAAAATATAATCGCGCAACGCGCGGGTTAATATCTAGTATTATATTAAAATAGACTCTCAAACCATTCATTTGACACCTAATCATATTTTATGCCACATAACTCTATTTGTGTCACCTCTCTTATTTGTTTAGTTGTCATAGCTAGAATCTCTTATCTTTCTATTCTTCATATACTACACAATTTCATTTCATCAATAAATAAAAAATTCAACAATAAAAAAATTAATAAAAGCTCATAATGCAATAAACGTTTCTCTTTTATTTATTTATTTATTTATTTATCATTTATTAAATATGAATTTATTCCGTAACCATTTTCAATGTAAGTCCAAATATCTTTTCTCTTTTTCTTGGCTGAACTAAAATTCAAGAAGACACCATACCACAATCTTGAGACATGAATCATTGTTTACGCTAACATCCTCTCCAATTTTAGTATAACAAAATTGCTTTGTGGTGTTTGATGAAATGCAACTGATGTTTATATTCATTTGAGTAACTGACTTTGGTATATTTTTCTCTTTCATGATCATCTTCTTTTTCCACGGGGGATTGCTAGCTACTGGAAATGTGTGTTCTATTTTATGCCTAATATTTAGTTACATAGTTTTTATGTTATCTTTCATTTACAATATCAATAATAAAAATAAAATATAATTTATGTCAATGCCAGTTATTGATGTTCCATTCAACAAACCGTACGTTTTGCCTCATTTGAGTCACTTCTTATTAGGTCATTTGCTCTTCTTTTTTTAAACCATAAGGTCTTGATAGTTCCTAATTTTCATCATTCAAAGTAGATATATTGTTACAACGCATATTTTTTTAACACAATAAATCAACTGGACAATGGTTGAAATTAACACCATTCTTGGAAAATTAAAGTTTTCACAATAGTTAAGGAACAATAATAACAACATATTTGTCTACATGATAATTTGAAACCTCTAATCCATGTTTTTAACTTTACGTTTTCCAAATCAAATTTTAATATTTCCTTTTGCATTATAATTGAATCATGAGTGACATTATATTTGTTGATTTTGGTTTATATAACTCAACAAAAAAAACCCGACACAAGAGACATGTGAGCTGGCGATGAACAGATTGAGGTTACAAATTATGTTTTAACCAAATATTTTAGATTTGTCACAAATTTCTAAATTGTTATTCCATTCTGATAAGTCAAGTTTACGAGGAAACAATTATTTCTTCAATCTCATTTTAAATACCTCATTTTCCATTTATTTTTGTCTCAAATTATTTGTCATTTTACAATATCAATACAACATTAATTACTTTTTTTCCATTAATACTCTATTTATTATATTTCAACTCATCAAATTTTTCTGCTAAATGCAATTAATAAAAATATTTGAGTAAATGAAATATTTTAACATTGAAATTATTTTATAAAGAATTGTATATACTTAAAATGAGATGCTTAAAATGAGACAGAGGAAGTACTTATCTTGAAGAGTGATGTTTTTCACACTAATACAATGAAAATAAAGTATCTACCGGGTTCCAGAATTATTATATTCTAAATACACATATTTTAATAATCGAATTTAATTAATATCTCTTTAAAGCTGCACTTATAATATACATTTATTTTAGTTGAAACTTTTTCCTTTAAGATAACCTATTATCATAGAAAGAAAAGTGATTACTACTATCAATTCAAACCATTCAATCATTTTTTAATTTCTGTAGCTGCCTTGTGAATTTTATATATGTTAATGTCACTTTTAATATTTTTTCAAGTTATTCTTTTGTGACGTGACTAATACTTTACTATCAATTTCCTTCCCTATAATTCATACATCTATTACAAATAAAACTATGTAAACTAAAATTGTAAATACAACTATTGTGTTTGATTTGATATCTAAGTCATTGCATTTATGCTACTAAGATATAAAGTTTATTTAATAAAAGTGTTAGTTCACGAAGCAAAATAAAAAATAAGACTTATAAATGATTAATTTTAAAAGAGACTTATAAATTATATATATCATATAATTTCTAATGGTTACTAATTTTTTGAAAATAAATATCAAGTCACCCGTGCACCATGCAAGTTGAAATCTAGTTAGGTTTTATTAGTGATTATATGGTATATATGATTTTTAGAAATAAAAAGTTGTTACAAAGTAGTCTTCATATGGGGTTATTAAAATGGGTTTTGGAATCACGACACGAAGTATGCATGGCGCTTGCATTCAAAGGGCGACTACGATAGGTTTTTGTGACACGAGAGAATGGATAGGAAGAGATCGTCGAACAAGTCACAGGGTCAGGTCGAGCGGAAAATCAAAATAGAGCCTTTGATAAAACCTCGATATTTATTTAATGTTATTATTTTGTTTTTCTTCTAACCTTTTGATTATCACAATAATCAGATCTTAAAAATTTAGAATTTGATTAAAAGGTAAATAAAACTTGACAAATAATTATTTCAGTCAAATTTTAAATTTAAATTCTCTTCATTAATTCATTCTTAAATGATACCGGTTAATGTTTACATATTTTACAAAACTTATCATCAAATTCAAATATTGTATTATATAGATCACTCTTTAGATTTGTAAGTAAATTAAATATAAAATTAATTGACATGTGTAATTTAGTTAACCTGAATGATGTGTAATTTATTTATTTTTGAAAGTATAGATGTTAGTTTGTTAGTAAATATTTGTATTAATGTTGTGGATGAGGTAGAAGTTTGGATCTCTTTATTTCTCAACTTCTTAATTTGTAATTTATTTTTAGTTATAAATCTAAGTCACTCGTCCGGAATACATATACGTGTATTCATGCCAATCACCTACATGTTATCATATTGAACTAATAATAAGGATATGAAAATGGAAGGAAGTGAATATAATATGTAGAGAGGAAAGAAACAAAAGTTGAATACATCATAAAACAATCCTTGCTGTTATTAGTTGCTAAAATCTCTTCACGTATAAAACACACGCAAGCAACCACAAAGTTTGGGATATTGCCAAACAATTGAAAAGGATTCCAAATAAAGGAGATTGGAATTTAGCTTCATTGCCCACAAGTGAAGTGTGGTTGACATTTCATTATTATCTCTTTATCTCTCATATTGCTTTCTCAGCCTCAAACTTCAATGTTCCCTGTATTGTACTATACAGTAAAATATCCTTCCATTATTCATCTTTTTATATTATTTGTTTACCCTTTTTTTTTTTTTCAAGTTTTTTAAAAACTTATTTAAAAAGAAAATCTTCAAAAAGTTAATTTTGTTAGAAAAAAATTAATAATATGAGTTTAATTTTCTTAAAAAGAATTAAAAAATAAGAAATTTTTATCAATTCAAAGTAACATTAACGACTATTTTACAATGATATTCAAAACAATTTGAATTCGATACCTATTTAATTTTAATATAAGTTAACGTAAAAAAAATTATATTATTAACTAATCACAAATATTTTATGAGTGACAGTTCTGTAATTAAAGTTAAATATTTTTTAATAATATAACATAATAATTAATTGTGCAAAAAGTATTAAATTTTGTATATATCAATTAAATTCTTAATGTATATTGAGTATAAAATATCAATATTTTTTATATCATAAAATATCAATGGTTTTTAAAAAAAGATAAATAGTTAAAACATCAATAAGTTGTAACATATCAACTTTGAGGGTTGTTTCAATTGATTTTTTTTATTTTATTTTTTTAAAATTTTTTTTTATGTTTCACATTTATTGTGTTTTAAGTTTTATTTTCTTAAAAGATACTTTAATGTCAAAGATAAAAAAATTAATAAGATTTCATTCACACAAATGAGACTTGCCTACTACTTATTATTTAATGTGACACATCAACAAAAATACCCTCCAAAATCAATGTTCAGGATTATTTTTTTTGAAATTTTATAACTTGGAACAGTATATTTCTGGATTTGGAATTCGGAGACTAAATCAGAAATCGGTAAAAATAGGAATCAAAAGTGTAAGCTAACTTAAAATTAAGTCTTCTATGCTTTCTCAATTTTTACTTTTGAAAATCAACCAGTTAATTTGGATCAGCTGTTGGAATAAGCGGTCTAATAGCACAATTCCTAATTGATGAGCTTTAAATTTTTTTCATTTTTTATAATATAATAAAATGATAGTGATTTATTTTATTGATTAAATATATTACTAATCTCTACAAAATTGCAATCTTTCAAATTTAGTCTCCATATTTTTTTTATTCAATTCTAATTTCTATGTTGATTTTATAGGGACTTAAACACTTTAAATTAAAGATTAAAAGTGAATAAAAACATTTTAATAACTAAAAAATTGAAATTCTTTTTCTAAACATTAAAAATAAATTTTTAAAATTTTATAGAAACTAAATTTTATTTTACTTTTTCTAATTATTAAAATTACATTTTTTTATCATAGGCAAAGACTGAGTTGAATTAAGTAGTTAATGAGTAATAAAAATCATCTTCAACAATATTACAGTAACTGCTCAGATCCCCCTCAACCCCATCTCCCAAAATCTTGACAAGTATATTTATATCATGAATAACATTAAGAAATTAGGAGAATGAATAAATTATTAGAGATACAACCCAAATGATATGTTGATATATATGATGTGGAATTTCATAGAAAATTCAAGCCAGAACTAAGTTCATCCATTCTCAGCCTCAAGGTGCCCAAATTTTCCCTCTTATCTTCTACTTGGACAAAACATGGCCCCACCTTAGCATATATGAATATTTACATTTATTTATATAGTTTTATATAACAAACTTCTGCTCAGAGGAGAGTGCATTGGCACCACAGCTCCTACTTCTGCTATATTTCACCAAACTATCTCAAAATTCTCCTTGGTACACTCACTTATTCATATTATTTCACTTATTATATCTTTTTCATTTGTATTTAATTTTTCTAGTGTTCAAATTTGGTTCTTTCAACTTTTTTTAATGAATGATATGCTTACTCATGCTTTGTTATATTGCCCTTCCTATAAAATATATTTTAGGAAAGACGATATAAATTAATCTCAACTCAATTCTTTGTTGTAATATCCCAATATAAATGTTTTCATATGCTGGGTAATTTTGTTACTTTTATCTTTTTATGTTCTTCAAGGTAGTGATGTTTTTGCATTTTAAGAAAAACCATCGGTTACAAATTGTGTTTCTCATATACGATTTATCTTCGTGAAAACATAGTAGATTTTGTTATATTTTTAGATATTTTGATGTTTTTTCTCTTAATCTTGCATATTCATCTTAGTCGGTTTTTAACGACTTTAAATTTTATCATTTTCAATTAATGTAATTTCTAACAATTTAAATAAATGAATATCTTTCTTCAAATAATTAATTCACTTTAAAAAGAAAAATAAATAATTTTATTATTGATTTATCAATTATTGAAATTAGTTACTTTTACTTTAAGAATGACTCAAGCAGTCAATTTTTCCTATTAATTAAATGAAAAGATTTTAAAGGCTAAGCACAAGAACAAGCACCAATAATATTTTAAACAAAAATTATAGGATCACGATAAAGTTCTTAATGGAAACAGATGATTAATTTATATTATTTTTCTTTATTTAGATGTTATTTTAAAGGCCATCATTAAAGTTACTATTTCATGATAAAAACAGAAGTTGTTCGATGTTATGCCTTAGCTACTCATAATTTTGGTTAGTAAGTTTAAATTTCAATTTCACTATGTGGAATATGCATGCATAGTTGAATATTTCAGTCACAAATTTCTACCATGGACTAATAAAACAATAATTCACTATTACATTCACAAAGTTTATTACCAACAATTCAGAAAGTTGTTAATACTAACTTCATGATGGATTTTCTGTAGGTGGTGGTTTCTTTGGTGTGAAAAAAATCCAACAACTTGCTTGAATTTCAAAGAGATTGTTGAAATTTCAAGCAAGTGAAGATGGATTATGTCAATGGACCAGGAAGGAACCATCTGTTTGTTCCAGGACCAGTTAACATACCTGATCAGGTCATTCGTGCGATGAGCCGGAACAACGAGGACTATCGCTCTCCTGCGATTCCAGCTCTCACAAAAACTTTACTTGAGGATGTCAAGAAGATTTTCAAGACTACTAGTGGAACACCATTTCTTTTCCCTACAACTGGTATTGTTGTGTTGTATACATGTTCAAAACAAATTCTTCAGTGTTTTATATGTGTATGTTTTTAGTTTCATAAAATCAATTAGACTATTGCATTACCTACGAAGATGATGCTCACATAAAAAGAATAGTTATATTTACATTCATGACTTAGATGCATCTAACCACGTGGCTATTGAGAGTCACGCTGGATCAGATATGATCTGAAAATGTGTTTATAAGTGGCAGACATCCCTCTAACAAGTCGATTTTGTAGGGCTGAGTTAGAACCAACTCAAATTTTAAGATATGATCTAAAAATGTGTTTATAAGTGGGAGATATCCCTCGTCTTACCAACTGGTTTTGTAGGATTGAATTATGACTAGTCAAAATTTTAAGATACGATGTGAAGATGTGTTTATAAGTCGGAGACATCTCTCATCTTATAAGTCGATTTTTTAGGGTTGAGTTAGGACCAATCTAAATTTTAAGATGGTATCCAAGTGTATCATAGACATGTTGGGCTACTTGCTATCGAGCTTCTTGGGCCACGCTCCAGATGTTCCATCTAAACATAAGGGGGTGTTAAGAGTTCCATATAGATGAGATATGGCCTGAAAATGTTCATAAGTGAAAGACATCTATCACCTTACAAGCTGGTTTGGCCTGAAAATATTCATAATTACAAACCAATTTTGTAGAGTATAGGACCAACCCAAATTTAAAAATGCCTAATCAGCTCTCTTAATCATCTATACTCAGTTTACTCCTTAGATTAGATTACATTCATTTTTGATTAGTGACTGTACTGCATCTAACCAAATGAAACTTGACTGCAAAATTCTAATACGGTAATCTAGAGTAGTGTTAGCATTTTGTATGTTTTTGTATCTTTCTTGATCTATTTTGTGTGTCTTTTGGAGGTCAAAATGATGGGATAAGGTTGGTCCATCTGTTGAGACTTGAGAGTCAAGGAGATATGACTTGAAAATATGTTTATAAGTGTGAGGGGTTGATAAGTCGGTATGTGGTTAAGTAATTTGTGTTTCATTTGGATAAGGTTATATTGTTAGGTAAAGTTGAATTAGGCCCAAAGCAAATTCTTAAACCAGCAAGAGAAAATAACTTGTGTTTCATTTGGATAAGGTTATATACCTATATTGTTATCTAATAATGCTTTTGCATTTGGTTAAGGCACTGGTGCTTGGGAGAGTGCTCTGACAAACACATTGTCGCCCGGAGATCGTACTGTATCATTCTTGATCGGCCAGTTCAGTTTGCTTTGGATTGATCAGCAGCAACGCCTTAAATTCAACGTTGATGTTGTCGAAAGTGAATGGGGAAAAGGTGCCAATCTTGACATTCTGGAATCAAAACTTGCTTCTGATTCTGCACACACTATAAAGGCTATTTGCATTGTTCATAATGAGACAGCAACTGGTGTCACGAATAACTTGGCCAAAGTGAGACAGATTCTTGGTGAGCATCACATCTTATGCTCTTAAATATTGCTTTTACTCATCTATAAACTGTCATTTTACATAGATGCTCTTAGTTTCACTGCTCAATGAACATTTTTTATAAAAAGATGCTTTTTGGATATTAAATCCAGCTTTAGATATTGTCTTTCAATATCTGTTAGTTTCAGAAGTGTTACTTAAGTGGTAGGGTACTGTTTGTTACATCATTTACCTTGACATGTTGATATGTTGGATATATGTTCACACAATATTTTGTTGGGTATTGGGTATGGCTCATAGTTACTCATAAGTGGATACAGTTTAGGATAATGTAGTAATGTGAACCGTAGTATTTAAGTATAAATTGTACGCCGTAAATCCTAAGTTTGAAATTAATACAAAAAACTGTAGTCGCTCTACGGTCAGAGACATATGCTTAATTAACCGAACTCTGTGATCAAATATTTGTGTTATCTGTTTGTATGTTTCGTATTTTTATTTTTTTTGAACCGAGGTGGCTGTTCTGATATATTTGAACATCATGTCTTAGCATGTCTTTAGATATACTATTTTGTATAAACACTTTAACACTATTTTCATTCAATAATGCTGGTTTATATTCATAGAATCCTTTAGGTTAATATAAATGAACTTCCAATTCTGTTGTATATTTCCAAAGAGTGACAGATATGCTATTGCACAGATCATTAGCAATTGAACTTGACTCATATGATTTAAGTGTGAATCTAAAATTTGGACAGAATGATTGCATGCTATTCACTTACAACTTCAAAATTGAACTCTAGAAGCTATGTTTCATGTCACAAAATAATGTTTGAGTGGACAATGATTATCTCTACATATGTAAATTTGGCATAAACTTTGTTATTATTCTTTGATTCAAATGCATTTTCTTAGTGTCTTTTTGAATGTATCATATCATTTTGCCTTCACCAATGTTTGGATTTTCGATGTGCTTGTCTTTTCTTTACTTCTATTATTGTCTTTAAGAAATGGTCCTAATGTCCACCAGATGGAGTTTGACTATTGACTATGTAACTTCAAGATACTGAGTTTAAACCTCATCCACGACAATTGTAAAATGACCATTAGTGCGCATTTTCCCTTCTCCAGTTTGAAAAAAAATGACCCTCACATTGTATTTTGGATTTTCAGATGCCTACCAGCATCCAGCCCTCCTCCTTGTTGATGGTGTGTCTTCGATTTGTGCGCTTGATTTCCGTATGGACGAATGGGGAGTAGATGTGGCCATAACTGGTTCTCAAAAAGCTCTTTCCCTTCCAACTGGGATAGGAATTGTTGTTGCAAGCCCTAAAGCTATTGAGGCTTCAAAATCTGCTAAATCACTTAGAGTTTTCTTTGATTGGAGTGACTACCTCAAATTCTACAAGTTGGGTACCTATTGGCCGTACACTCCTTCCATTCAGCTTCTCTATGGTCTCAGAGCTGCTCTTGATCTCATCTTTGAGGAAGGACTTGATAATGTGATTGCAAGGCACAGTCGTTTGGGTAAAGCAACTAGGTAAGACTAAAGTTGATTGTTTGAAATTATTGTCTATGAAACACATATTATGAATCAAACAACTGACACGACACGGACATGTCAGCACTGTTATGACAGTGACACTAATACACACATTTGTTTATATATGTGCATTTGAATTGAACAATTTGTTTTATTACGAAAAAAATTATAAAAAAAGATATGATAGTATTTCACCTTCATTCATTGATTCATCTACTATCGAAAAGATAAAAAGTGATATAATCAAATTTGATGTCCTTAACCCCTCATTGACCATCATTGCTCCAACACATTTTTGACTTATGTAGAAGTGTCTCGGATGTTTCCAATGAGTGTGAGTGTCAAAGCAAAGAAAAAAAAAAGATTTTTTCGGAAACTTGTTTTAGTTGTCAAATACCACGTGTTGGACACTGAGACACAACTAATCTCAGAGGTGTCCGTGCTTATAAGATTATATACAAGTCCTTGGATCCATGGATCCAACGAACCTAAACTTTTTTTCTTACAAAAAAAAAAGGAAAATTATTCTTGAACTTCAACAAGTAGAAAGGAAGATGCTAATATTTGAAAATTGATCAAAAGTTTATATTATAATAGTTTTAACATTTTGGTTAAGTCAATAAATCTAATAGGTTGTCAATATGTTAAATTTCAGACTTGCTGTGGAGGCATGGGGTTTGAAGAATTGCACTCAAAGTGAAGAGTGGTACAGTGACACAGTGACTGCTGTTGTTGTTCCTCCTTACATTGATAGTGCTGAAATTGTTAGAAGGGCATGGAAGAGATACAATTTGAGCTTAGGTTTGGGACTAAACAAAGTGGCTGGCAAGGTTTTCAGAATTGGCCATCTTGGCAACCTCAATGAGGTAATGTTGATTTCCCAAACTATTATTTAGTTGTGTAGCACTGTTACTTCACATTGAATTATGTCCGGTGTTTGACCCTGACACATATAATTTACACACAGTCACCTCTATTTTTGCAAATTATTATCATTATCTTCATGCCAGTGTTTGTTGTCTATGTTAGTGTTTCATAGCTTATTTAGTAGGTTTACCTTTTAGGGTCTTTCAGACATGTCCAGGTTATGTTTGCTATAGTGTAATGAAATTTGAAGTTTAAAAATCAACGTTTATATCAAAGGAAAAGGGATCATTGGATAATCAATACTTTTAAATATTTATAATCTTTGACTCATGCAAAAGAAAATGTATTTGTTAGATAGGATATATACCAATTATTATTTTTCTTTATGTGTATCTTAAGGTAACATGTTAAAGAATTCATAAATGTGTTCGATACTACTCATGGTTGCTATGTATTATCCTTTAAAACTTTTATCATCTTTTTTTTTAAGATGTATGTTTTGTCCTACTTCAATAGTACGATGTCATGTGGCACTAACACTTCAAATTTAAGTGTGTCCAGTGTCCGACATGACACCGACAATATGTTATATTCAATTACTTTTATTTTCTTAAATTATTACTAGTGTCTATGTGTCATTGTCATATCTGTATGTAGCTCTATCTGTATATGGTATTTGTGTTCGTGTCTGGGCTTCATACGTAAGATGAGAATAGCATGAATGTCCACTTCTTTCAAGTATGCTAGATTATGTTTATTCTAATGTAATATCAAATTATTAATGCTTCCACCATTGAAATTGTTAATTCTTTAAATATTTTTGCAGTTGCAACTCTTGGGATGTCTTGCTGGTGTGGAGATGATACTGAAAGATGTGGGTTACCCAATAAAGTATGGAAGTGGAGTTGCTGCTGCCAGTGCATATTTACAGAACAATATTCCTCTCATCCCTTCAAGGATTTGATGAGTTACAAGCCATTCTTGTAATTATTTCTCTTTCTGCTCTTTCAAGATATCTGTAAAATACATATGTATTATTATTATTATTATTATTCCCTTTTGCACTCTTTTTAAGATGAACACATTTTCCATATTTAGTTTTAATGGTATTGTTTTTCATTGTCGACTATATTACAAGTTATTGCATCTTATGCCTTAATCAAATGATTGAATTTAGGTGGTTAGTGAGCTTCAGTAAGGATGAATCATTCGGGAGAACCCTAATTAACAAAAGAGTTACAAAAAATGCATCTAATACTTTTATTTGAGTATTCTGAACAACAAATTCTTCTTTATTTTAGTAGACTAGATTTTCTAAATAATATGCTTAACAAGTTTTCATGTTTGCATGAAGCAGTAAACAAATAAGATAAAGGAAATTGAATTGAATTTTGCTTTATATATATATATATATATAATGCACAAATCCCACGCACATTCGGCATGACACAAGCCAGAAAATTGAATTGAATTTTGCTATTATATATATATATATATATATATATATATATATATATATATATATATATATATATATATATATATATAAAGCACAAAATCCAACACGCATACTCGCCATTACACAAGCCAGTCGACAATGATAATTTAAAAAACATAAGACACCGATATATATATTTATATGTGTATGTTTTTGCGTCTAAGTTGAAAATTTTGTTCCATAAAGTTATAAATTAAGATATCATAATTTTTTATCTTCATTCATTTTTCTACTATAGAGAAACTAAACATGATATAATCAAATTAATCATTAATTATTATTGCATTCACACATCTTTAAAATAAATAAAAAATATTAAAACACAAACATTTAAATTAGCAAACTTTTGCACACAAAAAAACCAACAAAGAATATTTTTAAAAAAATAAAAATGTTAAATTATACATTAAATATTTTCAAAGTAATATACAATTTGTGTTCATTTTTCTTTTATTAGTGCTCGGATAAATATTCTATTCCTTTAATACAAAGAAAGTATTTGTCTATATAATTGTTCGTGAAAATAAAAACACTCATTTCAAAATATTAAACTTATAGATTGGATGAAGCACAAATCAGAGCATAGTTTCAATTAACGGCAAAAATAATCAAAATCAAATAGTGATTCCTTATCATTCCCAATATAGTATTTCGTGTTTTTATCGTAAAAAATAATACTTTGAGTTTATTCATTACATACAGTCTCCAAAAAGGATAATTAAATCAAAATATTTTTGAAAGAAATATGTGACATAACACCTCTAATTAAGAATTAGTTATCGAAAGTTTAAGTGGAAATGAGACATGAAACATAAAATATAAGAAATAATAGTTCATTCAATTAGTCAAAAAAAAGAATAAAGAAATAATAGTACTCAAGATAAAAAGTAAAACAAAAATAAAAATAATGATCATATAAAAACCAATGCTTACAAATATATCTCAAATCAATGATTCCAAAATATATATTATATTTTTTATAAGAAGAAAGTATTCTATAATGATTGAATGTTTAAAACAAAATAAAATGTATACAAACAACCACTCATCTTTTTTTAATAATATTTTTAGAGTGAAAATCACTCATTTTATTTAAATCTTTTTAATTATGTATACAAACACTAACTCATCTTTTTTTAATCATATTTTTTAGAGTGAAAATCACTCATTTTATTATAAACTTTTCAATTGTTTCCATTTTATTTATTCTTTTGTTATACAACTACTATTTTTATAAACTAAGAAACTTACAAATTTGAACGTAGAATTGTCATCTATCAATCTATATTAATTACTTTAACTTATGAAAAGAACCTGAACTTTAACATTAAATATAAATTTATTTTGATTTGCATGATAACTTTTCATGAACTACTTTTTTTTTTTTATATATATATTTTTTTTTATCAATTTTAACTATTTTACTACTTCATTTAAAATTCCATGTTTTTCATTCATAATATTGGAAGAAATAAAATCAGTAACATAATAAAAAAAATGTTCTCGAGGGACATAAGAGATAGATGCTCTAGCAAGAACATGAAGACTATTAATTGTCGATCGCCTAACAAAAACAACTTTGAAGTTGTTGTACAAATTCAACAAGGATCTACAATCATTTACTAAAATTCATATTTGGTGTGAATTAATTTAGCATTGCACACATCATCCACTCTTGTTTGCAATTCATTTCAAAGATAATATGGTATGTTACATGATATCCAACTTGTGACATCCCCAAAATCTTTTCATACACTCTAACCTTTAGGGTTCGTTTGATGGACCAGATAGGATAGACACAAGATAGGATAAAGAACATGATAGAGACATGATATGATATGGGCAGGATAAAAAGTTATCATGTCATGTGTTTGATGTGCACATGATAACAAACTTAATAAGATTAATTTATCATATTCAGTGTTTGATACACAACCGATAACAAGATGATATGATTTATATTTTGATAAAATGACAAATTTATCCTTATAGTCTATTTAATTTTTTTTCTTTCAAAATAACATTCATATAATTTTTTATAAATAAATAAAAATGCTAAAAAATGTAAATAATTTTTGAAGTAATTTTATATACTTGAAAAAAATTGTGATTTCTCTATCCATCACAATTGAAGAATGACTCACTATCATAAAAATTGTGATTTTTCTATCTATCACAATTGAAGAATGACTCACTATCATAAAAAAAAAAAACAGAAGTAA
>JBBPBQ010000001.1:32597818-32735339 GCA_037974755.1 Cicer yamashitae | reverse complement strand
AAAAAAAAAAAAAACAGAAGTAAAAAAAAAACAGAAGTAAAAAAAAAAAACAATATAATGGAAGTGTGAGACGTTAGAGAGAAGACTAGTTGTACTAGAGGAAGAGGATTATTTTAACTCGCCTTTAATTAACCATCAGAAAATACTGCTGAAACATAATTATTTAAAAATTTTGATTAGTGTATCATATCTGATTGGTGCATCAACCAAAGGATTTGGGAGAAATAGAATACATGTATAAAAAAAACCATTTTCTTTACAATTCTATAGAAAGGGTTTATGTACAGCAAGAAATCAAATGGTTTTACTCCATTACAACTAAATAAATAAAAATTTCTGTTTTATTATTTAAAAATGGCTTAATTAATAACCTTTCAAATGATTTGAATTAGAGAACAATATTATTTCATAGCAATTTAACAATAGTTGTAATATGTCTCTAATTGAATTAGAGACATAAGTTAAATCATCAAATAACATTATTTAAATTCAATAAAGATCTACAATCATTTACTAAAATCCATATTTGGTGTTAATTGATTTAGGATTGCACATATCATCCACTCTTGTTTGCAATCCATTTCAAAGACAATATGATAAAAACTAAGAGAGACAGTGGATTGAATTGTTTGTAGAAGAGCCAAAACTTCACCCTCCAATGGTGACATATTACATGGCATTCAATTTGTGTCTGCCAAAACCGGTTGATGGTCACGCATATGATACCCTTCTCCAACACGTTTTTTTTTGAATATTGTTGTGTTGAAATTGCATTTAACAAATGCAGACACCAATACACAACATCTACTAAAATCTGATCACTTGTGTGTTATCACACATCAACAAGTTCCTTTTCTTCCATAGACTTCATGCTACAACTGAAAAACTGGAGTTGCTCCATCGTTCAAACACCAGAAATTCGACATAACATATCACTAAACCATCAACTTCAACAATAAGAGGCTAAAAAAAGGGGGCCAATATTATGGTTTCCTCTATGTTTTTGTAAGCCATAAACTTGCCTGTTGGAATGTCTATATGTGGCGAATATGATAATGCATTTTGTTCTTTAAAAACAACTATTAATTAGTAATTACACAATTCAAACCTCATTTTCTTATGATATTCCGTCTTTAATTGGCATCAAAGTTTGGTCCCAAGGATGAGGACTTAAACGTATTTGAGTAAAGATCTTATTTTTATAATGACTAACTCTATTGATGAAGCTACATGTGGAAACATTAATACGCCTCCCTTGTTTGATGGGGGAAGATTTGAATATTGGAAGGACAAGTTGTGAAGTTTCTTCATCTCACATGATTCTGAACTCTAGGACATAACTGAAGATGGTTGTGACTCTCTAGAAGATGTTGTTGGTGTTGAAATATTAAGAAAAGATCTTAATGCTGAACAAAAGAAGCATCACAAGATGCATCATAAAGCTAGAACCTTTATGATGAATGCAATCACCTTCAAAGAATTTGGCAGGTGCAACAATAAAGAAACATCAAAAAACATTTTTGATGTTTTGGTTCTCAACTATGAAGGAAGTAAACAAGTACAAGAAACTAGGGTAAAACTGTTTGTCAGGAAGTATGAACTTTTTCTGATGGAAGGGAATAAAAATATTGAGAAAATGTTCTCTAGATTCCCAACCTTAGTCTATGGATTAAAATTTCTCCAAAAGAGTTACACTAAAATTGATCATGTCAAGAAAATCATCAAAAGTCTGAAGGTGCAAACACGAGAAGGGCGGGTTGAATTGTGTTTGACAAAGTTGATAACTTTTTGCTAATTTAATGAAGGCTGGTTGGTTTTTATGAATTATTTAGAATTGGATTTAGAGATAGCAAAAAATGAAAGCATAAATATTTAGACATATAGATTTATCTTCGTTCACCACTAACTTGGCTACATCCAGTCCCACATTTAGAAGACTTTAATCCACTAATTCAAATACCTAGAATTACAAAGCACCTGACCCTCCAAGTCAGTCTTCCCAAACAACCTGACAACCTTAAACTTTTGAGGAATTAAATCAAGTCTTCTCCTAACAACCTAACAACATCAGATTGAAGAAGGAACTAAACCACTATAGAGTTGGATACAAAAAGATTGGAACTTTAAGTGTTTGCTTCTAACAAAATTGATAATAATAATAATAATAACTCTCACACTCTAAGAAAAAAAACTTTGAAAATATTTCTAACTTGAACAAGTGTTTCTCTCTTTGAACTCTAAGATGAACAAGTGTTTTGACGATCTTCTTCTTCAACCTTGAGTATCTATTTATAGATAAAATTAAGACTACAATTTAGTCCTTGTTTAATTTAGAATTGTATCTTCATTCCTAGCTTGGTCAACAATGATCTTATTCAAAAATATTTCTGAATAAGATGCTTTTTGATAATATCTTCTATAGCCTATTCTTTATTTCTGAATCTAAACATGCGAAGTTCTTCTAGATTGATTGATCTGTTCGTATTTTATTCAGATTGGGTTTGTAAATTTTTCAAATTGATTATGTTCGTATTTTGTTCAGACTGAGTTTGTAAATTTTTTAGATTGATTATGTTCATATTTTGTTCATATTGATTCTATTTGTATTTTGTTGTAGATAAATTTTGATCAAATTTTCTTGTAAATATTTCATTTCTTCTTGTGATAAATCTTGACCAAATCTTCTTCAAATCTTGACCATATCTTCTTTTCAAATTGGTCAAAGATTTTCTTCAATCATAAATCAGAATCAAATCTTATTTTAGATTTTCTTCAAAAACAATTGGCCGTATCTTCTTTTCAACTTGGTCAAAGATTTTCGTCAATCATAAATTTGAATCAGATCTTATTTTAGATTTTCTTCAAAAACATTTGACCATATCTTCTTTTCAACTTGGTCAAAGATTTTCTTTAATCATCAATCTGAATCAAATCTTATTTTAGATTTTCTTCAAAAACATTTGACCGCATCTTCTTTTCAAATTGGTCAAAGATTTTATTCAATCATAAATCTGAATCAAATCTTGTTTTAGATTTTCTTCAAAAACATAAATATTCTTTCATACTCTATGAAGTCAAATATATTGTTCTCATAAAATATTTTTGTCAACATCAAGACTCTAAGTATAAAACCAACTTGGTTCCAACAATCTCCTCATTTTTGATGATGACAAAACTTGTATTTTTTATAACAAATTTTCTTTATATTTCTTTGACTCCCCCAACCTTAGTGCCCCCCCTAAGTCTAAGTATCCCTTTCTTAATACTTTATCAAATATCTTTCTCCCCATTTTGTCATCAGACAAAAAGACTTGAAAGTGAAACTTGTTTTATTTTTTATTTTTTATTTTTTTTATTTTGTCTCTTTTTAAATAACAAGAAAATATAAAAACTAATGTAAATCTAGACTACATTGAAGTTACGACAACATTAGTCAATTATGAAGGTAAGTTTTAGGTGTTTCTTGATGAAGCCAAACCTATTTTCAGTTTTTGGTTAAGAAAATGGTAGAAGTGTTATCAAAATAGATGAGAATGTTGGATTCTAGGATTTTGTATTCTTCAAGTTGATGCTTCATCGAAAGTAGTTGAGAACTGCAGCCAACTGCTGAAATGTACTCAACCTCTACCATTTACATGACAATGGTGCTTTGTCTTTTACCTGACCAAGATATTAAGTTGTCACCTAGAAAGGAGCATGCCACTAGTGCTTTTTCTCTCAAGTTTATCTCCAGCATAATCAAAATCAAAGTATCCGCTCAGTTTATACTTAAGAGATTTCTTGTAGAACAAGGTAAGGTTGGTAGTGTTTTCTAGGTATCTAAGGATTCACTTAACAACACTTAAATGGGATTCCCTAAAGTCAGCTTGAAATCTTGCACATACACACACACTAAACATGATATCTGGTCTAGAAGCGGTGAGGTATAAAAGTGATCATATCATTTCTCTATAAGTTTTATGGTCAACTTTTTGGCCTGATTCATCTTTTTCAAGTTAACAAGTATGGTGCATTGGTGTAGCCATAGGTTTGCAATCACTCATCTTAAACTTCTTGAGAAGCTGGAAAAGTTTTCATTTATCCACTATAGTGTTTTTCAAAAATATAGTAAATTTTTTTTTTTATATATTATTTTGGGGTCTAGGGTATCACAATTATCTTGATCATAAATTATACTCTTTTTCACTAGGGTAGGAAAGTCATGAATCTCTTGCATTCCCACCCGCTTCTTGATTTGTTGCTTGAGTCCTATTTATAACTTGATTCACTTAGACTTTTTTGCTACCTCTCTAACATAGAGTGGGTATTACTTGGAAAACTCCTCAAACTCAGTGGCGTACTCTGCCACTGAAATATTCCCTTACTCTAATTTGACAATTTCAATTTCCTTCCTATTGCAGATGTCCTCAAAGAAATACTTGACTAAGAACATGTCTCTGTATACAATCCAAGTAATTATAGTTCTTGATTCTCTAAATGCTGACGAGCGTTATCCCACAAATGTTTAGCTTCTTTTGTCAACATAAAGGTTCCCAAATGCTCTGATATGTGAGTCTTGTAGTTCATGTTTGGGAGAAGCCCCGCTCTGATATGTGACACTAAGAATGAAATTTATAAGTTGTACTTTTCTTCTTTAACTAAAAGCAACTTTTTGTAAAAAAACCATGTTAGTACTAGTAAATTTTTGGAATAAAATTAAGAAGTTATAATTAAATAAAGTTTAATGAAATTGCACTGTTTTATCTGAGGAAGATAGTTTAAAGTGCTCCATGTGAACATTGAGAAATATGATATCCTATATTGTAAAAGTTTCTTTTTCTCTTTGGAAAAGTTTTCATTTATCCACTATAGTGTTTTTCAAAAATATAGTAAAAAAAATTTTATATATTATTTTGGGGTCTAGGGTATCACAGTTATCTTGATCATAAATTAAACTCTTCTTCACTAGGGTAGGAAAGTCATGGATCACTTGCATTCCCACCCGCTTCTTGATTTCTTGCTTGAGTCCTATTTAAAACTTGATGCACTTAGACTTTTCTGCTACCTCTCCAACATAGAGTGGGTATTACTTGGAAAACTCCTCAAACTCAGTAGCGTACTCTGCCACTGAAATATTCCCTTGCTCTAATTTGACAATTTCAATTTCCTTCCTATTTCAGATGTCCTCAAAGAACATGTCTATGTATACAACCCAAGTAATTATAGTTCTTGGTTCTCTAAATGCTGACGGGCGTTATCCCACAAATGTTTAGCTTCTTTTGTCAACATAAAGGTTCCTAAATGCTCTGATATGTGCGTCTTGAAGTTCATGTTCTGGAGAAGCCCCACTCTAATATTTGACACTAATAATAAAATTTATAAGTTGTACTTTTCTTCTTTAACTAAAAGCAACTTTTTGTACGAAAACCTTGTTAGTACTAGTAAATTTTTCGAATAAAACTAAGAATTTATAACTAAATCAAGTTTAATGAGATTGCACTGTTTTATGTGAAGAAGATAGTTTAAAGTGTTTCATGTGAACATTGAGAAATATGATATCCTATATTTTAAAAGTTTCTTTTTCTCTTTGGAAAAGTTTTCTTTTATCCACTATAGTGTTTTTCAAAAATATTATAAATGTTTTTTTTATATATTATTTTGGGGTCTAGGGTATCACAGTTATCTTGATCATAAATTATACTCTTCTTCATTAGGGTAGGAAAGTCATGGATCTCTTGCATTCCCACCCGCTTTTAGATTTCTTGCTTGAGTCCTATTTAAAACTTGATGCACTTAGAATTTTCTGCTACCTCTCCAACATAGAGAGGGTATTACTTGGAAAACTCCTCAAACTCAGTGGCGTACTCTGCCACTGAAATATTCTCGTGCTCTAATTTGACAATTTCAATTTCCTTCCTATTGCAGATGTCCTCAAAGAAATACTTGACTAAGAACATGTCTCTATATACAACACATGTAATTATCGATTTTGATTCTCTAAATGCTGACGAGCGTTATCCCACAAATGTTTAGCTTCTTCTGTCAACATAAAGGTTCCCAAATGCTCTGATATGTGAGTCTTGAAGTTCATGTTTGGGAGAAGCCCCGCTCTGATATGTGACACTAAGAATGAAATTTATAAGTTGTACTTTTCTTCATTAACTAAAAGCAACTTTTTGTAAGAAAACCTTGTTAGTACTAGTAAATTTTTGGAATAAAATTAAGATGTTATAATTAAATCAAGTTTATTGATATTGCACTGTTTTATTTGAAGAAGATAGTTTAATGTGTTCCATGTGAACATTGAGAAATATGAAATCCTATATTGTAAAAGTTTCTTTTTCTCTTTGGAAAAGTTTTCATTTATCCACTATAGTGTTTTTCAAAAATATAGTAAATTTTTTTTTTATATATTATTTTGGGGTCTAGGGTATCACAATTATCTTTGGAATCGAGCCATCACTTTGAACTCATTCATTGGCACATTTTGTTGACACTAGTGTAAGTAGTAGTTCGAGCAGCAACCTGTGCAGCTTGAGTAGAGGCTTACACACTAGCTTGGGATTCAACCAAAGCCAAGAGAGTCTGCACTCTAATGCTTGCAGCGGACTCTAGAGATTTAGCAATCACAACGTCATTCCTTCCACCAAACATTACTATCTACATCAACCAGATAGGCCAATCGAATATCGTGTGCAACTTAGAGAAAAAGGGAACTAACTTAGTTCTACACAACTAACACAATAACAAGAACACATAACATATTTACGGCCTGATTGGTTATACCGTCTCTGATACTATTAATTTGACACCCTAAAGTCGAAAATAATAGTTTTTTGAAATTATCATCTAGTAATTAAATTCCTAGTTTTTAAAAATGCTAGTCACTTGGCACATCACATTAATTCTAAAAACATATCCATCAAGTTTAATGAATCAAAGTTATACTATTAGATAACAAAGTTTCATCGAAACAAAACGTAAACGAGTTTAGAAAAATAAAAGTAAAAATAACCCCAACCCGATGTCACTATCAGGGTGGAAACTCCAAAAATAAAAAGATGTTCAACAAAGTCGTTTTCTTCAAAATAAAAATACTTCCAAAACTTTAAGAGTACTAGTCATCACCTACAACTTGTGGCTCATTTGCGTCCATCGCAAACGCCTAACACAAACAACGAGAGGTGAGTTTTGAAATCATGTAATAGTATAAGATAAGTTAGAAGAACACGCAAGTAATGAAATTTGCCCAAGAATTCTAAATCTTCAAGAACATAATACCAATGGTTAATCACAATAAAACAGTCACAAATATGCAATGCTATGAATGTGCTTTACTCTATAATTCTTCATCGTTTAGTACCATTCTACTCTGAAGTACTTGTTTAGAAGACTTGATACTATGTAACCGTAATAGTGGATAGACAATTCATGAATGGTCATGCCTTCATAGATTCCCCTAATGTAATCTGAGACATATATACGCGATAACCGGGGTATTCATGTGTTGCACGGTAGCTTCTGACCTTAGAGAATAACCCATTAATACACTTAGGAATTACGTAGACCCAAAAGAACACAAGAAATAAGGAGTTTGAATTGTGTTTTATTTTTAAAGTTGTGCAGTTATACTTAAAGTAAACAAGATAATGAACGAGAATGAAAACAGAGTAGACAGGCACTACAATTTATCTTGGTTCACCACCAAAACTGTCGCTATGTCCAGTCTATTCAACATGAAGGATTTAATCCGCTAAATTATCACTGGATCAGACTTACACTTGAACGCCTATTTGACATGTTGACCATGTTCAATCTCCACCTTCTAGCTTAATACATTCAAGCTGTTGAGGAAGGCACCTGCTACTGGGTTAGGTTACACAAAAAAAGTTTTGAGGTTTATCTGAATAAGCTCTTGCAGAGAGTGTTTACAACTTTATGCTTCGGAAAAATTCTCTCAGCTCTAAAATGATGATATCAGTAGTACAAATGTGATTATGGTTTGTTTCTTGTATGTTGTGTATGTTCGTTGTTGCATCTATCATCATTGATGGAGGTACGCCCTATATAGAGTACAATTAGGGTTTATAGTCGTTCTATTGATAGTATAAAATAAGGATCATATATGAAGTTTCATATCGTATCTTTGTGGAATTGATTTGATAGAGAAACTTTCCAGAAAATATTGATCTTGTACTGGTTCGACGTATCTGTTTGAAATAGTTGGGAACTAGAGGGAATGATTTTGATAGAGTGTCTTGAGATCTTTAGACAAGTAGCTAATTTAGGATGTGCATCAGAGGATGCACAAATTGCTTTGTCTTCAGAGCGTTTGATTTTTTAGAGTGTTGAATTTATCAAAGGGTGAAAGTTTAGAGTCAGAAGATCAGACGTTTGATGTAATTATTAGAGGTAGAGGTAGAGGCAGAAGAATTCTAGTCACGCTTATTAGAGGCAAAGGCATACGAGTTCTTGTCATGCTTATCAGAGACAATGGTAGAAGAATTCTTGTCACGTTTATTGGGCGCAGACTATCAGAATCCATGTTGAGTTCATCAGAGGCAAATGAGCTGTCTTCTGATCATGATAACTCATCAATCTTTAACTAGTACGTCCAAATCAACATCTTGTCCTTGGTTGAAGTACTCAAACCAGCCTACTACAACTAGGTCATCAAAGAAGTTGAAATTGTTCTCAACTAGGTCTGAGAGACCGACTTTCAGTTCATGGAGAATCTCAAGTTGATCGAGGATGCATTGAAACGTTGGAATGTAGGTTTCATTGGTAGAAGAGGGAATTAAGGATGAGCTTGACGCCATTGAAACAAGAGAGTTTGAGGAAAGCGGGGAAGTTGAATTGTTTGCAAAGAACAAAATTAGGGGATTTGTGAGAGTCGTGAGTGATAGTGAGTATAAAAGGTTTAAGAGCAAAAATGGTTGAGTTTTTCAAAAAAGATTACAACGAGGGTGCACATGTGAGGCACTTGTTAGACTATCATATCTTTTAAGAAGTAAAATGTTATATATTCATGAGTAATTGAATTTAAATGAACCAGAGTTGTAAGTAAAGTCAATTTCATCAGAAGCAAAACATTAATGTTTTTAACTAGTTACTTTGTTTTACCAGCGGCAAGGCATACAGAGGATCTAAACATCATTCTTTGAAAAACATAATTTTGAGATGTTTCTTTATAAGGTTGATTTTGTCCTCAACAAGGGGTTTTGGGAAGGTATCAGCTCACTAGTGATTAGTGTTAACAAATTTAATGTCTAAAATACCCTTCTGGATATAATCCCTAATAAAGTGATGGTTAATATCTATATGTTTTGTCCTAGAATGTAAAATAGAGTTTTTGGTTAAACATACAACTAAAGTGTTATCACAGAAGATAAGAATGTTACTCATAAATTTTGAAGTCTTCGAGTTGATGCTTCATCCATAACAATTTAGTGGTGCAATTAGCTGCTAAGTAATAATGCTTTGTATTTTGCTTGACCAAGAGATCAGATTGTCACCTAGGACTGTACAGTTTCCACTGGTTCTCTTTCTTTGTAGCCTATCTTCAGTGTAGTCAACATCAGAGTTACCTACTAACCTGTACTCAAAGGATTGCTTATAACACAGACCAAGGTTAGTAGTGTTTTTTAGATATCTAAAGATCCTCTTAACAACTGTTAAATGGGATTCTTTAGGGTTAGACTAAAATCTGGCACACACACACACACTAAACAAAATATCAGGTCTAGAGGCAGTTAAATAAAGGAGGGAACCTATCATTCATTTGTATAACTTTTGATCTACATTTTCACGTGCTCATCCTTGTCAAGAGAACAAGTTGGATGCATAGGTGTGGACTTTGGTTTACAGTAATTGATTTTAAATTTTTTAAGCAGCTCTTGGGTGTATTTTGTCAGGTGAATTAGTACAACCTTTGGGTTTTGATGAATTTGAATTCCCAAAAAAACTCATTCTGCATTAACTTAGAATATTCTTGGCAGAGATTTCCGTTAGTAGAACCAAAAATAATATTAGCAACATATATCTGGACAATGAAAAAGTCATTCTTAGATGATTTTCTAAATAAAGTAGTTTCAACTTGACCTTTTTAAAAGTTATTTTCTAAAAGAAAGTTCATTAGTCTATAATACCAAGCTCTTAAAGCCTGTTTAAGATCATATAAAGAATTCTTAAGTTTGAAGACATGGCATGGATATTCATTGTCTTCGAAACCACGAGGTTTTTTGATATATACTTCTTCATTTATATAACCATTTAAAAATGAACTTTTCACGTCCATTTGATATAAGGTGATTTATTTAATACAACAAATGAAACTAAGAGTCTAATATCTTCTAAGCTTGCCACCAGGGTGAAAGTTTCAGTGTAATCAATACCTTCCGACTGACTACAACCTTGGGCTACAAGTCTACCTTTGTTTCTAACTACTTCACCTTTCTCATTAAGTTTGTTTCTGAAAACCCACTTAGATAGTATCCATCCATCATATGATAATGCTTTGTTTCTGGATGTAGGTTTAATTTTAGAGAGTAGTCCAAACAAAGATGTCTATTTAAGAGCATATTTGGTTTTCAACAGATCATTAGCGTTGCCTATGATCAAAGATTCTAGATCAGATGACTTGTATTTCCATCCAGTTTTGGATTCTTGATGCTCTTGATCTAAGTTGTTTGATGGATCCTCTAGTTCATTTCGGACTTGATTTGATTCTTCTTAAGTTTTATCTGGTTCCTCTAAAGTAACTTGTTCCTCTACAATCTGTAAATGCACAGGCTACATCTATCTTTGACTTATTAGGGCCAAGCTTTTTGTCATCAAACATGACATAGATTGATTCCACAATAATTAGTGTTTCTTCATTGTATACTCTATAGTGTTTAGACCTTTCAGAGTATCCCAAAAATATGCATTTTTGAGATCATGAGTTAAACTTGTCAAGATTGTCTTTGATGTTTAAGATATAGCAAATACATCCAAAGTGATGAAAATATGAAATGTTGGGCTTTATTCCTTTCCACAATTCATAAGGAGTCTTATTGAGAATAGGTCTAATATAGATTCTATTTTGAATGTAACATGCAGTGTTCACTGCTTTTGCCCAAAAGTGCTTGGCAACGTTCAATTCGTGAGTTATGGTGTGTACCATTTCCTGAAGAGATATGTTTTTCCTTTCTACAACATCGTTTTTATGGGGTGTTCTAGGAGAAGAAAAATTATGTAAAATGCAATTCTCTTCATAGAAGTTTTCAAAAAGCATGTTTTGAGATTCACCTCCATGATCACTGCGAATCGTTGTTATACAAAAAGTTTTCATTTTGCACTTGTTTGAAGAAGGTTGTGAATACTTTATGTGGCTCATCTTTGTGCTTTTGAAATTTTATCCATATCTATCTGGAATAGTCATCAACAAAAACGAGTCCACATTTTACCATTGATAAAGACAATCTTTATAGGGCCAAAAATATTCATATGTAAAAGTTCAAGTGGTCTAGATGTGGAAACAATGTTTTTAGAAGAAAAAAAAAAGATTTTGTTTGTTTCCCTTTCTAACATGCCTCGCATAGAACACCTGAATTGTAATTAAGATTAGGCAAGCCTTTGACTAATTCGTGTCTTTTTAAATTTGAGATGAACCTCAAGTTGGTATGTCATAATCATAGTCTTTTTAAATTACAGACATAAGACACTTGACTTCTTGTTTGTTCAAATAAGATAAGTTTATTTTGTAAATGTTATTTTTCCTTTGGCTAGTAAATAATATGAATCCATCACAACCACTTGTCTTAGTTAAATTATGCTCAATAGACTATGCATTAGTCATTTTATAAATAAAACATTCTTAATAGAAGGAAGGGAGCCATTAACTACTGTGTCGTGTCTAATGATCTTACCTTTTTTATCACCTTCAAATCCTACGAATCCCCCATTCTTGAGGGTTAGATCTTGGAACATAGACTTTTCTCATGTCATGTCATGAGCATCCACTGCCCAGGTACCATGATCGGTGTTTCAACTTTGTTGCTAAGGATATTTTCAAGATAGATTATTTTATCTTTAGGTACCCAAATTTGGTAGGGTCTTGGTTTGTTACTTTTGAAAGGTATCTTGTCATTCCATGTTTTTAACATAGTACAAGTTATTCGATTAATACCTTTCTTATGGCAGTAAGCACAAGTAATATCACGTTTATTGTTTCTATTGACACCATAAATCATAGAAGCTTGTTTATTTTTGTCTTGGCCTTTAGCTAGAAAGGCTGTTTTATACTTAACAGAGTTGCAGACTTTATCTTATGAGATTTCAGAAACCTTTTGTTTTAGAGTTAGGTTTTCTCTTTTTAGGTTTTCAAAATATTTTTCAAGGGAATTGCATTTGATTTTTAAGATGTCATGAGCGTTTTTGAGAGACATATGTTTTGAAGAAACCTTATGATTTTTTGTAGAAACTCATTTAGCATATCTATGAGTTCACTACGGGATAAGTCAGAGAATTCCTCAATTTCTTCATCAATAGCCTCAGAGTTAGAGTTAGCATCGTTCATTAGAGCCATCTTCGCATGCTGTTAATCTTCATAAGATGATCCTTCAAAGTCAATCCAAGTTTCCATAAGACATTTCTTCTTGGTCTTGATGTCTTTCATGTGGGATTTTCCTTTCTCAAGTTTTGGACGTTCTTATTTGAAATGACCTGGTTCCTAGCATTCATAGCTGATGAGCTTTCTTTTGTCTAGATTTTTACTTATTTCTCTGCTACTTTGGGATCTTCTAAAATCTTTTTTGGGAAAATTTTTCTTTCTGTTTTTCCATATGCGCTAGATTTTTCTTAAGATAAAGGACAACTCTTCATCATCTGAGTCTTCACTCTAATCTTCGCGTTCGCTTTTCTCTGAGTCATTGGTTGCTTGCAGGGCCTTAGAACTTGTTTTCTTTCATTGGGGTTTGAGAACCAGATATTTAGACATTTTTTCGATGTCTTCATCTTCTTCCATCTGAAAGCGTTCATACTTTGAGACGAGCATATTATCTTTGGCTTCATGTACCTTCTTGTTTCCTTCGTAGTTAAGAACTAGAGCATCAAACGTTTGATGTAACCATCAGAGGAAAAGGAAGAAGAATTCTTCTAGTCACGCTTATCATAGGCAAAAGAATTCTTGTCACGCTTATCAAAGGCAGAGAGAAAAGAATTCTCGTCACGCTTATTAGAGGCAGACTATCAGAATCCACATTGAGTTCATCAGTGGCAAATGAGCTGCGACATTGCTTTGCGTTATCAAAGGCATTGCAATGCAACGCTAGTTCGCGTATCAAACTTATCAAAGAGAGGGAAATACATGTTTTATCTTTTTCTTTGTCTATTTATTAGAGGATACGCTGAGAGTCCATTGACCGAAAATATCAATTTGAACTTGCACACATAAATTCAACGTTAGGGCATTAAATGGTCTCCCCAAATGATTTTGTTATCATTAAAACAATTGAGGGGCTTATTTCTTCAAATCAATTTGGTTCCAACAAATTCCTCAAGTGTCTCAATCAGACAATTGAATACTCAAGTTTTAGGATTCAAAAATATATTGTACCAAAATAGAGAAATAATAAATGGTATAACTAGAGTCTAATAGAAATAAAGTCCCTAAAGCTGACCATAACTACCCATCCTAGAAATTAAATAAAATGCTCCATCTATTCCATGAAAACTCCTCCGGGTGCGAAAGCGAATTGGGGATGTCATTTGTCCAAAAGTAAGGGTTATATCCAAATAACAAACACGGAGCAAATAGACATGTGTAACACCCCAAATTTAAAATTAACTATGTTATTAACAAAATAGGATTTTAAATAATTAATTTGATGTTAAAATTATTTTAGAAAATATGTTGATTAATTTTCTTTATATGTGTGCTTTCTATGATGTGCTAATCTTGTACATATTTGACTAAATGAGTGATATAAATAATAAATATTATATTTTATTATTTTATATATTTTTCTTAAAGTAATAGTATTTTAGTTAAAATATTTTAAAGAATAAGATTTTAGACGATTTTACGTGTATATGTGTATTCATAATTAATGTGGTCTTTTCTTGTATGTTAGACTAATGTTAAGTGTGTGCATTGTTATATTTTAATTATTTCTAACTATTTTCTATTTTTAGTTAATTATTTTATAATTAATTATCTTGAGATATTAGTAATATTGACGTTGATTTCCTTTATGTTTATAGTTGCTATGGAATCCTGATTTTATACATATTTATTGTGATTTAGTAATTAATATAAATTATTGATGTTATGTTTATATATTTTATCGTTTTGATTATTCTATAAAGATTATAGTATTTTTATGAGTTTATTTTGAAAAATATTATAGTTATTAGTTGGAATGTGAGAATTTTTGTTATTAATGTGTTTTAAAATATTAATTACTTTTTTTTAAAAAATATTAGTAAGGTTTCAGTTAGGGGTGTACAAAGGACGGGTTAGGTCGGGTTTGGTATGTCCCTTACCCCCGGTCCTATATTTGATCAGACCAATTTTTAGACCCTAACTCGTCCCTTAACCCGATCAAACCCGAATATTTGTGGGTTCAATAAAGACGGGACGATACCGGGTTGGTCTTAAGATAAGTCGCAAACTAGTAATTCTTGAACTTTTTTTAGAAAAAAAATATAAAATTTAAAGTAACTCATAACAAACCATCTATGATTACCTCTTGTTAATTCATTCAAAAGTAGTAACTCATAACATCTATTATATATTTTTAAAGTAATTCCTTCCACATAAGCAAACATATCCCACCTCAGCAAAAAAGCTGATGTGTACACCCTTGATAGAGAGTTTCCTTTCCTGTTTCTAAAGTTTCCTCTCGTCAATTTCTAAATAAATTTTTCCCTATTTTAATCCCTCTAATCCCTAATTTTTTTAATGGCTTCCTTCAAAAGTTTTTTCTTTTGTATTCTAATTTTATAATCGCTCCCTCCAAGCTGCTTCTTCATCCTTGATCATCTCGTCGATTCACGATTCACAGTCATCCTCTCCCTCCAGAAAAAGTGGCAACGTCCCTCCGTGGTCCGCTTCTGCTTTGTCATCCTCGCAAAATCATCTTATGTGAAATCATCTTCTGCGAAATCATCTTCTTTGACGTCTGCGGTTGGCTTCTGCTTCATCATCCTCGCAAAATCATCTTCTTCGAAATCACAATCATCCTTTGGGTCCAGAAAAAGTGGTAACGTCCCTCTGTGGTCTTCTTCTGCTTTGTCATTCTCGCAAAATCATCTTCTGTGAAATCATCTTCATGGTAACTCTTCGAAATCACTAATTCGTAACTCTTTTGAATCAACTCAATTGATGGATGGACTTAGAATTGACATGTTTTTTAAATACGTTAATTATAATTAGTATAATGATTGCATATATCAGAAATTTATACTACGTAACTTGAGGAACATGTGTGAAAATCCTTCATCTTTAATTGTTGTTTTTACATTTGGCGCTGCTCCTTACATTGACCGGGATTATTGCATCTCGCAATCCTTTCGTGACACCTCCACTCTCTGCTCAATTGCACCTCGCAATCGCGTTTCGCTAAGCAAATGGATGACAAGGTAAGAAAGTTAGTTATGTTACTGTCATATCTAGTTGAATTATGTGCATTATAATTTTTCTTTAAAATTTATTATAGTCTTTCTTAAATGCAGTTGTATTTTTCCATGAGTTTATACCAAAGGCATGATATTTCTATAAGACATTTTCTTCTAGAAATATTCAACCTTATTATATCATATAAGCCTCGTATTTCACATTCATATGTGTATAACTTTTTGTTATGGTTTTTATTAAAATAACATTTCTAATTCTAGCAATATATTGTATCTTTGTGATTTGTAGTCAATCAGTACTTTGTCGTTGGTTGTACTCCCTAAATCATGCTTCAGTTAGGAAATGTGTTGTATGGCATTTTTTTTTCTCCAAAGATACTCCGACCAACTCTACTCCAAAGATACTCCGAAAGAGGTATAGGTTTGTTTGTTGCAACAAAAGTTTTACTTCTCTTTGTCCATTTCTGATTTTGCCCAGCATAAATTCAATTTTGTTCTATGCTCCAGTGTTGTTTCAAAGCATGGGATTTGGAGGAGATGCATCACTCTACTCCTTAGCTTTGATTAGAGGTTTTCTTGCTTTCTTAACATTCATTTCACTTGTCAAGTAAGAAAAAGTCTAATCATGTTTAAGAGATATGCGCCATTGAATTAGGAAATAATTAAAATTTAAAAGCTTAGGGTAAATTATAATATGAACCAAAAAGACAAATCAATATTAGTATGTCATTTCTTTTTAAAAAAGCCCTCTAATTATTGCTGATTTCATTCTTGATATATTAGTATGCATATTCTTTGGAAAAGCCCTCAATTTTCAAATAAACTCATTCATTTTTGTATTTTTGAGGATCCTTAATTGCTTTCTATATTATATCAACTTCCTAGTGTCACACCCCCAATTTTATAAGAAACTATTTTATTAATTAAATATTATTTTAGATAATTAATCTGGTGTTAAAATTATTTTAGATATATGTTAATTAGTTTTATGATTAATTTTCTTTATATGTGTGTTTTCTATGATGCTTTAGTCTGTACCTTTTTGACTAAATGAGTGATATAAATAACAAATATTATATTTTATTATCTAATGGATTTTTCTAAAAATAATAGTATTTTAATGTAAATATTTTAAAGAATAAGATTTTAGGTGATTTTACGTGTATATGTGAGTTGGTAATTAATGTCATATTTTCTTGTATGTTTAACTAATGTTAAATGTGCACATATTTATATTTTTATTATTTCTAAGTATCTCTTATTTTAATTATTTATTTTAAAAATAATTATTTGAGATATTAGTAATGTTGTGTTTGATTTCCTTATTTTTATATATGTGTTATGCCATTGTGATTTTATATATATTTATTATGATATAATAACAAATATAAAGTGTGATTTATTTTATAGTTTCGATTATTCTTTAATGATGGTAATATTTTAATTTGAGTGTTTTGGAACATAAGTATTATTATAGTGATAGTTTTGAATATAAGAGTTTTGGTTATGAATTTGTTTTAAAAGATTAATTACTTTATTTTTTGTGTTTAAAAAAAATAGCTTTGGTAATTGTTGGTAAAAAAATAAGTAAAATGTGTTTCATGGGTTAGGCCCATATGGAAGTAAAACCTAATTAAATAATAATAATAAAATATAAGGAAGGAGGAGTAGCAGGAGCCGCCTAAGGAATAAAAAACATAAATTAGGATTATCATTTCGCACGGATCACCGATAACTATTTCATAAAAGTTTCTCTATTTTCGCCCAAAATTCAGTATGTTGTTATATTCATTTAGATAGTCAAATAAACTTACTTCCTCAGATTTTTAACCATCCCAATTTCTCTCTAAAACACCCGACTTCTCCGTTTATGAAATTCCTTATTTTGCATCCTTCTTCTTCACCGTAACTCCGATTTGAGTGAAACCAACGCCAAAACGATCGTGTGAAAAATGTCTATATTATCCACTAATTGGTTTTCTGATTTATGATAAGTTTCCTTGACCGAATTTCAAAATTAGTTTTAGAGTGCCTTCACATAATTTATTTTTAACGTTTACCCATAAACTGTGGAGTTAGATCGATTGAAGGACAAAGAGTCAATGAACAAAGGCTGTTTTCTCTTGGAATCGTATTCGTGTGTGAAAGCGTCGAAATAAGGTAAGGTCATGAGTATAATATATTGTGAGATGAACGGGTAAACCGTATTTCCCAACGATTCATCCGAGGCTCGCTACGTACGGCAGTAGCCTTTTGAGGGATAAATTAATTAATGTGCAAATATGGAAATTGTGAGATTAAAATATTGAATAGAAATATTTGTAAGGTGTTGATTGATTTAATTTCTTTAAATGTGTGATGTTTGATGTTATTGTGATATTGAGTGTCGAATTAATTATATATATATGTTTGATTCAATGAGTTTATGTGATCTGATAATAAAAGATGGATGTGTTGTGATAATTTTATGTGATGATGATGATGTATGAATAATAATTGTAATTTTATAAATTTGTGATAAGTTTATGTGATAGGGTACGATTGATGATAGTGATGCTCTAAATTTGTGATGAGTTATGTAATGATGATGATGTGTGATTTATAATAGTGATGTTATGAATTTGTGATGAAAATATTGAAGTAACCCCTGATGAAATAATTGTGATTCCAATTTGTGTTTGAGATGACTGTCTTAATGGAGTATCATAGGCCAACGAGGGGAAAAAATAAATATTGAGAATTTGTGAAGTGGAGATTATTTTGTCATCATATAGGTAGGGCCTGACAAGCCTAGTGATTCCGGGGAAGTACAACTGAATTGAGCCTGATCGTGGCGGTCTACTGTTGAGCCTTAAGGCATGATTGTTAGACCTTGGAGGTATTCGGGTGGGGAATTCCTAGGTGACTTGGAGGTAGCACTCCAAATGTCGGGAGCTACCATGCAACACACGTTTACTCCGACTGTCGCGTATATGTGTCTCGGGTTGAGTTGAGGGGATCTATGAGGACATGGCCAATTTGAATTGTCCGTCCACATTGTGAAGTAGAGTCTAGGCTCATGCATAACATTGCATTTTCTTGTGATTGCTTTGTTGTGATTAATATGTATCGTGTGCGATAATATTTTCTGCGATGATTTGATGTTATAGTGAAGTATATTGATTTTCCTTGATTTTGACTATATAATGTGATGTTTTTCTTTGAAGAATGTTTGTGTAATATACGGTTTATTGATGATTAATTGCGTGTTCTTCTTACTTATATTATACTATCAACATGATTTCAAAACTAACCTCCTTCGTTGTTTGTGTTTGACTGGCTTAGCGCTACGTTTGCGAAATCGTAGTTATTATAGGTTAATGAGTTTTGAAGGTTAAGTTTGAGAGGAACCCCGCTCTGATAGGTGATATCGGGAATTAAGAGTTGTAATGTGTATTTTACTTATGTAATTACAAATGACTTTTTATATGAAAACCTCAGTACCGGTAAGTCTTGGGAATTAAATTAAGAAATTCTAGTTAAATCAAGTTCATTAAATTTTAATTGAGGCACAAAGTTGAATTGTTACATGTGTATTTAGAGAAACGTGATATCCTAAAATAGATATAAAAGTTTTTATTTTCTTGAATAGATTTTCTTCATCCGCCGCGAGTTTTCTTCAAATAATTTAGTATAAATTATTATAAATGTTATTTTGGGGTTTAGGATGTCACACCTAGAAATTGGATGCACTTGCATTAATTTCTTTTATATAAGAGAGGGGAAAAGTAATGCTGGCTGTGAAAGTATACGGGAAAGCAAAGTAGTTGCAGCATCAGCAGCTATGCCAGCTCTCATGGACATTGCGGTCCCTATTGCACGCAAGAAATTCAAATGCATCCAAATTTTAAGAGGCTGCATCAAAATATAATAGAAAAGAAATTGACATAATCTAAAATTGGATGCACTTGCAACTGTATTTCTATATTTTGAGGATCCTTGATTATTTCTGTATTATTATCTCATTTGATATATTAGTATTTAAGTTGATATAATATCAAGGGATCCTTAATTAGCCTTTATCTTGGAGATATAATATTCTCATCCATTTCTGTATTATGGCGAGACTTTGACAAAAATAAATGTAAACAAAATAAGGGATATTGTTCACTCTAATTTTGATTACATCGATTTTACTAGCCTCTTAATTGAGTTGTTACAACCAAAATATCGTCAAACAATCAAACAAAATAAGGGACAATTAATAATGACTCCAACTTAAAATAAAAAGGGTGTTGCCAACCATCCAAATAAACACTTGAATATCTGAATTTCTTTTTCTATTCTATCACACTTGAATCTCTGAAGTTCTTAGATCATTCTATGATGAGAAACAAAATAAGTTTTGCCTTTAATCCCGACGCCTACAATAAACTTATGAAAAAAATAGCTAGGTTAAAGCGACAAATGAAAATGGTGGTAAGCAGAGGTCGAGTGCAAATTATGTGTCTTCAAGACCTGCTTGACAAACTTCCTATGATTTTAACTAACGGCTTTTGAATCTTACATTCTCATTTTTACTATGCTAAATTTTTGTGTTCCCTTATACACACTCTTTTTTAATTCAGAAGCTCAAGAATGGCATCTGCGAACATTGTGTCAGTTCCTACAAGCTAGGTTTCAAAGGAAACAATTAGTTCATTTAAGAAGACTCTCCACCTTCCTTCACAATAGTAGAAACTGTGGTATTTATTTACTGTTATTCTATTTTGTTCTTATGGTTTCAATTTAAAGACACCTTGATTTTTTGTTTCTTTGCGTAGTTTGATTGCCAATTTTATGGTTGTGTGTTGTATATAATATCTTTAATGACCTTCTGTCCATCAGATTCCTGTTTTAGTTGAAAGAGCAAATTAAGGAAATTAGGATTTATGAGTGAACGAATAGTTTGTAGTTTTTGAAATGAGATAAATAGATAGATGGATAAATACCATTTTAGAAAGTAGTTCATCTCTGTAAGGTCTATCAAAAGTAGGGTCTCAAAGGAAATTAGAATAAAGAGGTGTTGAGAGATCTTGGAGCATACCATGAGTGAATCAACTCCACCTCCATATGCTGCTGCGATAAGATTTTCAAAAGTAGTAACTGCATATGATCATAGAATTACAAAGATTGGCTTATAAAATAAACGAGAAGAAAAATAGAAATGAATAAAAACTGACTATATTGGCCCAAATCCCACTTCACCAATCTTATTTGCAGGGTCAAAGTCATTAGTGCCTGCTTTAATTTGTCTTAAGCTGAAATAACCTGTTTTAAGATCATGAAGGTCTGCAACATAGAAGATTTTCAAGTAAATCACCATTCGGATTATAAAAAATTTGGCAAGAGAATAAAATAAAGGCAATTAAAATGGAAAATAGCTAATTCTACAAAATTCTATAGAAAAAAAAAAGTTTTGTACCACAGTATTGAATCCAAATCAGCAATTTCATTTAAGTTTGTCATCCCTCTATAATTATAAAGTAATTTTTATGCCTTTCCGAAGAATATGCATGGATATATAAAAATCATGTTCACACCTAATTATATACTTTAGATTCATGTTCATACCTTATTATATATATTTTGCTAATAAAAAAATAATTCTAGCAATGGCACCAGTAGACAACCCTCTTGAATGATTTTAAAAGTCAACAACAAAGTTGAAATGCTTATAGAAAATGAAAAAGCATGGCAGTCGAAAAAAACATGGAAAACAAGTAATAAACAAAAACTTACTTGGTATTACTGTGATAGCAGATATAAGAGGTCCATATACACCTTTATGGCAGTGGTTCCTTTCCCTGCTCAATACAAGTGAATTCCCAAGGTGTTGTCATCGACATCGACATCAAATTCCTTAGTGATTCCCTTTCCAACTCCACCAGCTTCTTCCATAATGTTAAAAATTTTCATACATTTAAAACCATGTGAAGATGTAGCATTTTAAATTTATACCTTCAGTTTAGGACATTTAGTTTCTACAAATATAAGAATCAACAAAAATAATGTAACGAAATAACTTCACCTCCGTGCTCACTTGAATTGAAACATCAAATATGCATCTTCCAAGCATGCTGAAAGTCTGGTCATCAGAAAACATTATCTCAGCAAAATGCAGTTCACTTTATTATTTAAAACGAGGTGCATTTCATGAAGCTATGAAGGATTTCTTAGTTGGAACTTCTTACTTTTTGGTGCAGGCTTGCCTTTTTGATTTTTTTTTAACTTCTCATCTCCTTCTTCTTATACATAGTATATTACTACAGGCTACAAGAAAGTTATAATTTTTACATATTTGTTTCTATTGTTTGGTTATTCATTTTGTTTAAATCTTTTGAGAAATTGACTTATACGGTGTTACAGGGACGCATTTTTAGATAATGCACTTTGGGATAAGGAAAATTCTGTTAAGAATTTGTTATAGTTTTCAAGAGTTTGTCTTAAAATAGTTAGCCTTTCTTATAGAAGTTTAGGGATAGGTACATGATTGCTGATAGGAATCTAGTCACCTACTACATGAAGTTTTTGTCATTACCAATGATGAAATGTAATAAATATTTGTAGAGGTTGATCAAGACTGCTTGGAAAAACTTGTCCGGTGTCGACTTGTGAGGTTTAAAAGAAAACAATTGCTTCATTTTAAAAGGAATTATGTTTGTGTTGAAAATAAAGGTGTGCATAATATATTTTCTAAATATGATTACTACAGTTGCAACGTTTCTCTAAATTACAGAATTGACTATACTTAGGATGCCTATATTTGAATTTTATCAACGTTTCTCTAAATTGACAGTCATTTTTCATAAACGTATTTTTTAAGTTCGTAACTAACAATTGAAATCATATTCAAGATGCGATGGCTATATGTCGATATGATGGATATCCCGACTTATTTTTAACATTCACATGCAACCCAAAATGGCCAGAAATACACTTTTTCCTTGAAACTATTGAAGGACAAAAAAGTGACGACAAACCCGACACTTTTTCCTTGAAACTATTGAAGAACAAAAGGTTTGTAATCATCAAAAAGAGGGAGATTGTTGACGTAAAAACCTTTTTGATGTATGTTTTAATGACAACAATCCTTATGAAATAAATGATTAAGTTTTATGAATGGTGATTTACTAATGATTGCACTTGAGTTTTATTTAAACAACATGAATTGCATAAGTGAACAAGAAAGAAGCCATTCACTTCAACAAAGTGCATAAAATTGATGACAAGATCATTCTGGTTTATTAAAAACAGAAATATGAGAAACGAAGAATTTCCTGGTTATTAAATAGAAAGCGAAGAACGTTAACGAATTATATCAAGATATTATTGTTAAATAAAGTTCATTGAGATTGCATTGTTTTAATTGAGGAATAAAGTTTGACTTGTTCCATGTGTAATTTGAGGAACGTGATATCCTAAATTAGTTTAAAATGTTTTTACTTTCTTGGAAACAAATTTTATTTATCCGCTGCTAATTTTTATAAAAATGTAGTATAAATTATTATATATGTTATTTTAAGGTTTAGGGTGTCACATTAGTGGTATTAGAGAAGGGTTTTTCAATCAGGCCAAGTGGGTCGAGTGTCGGTTCAGTGTTAGTTAAATGTCAGTTGTGTTTTCTTGTGTATTAATTATTTTCACTAACATGTTTTTTTCTGCCGTTATATTGTTGTGTTAGTTAAATGTCAGTTGTGTTTGAAGTTACTAATTAACTATTTAATGTTGCTTACTTTGATTGCGTTGTGGATTCTAAGTTCCAACGTAATAGATTAAATAGACTACGAAATTATTTGTTAAAATTTAAGTTATTTTGAATAGTTAACATTATTAAGTTGATTACTTATTGAAGGGACTTGTAGCTTCTGCTTCTAACTACAGTTGTCTGCTCTCTTGTTATAGTAGATAGTTAGAAATAAATTTTTTGATTGACCAGCTATATTTGGTAAAAATTATTAATTTTATCGAGGTAATACTATTTATCAATTGATAGACCTTGCCTTTTTGTGGATGTACCTGTTGAGGTAAAAACCTTTTTGATGTATGTTTTAATGACAACAAATCTTATGAAATAAATAATTAAGTTTTATGAATGGTGATCTACTAATGATTGCACTTGAGTTTTATTTAAGGAACATGAATTGCATAAGTGACCAAGCAAGAAGCCATTCACTTCTTCAAAGTGCATAAAATTGATGACAAGATCATTCTGGAAAAATGAAGAATGTTCTGGTTATTAAACAGAAAAACAAAGAACGTTCTAGTTTTCACAGCTTTATTCCAAGAACGTTATGGTTTACAAAGAACAAAATCTGTTGTAATTTAAAGATCGATCATGGCAACAAAAATCCATCAATCTATATTGCAAATTACCTGTATTCATTACAGAGGAACAAAATTATATACTCAAGATCATTTTGGACAGATTCTTTCCATAAGACCAACAAAAGGCAAAATAAAGCATCAAGAACAAACAACAAGATCAATCTCCAGATTGATGGTTAATAAGTACATCATGGACAGAAATGATAAGACACTAACACTGTAAAAAGCAGCCTATGCACAGAGCAGAAAAGCATGACACATAACAGCTATCAAAATCCAGCAATCATACAAAACATAAACGAAGAATGTTCTTGTTTTACAAAAGAACATTCTAGATATTCTCTTTTAAAGGCATAATTAAAAAAGATAATTTTTCGCAGTCCAAACCACATATTAAAGAGTATCAAGACTGCTCAAATCAATGGTCAACCCCAGAACTCAAGTTGAATGTCCAAATAAGGAAAAACAGCCTCAAGATTGATCTCCAAATTAATGAGTTATGAGCAAAGACACAAGTACATTGTATTTGCAATATTTTGCAGAAAGCTCTGCATAATTCTGATTGGAAACAGTACCAAAACTGACATTTCAAAGCTCATTCACTCACTCATTCACGTTCTTCGATTGTCAAGAACTTTCTGGACAACAATATAAACACATGTTTAATTGCTTTAAAATATATCTAATGCTTGGGAAGTGTACCCAACAACTACATTCATTTTAAACTGAATATTTAAAGCCTTTTATCATCTATAAATTGAAGATCAATTGGAAGATGAAGGCAAGAGTTCAATTTACAAATCAACCAACACTTGTTCAAGTAATAACATGTCAAAAACTCTTCAAGCAAACTCCAGCTCTCTTCACTATATCTTTGGACCATCATTTACTGAGTTTATCTTTATTTATCTCAAACAAGTGTTGAGAAGTTTAAAAGATCCCAAACACTTTTATTATACACATCATTTATAGCTCAAGTTTATCTTTTATGTTAGATTGAGTGTGTTTGTAAAATTCCTTTCAAGACTGAAAGGTGATTGTAAAAATCTTTTCTAGGTTGAAAGGTGAAGATTGTAATTGATCCAGGTCTAATTAAGAGAAAAGGTGTGAAGGAGAACATTCTTGTTTCTGAAGGACATAGTGAAAATTTCACAGTTGTGAGGACTGGACTAGCCTGAGTTGGGTTAACCAGTATACTTTTTGTGTGTGATCTTTCTATCCCTTATCTCCATTTATTTATCACTCACTTAGCACTGATCACATCGTGAAGTTTTTATTGTTATATTACTAACGAAGAACGTTATGCTTTTATTGTTTATCAAACCAAGATCATTCTTGAGTTAAAATCTTTTTAAATACATAAATTAATTTTAAAAAGGGAATCACAATTCAAACCCCCTTTCTTGTGATTGACATTACTACTTCAGTATCATGATGATTAAAGATTTTACGTTAGTCTTAGTTTTGAAACATTAGGAAATTCATATTATTAGAGGTTGGTAGAAGTTTAAAGTTAGAGTTTTTAAAAAGTACATTTTGAATGAGTTAAAGTTGATTTATTTGCAAAATGAAAATAACTTTTTTTTTGAATTGCTCTTGATATATTTTAAAAAATTAAATTGAGTTGGATTTTTGTTGATTTATAAAATAAAAACAATTTTATACTACTGATTTTGTTTAAAGTTTAAAATAGCTGCAAATTTACAACATGTTCTACTATGTGTTGTTTTTGATGTGTTATGCGGTAGTCCAATTTTGTGGCTTAATAGAAACTGTGGATGTATATATAGGCATGTTGAGTAGCTAGTGTGAAGGGAGGCTATTGTTTTTTAGATTTGTGAATTAGTGTAAATTATTATCATAACCAAGTATGCCATATGTTGTGTGTCATGCGTACTACTTTAATATATATAAATATACAACTTTGTTTTTTTTCTAAGTTTTGAGAAAATAAGAAAATAAATTTGACCTATTTTGGAAGTGTTAATTTATTGCAAAATTTTCTATCTATCTATCTATATAGTTTAAATTTTCTTTCATAATATAGTTGAAAATAATAACTTTTAAATTGATTAATTATTTAGAAATGTGTTTTTGATGATTAAAGTACGAGTAAAATTTTAGAAATCTTACAAATTTTAAAA
The DNA here is from genome assembly GCA_037974755.1 of Cicer yamashitae. Classification (NCBI taxonomy): domain Eukaryota; kingdom Viridiplantae; phylum Streptophyta; class Magnoliopsida; order Fabales; family Fabaceae; genus Cicer; species Cicer yamashitae. The sequence continues at coordinate 32,709,252 of JBBPBQ010000001.1, read as the reverse complement.
ATTTTACTCGTACTTTTATTTTATTTTTATTGTATTTAGAAAAGTGATTTGTTTTAGTTGTTTTTATTTAGACGTTATTTATTGAAGAATAATTTAAGGAAAAGCTTTTATAATAATTTAAGTCTACAAATCAGTTTTTAGAATGATGTGTAACCTTGAAAGTGACTTATGCACTACTTGATTCAATTTGGTTTGGTAACGTGTTGTATCTTCAAGTAAATAGTTATTTATCTTATCTACAATTGGAAAAATGTTTGTTTTAGCTTGCTTTAACTTTTAAGTGATGAGGATTAACTTAAAAAAAATTATCAAAAATTGGGAATAGTTGGACTACTCTAAAAATATGTTATGAGCTTAGAATTAGTTTTGATTTGTTAAATAAACGTAGAATCATTGTGCCAAATAGTTGGTTTGGTTATTTGAATGTATATATGATTATGTAAATATCAAATTGTTTGTGTTTCAAGTGTTCTAATTGTTGGGAATTAGTGTTTAGAGTTTAGAATAGTGGAGAACATCTAAAAGTGAAATAGTTGTATATTTGGCCGTTGTTACTTCTCGTAAGTTACAAATAAATTATTGTGGATATACAATTAAGAGAGTTTTTAACTTGAAGTAAGAATTAGAAGTTGTGGCGCCGCCTTCGTACTCTTGAACCATGTTAAAGAGCTTTTAATTACCCATGATTGAATTTGAATAACTACAGTTATGGTTCCCCTAAGTAATTGACTCGATGAGTAAGAGGGACTAGCTACCTCGATGACTTATCATCGATAAAAGAGACGACAATAACTCATTATTATGTTTAGAAAAACTTGTTAATTTTATTTCTCAAATAGATGAAAAAGGTGTTAATCTATATGTCATTTGAGTAATTAAATTGTTTAAGTGTATGTATTGTGAGCTAGTTAGTCTATCAACGAGTTCTTAATTTTTTTCTTCTTTTTATTATTTATAACATGTGTTATCATAAAGCTACTGATTGTAAATCTTATATAGTATCATCATCGAATATCGAAGATTATTTTGAATTTTGCTACATAAGTTGTAATGCATGTATATGTGTTAAAATTAAATGTTCTAGTAAAGATATACTATAAGCTTCTAAGTAACTTGCTTTAAATAAATAAATGCATTGTATTACTATTTTGTGTACTAAAATGTGTCTTTTGATGAAAACCTAGAACTATTGTAGGAGTTGTTATAAATCAATCTTGTGTATAAAACTCAAAAAAATAATTCCAACTTTAAGTGTGTTTTGCAATTATGTGAAATTGTTTTTCCTCATTCACTATGGTTATGAACTTTAATTCTTGATTTCTAAGGAGTTGCATATTCTATGAATTCTTATGTGTGTATCTATTTGAAATTCTTAAGGCTATGAAATAACTTAATAAATTCTTGTATTTGTCTTACTTAAGTGAAACTAATTGAGTAATTGATGATATTTTTTAATTTTTTTTTAAAAGAGTAAAACTAGTAAAACCTAATCTTTTAAGATAAATAAAATTTGTTTCAAAGGATGTAAAAACTTTTGTAACTAATTTAGGATATCACGTTCTTACAAGTACACATGGAACAATTCAAACTTTATTCCTCAATAAAAACAACGCAATATCAATGAACTTTATTTAACTATAATATCTTAATTTAATTCCAAAAACTCACCTATTAGAGCGGGGTTTCTCCCAAATTTGAAGTTCAAGACTCATTAACCTGTAATATTTGCGATTTCGTATACGTGGGGCCAAGCCAGTCAAACACAAACAACGAAGGAGGTGAGTTTTGAAACACGTTGATAGTATAATATAAAAAAAAAGAACACACAATTAATCACACATAAACTGTATCATTACACAAACATTCTTCAAGGAAAAACATCACATTATAAAGTCAAAATCAATCAAGAAGGATCAACACATTTCACTATAACATTAAATCATCTAAGAGAAATTATTATCGCACACGATACATATTATTCACAACAAAAGAATCACAAGAAAATGCAATGTGATGTATGAGCTTAGACTCTACTTCACAATATGGTACCATTCTAACTCTGAAGTACTTGATTGGAGGCTTGATACTATGCCATCACCTGAGTGGACGGACAATTCAAATTGGCTCTGTCCTTATAGATCCCCTCAACTCAACTTGAGACACATATACGCGATAGTCGAGGTAAACAAGTCTTGCATGGTAGCTCCCGACATTTGGAGTGCTACTTCCAAGTCACCTAGGAATTCCGCACCCGAATACCTCTAGGGTTTAACAATCTTGCATTAAGGCTCAACAGCAGACCGCCACGATCAGGCTCATTCATTGTTACTTCCCCGGAATCAAAAGACTTTTCAGGCCCTACCTATATGATGACAACATAATCTCCACTTCACAAATTCTCAATATTTATTTTCTCCCCTCTTTGGCCTATGATACTCCATTAAGACCGTCATATCAAACAAAAATTGGAATCACCATTATTTCATCAACTATGAGGTACTTCAATATTCTCATCACCAATTTATTACATCACTATCATTAATCACACATCATCATCACATAAACTCATCACAAATTTATAGCATCACTATCATCAATCATACATCATCACATAAACTTATCACAAATTTATAATATCACAATTATTAATCATACATCATCATCATCACATAAAATTATCACAACGCATCCATCTTTTATTATCACATCACATAAACTCATCTAATCAAACATATACATACAATTAATTCGACATTCAATATCACAATAATATCAAATACCACACATTTAAAGAAATTAAATCAATCAACAACTTACAAATATTTCTATTCTATATTTTAATCTCACAATTTCCATATTTGCACATTAATTAATTTATCCCTCAAAGGGCTATTGCCGTACGTAGCGAGTCATGGATGAATCATTGGGAAATACGGTTTTCTCGTTCATCTTAAAATATATTATACTCATGAATTCAAACGCTCTCTCACCCCTTACCTTATTTCGACGCTTTCTCGCACGAATAAGATTGAACGAGAAAACAACATTTGTTATTTGGTTCTTTGTCCTTTAATCGATCATAAATCAGAAAATCAATCAGTCGATAATATAGCCACTTTTCACACGATCGTTTTGGCGTTGGTTTCACTCAAATCGGACTTATGGTGAAGAAGAACGGTGCAAAATAATGAATTCCACAAACAGAGAAGTCGGGTATTTTAGAAAGAAATTGTGATGGTTAAAAATATGAGAAAGTGTGTTCAATTGACTAACTAAATGAATGAAACAACATACTAAAATTTGGACGAAAACGGAAAAAAATTTCTATAATAGTTAGATCATCAGTGCCTAACGATAGGCTTGTTGTTGGTTTCCTCTTGCTTTTACGGCGATTGCCTTGCTGAAGTTCCCTTACTTATTCTTTTATATTATTTTATTAACACAATTAGGGATTTAAATCTTTTAAACACATGGGATAAGCCCATTAGTCTCCTTATTTATTTTATGTTTTACTATTGCTATTTTTATTTTATTTTATTTTTTTAAATCACAATTTCATTAATAAAACATTACTAATATTCAAAAATTAGTATTTGATAAAATAAAATTATTAACCTTTTAAAATACATTAATAACCAAAACTCTCATATACAAATTAATCACTATAACTATACTTATTTTTCCAAATACTCACATTAAATTACTACCATGTTAGAAAATATTTGAAATTATAATATAAATAAATATAACATCAACAAGTTATATTAATTACTAATTCAAAATAAATATATATAAAATCACAATGCCATAACTAGTATATAAAAATTAAGAAAATCAAATACAATATTACTACTATCTCAAGATAATTATTTATAAAATAAATAACTAAAAATAGAAAATGGTTATAAATAATTGAAATATAACTACGTGCACACTTAATATCAGTCAAATGCATTGTAAAATTTCACATTAATTGCGTACGCGCATATACACGTAAAATCGTCAAAAATCTTATTCTTTAAAATATTACACTAAAATACTATTTTTTAGAAAAATATATAAAATAATAAAATATAATATTTACTATTTACATCACTCATTTAGTCAAATATGTACAGATTAACACATCATTAAAAAACACACATATAAAGAAAATAAATCATAAAACTAATCAACATATATCATAAAATAAATTTAGCTCCAAATTAATTATCTAAAATTCTATTTAATTAATAAAATAGTTTATTATAAAATTTGGGGTGTTACAATTTTCCCCTCGTTAAAGAAATTTCATCCTCGAAATTTGTAGAGAATAATAAGTGAACTGATATCTAACTGATCTCCCTCAAGATTCAAAATTAGTTTATAAACATATTTAAGATATTCACTACTCATTTAAGTATAACATGTCAAGAATCCTAGCATGATAAGGTAACATGACACAAACAAATCAATTAAAAACATCACATTCAACAACTAAAATATGAAGGAAATAAAATGATCAATCATTATCGTTTATATATAATACTAAGCATGTGAATATAGTCAACAATAACTTACTACATTTAGTTGAATCAATTAACACATATATCATATATGCTTACAAATTCAACTAACTTCCCAAACAATATTCTATAGGTTTTACACTCTTAAAAAAATGTTTAAATCATAACAATAATTACTCTACAAGTATAACAAAAGATAGACATATAGAGAAACGATTAAAATATTCCATACCTTCAAGAATTACAAACCAAAACGCATATAACAACTCAATGACATGCAATCACTTAAGTTTTTTTTTTTTTTCTTTTTAAAAGAAAAGTAATGTGAATAATCATAGTGAAATAGGATAAATATTTTCACATATAGTTTCAAACACACTCAAAGTATAACTTAATTTCAAAGTCTTATACACACATTTTATTTATAGAACTCCTACAATAATTCTAGGTCCTTATCCAATTAGAAAATATAGTTAAATAAGATACTAACACAATTCACTTACTCATTTTAAGCAAGTCACATAGAAGATCAAACATACTTAATTGGATAAGACTCATAATCACTCAACCTAATTTCCATGCCACATAAACAATTATCAGCATTCAACATTTATGGCATATAAGACTCATAATCACTCAAAATTGTATAAGAGATGAAGATGATTTCTAACTATTTCAAAAATAAAATTATTAAGTATTTCTAACAATAACAATGAGTTATTGTTGTCTCTTTTATTAACGATGAGTCATTGGGTAGCTAGTCCCTTCTACTCATGGAGTCAATTAGTTAAAACAACTATAACTGTAGTCATTCAAATTCAAATATAGGTAATTAAAAGTATCTTTAACGTGGTTCAGGAGTGCGAAGGCGGCGCCACAACTCTTACTCCTTACATCAAGTTAAAAATGCACTTAATTACACATTTAAAATAATTTATTTGTAATTTACAACTAGTTACTACAAGAAAAGAATTGACACTTAACATTAATCTGAATCAACAATCAAAATAAGGAAATATAAACTTATCTCACTTTTAAACACTCTCAACTACTCTAAACACTATACACAAATTTCCAACACTTAGAACACCTGAAACAAAAACACTTTCACATTCACCTAATCACATATACATGCATATAACTAATTCAACAATTGGCGTCATGATGTAGAATATTCTCATAGAAATCCAACGACTATAAATTTATCACAATTAAATTATGAATTAATTTTTTTTGAATCAATCTTTATTATTTAACAAAAATTGAAACAAAGATTTTTCAATTAGTAAGCAAAAGTAAGTAACTACTTTTACTTGAATTTAATATAATAATAAAAAAAAACCGAAATAAATCACGTAGTACATAAATCATTTTAGTGGTTAATCAATACTCTAAAATTTTATTTCAAACACATACATTATTTTAAAAAAATCACTAATCTATTAATACCATAAAATATTTTTTTCTCTTCGGAATTCAAAACTTTTCCCTAGATTACTTCTTAGTCAATCATTCAATTTTTTTTTAGTGTTTTTAACATCAATAAATTCCTATAATTTCACCCATACCTTAATCGCCAAAAATACCTTTCAAAATATTTAGTCACTCTTAAAATCATTATTTTCAACATATATTTTGAAAGAAAATCAGACCATATATAAAAAAGAAAGAAAGTTCTCCAACACCTCAAAACTGCAAAAATAGTTTCAATTTATTTACTTATTTTCTCAACACTATTACTTTCACAAATCTTCTTGATTTTCTTAAAAACAACACATAGTAAAACTTGGAGTAGATCCTTGAGTACTCTAAATTTTAAATAAAATCATCCTAATATTTAATTTTTTGTTAATTTTATGAATCAAGACAACTCCAACACAATTTAATTATTTGAAATAAATCAAAAACAATACAAATATAAAATATTATTTTTAAAAAATAAAAATAAATCAACCTTAACTCATTTACAATTTTTTTCTTCACAAAGTCTAACTTTAAAAATACAACCAACCTTGAATAGTCCACAATTACTATTGCTAATAATATGAATTTTATACTATTTAAAATCACGACAAACGTCATAAATTGATTTCAAAAGAAATATCAAAACTTTAATCATCTAGATACAAGCATCAACACTTTCAAGTAATTTAAAATGAAAAAATCCACATTTTAAAATCCACTACCATCAACATTTTCAAGTGATTGTCACTTTGATAAAATTAAGTTTTGTGCCCATATGAAAACTGAATGTTAAAATTTTATAAATATTTTTGAAGACAACATTTTTTATTGACAATAACATCTACAATATTATCTTAAAACCAATAACAATAGTAATGACAACAATCACAAGTTCTTTTTTCACACAAGCCAACTTAAATAAAAAATTAGAATTTTCTAATCAAAATTAAAATTTTAAACATAAAAGATATATTTCCTATCTAACTCAAGGTTTACAAAGAAACATTCTTTTTTTATAAATTGGGTTTCAATAATAATAATAATTTCTTCCAAGTAAAAGTCAATATTTAAAGCCATAAATATATATATATATATATATATATATATATATATACACCGAAATCAACGTTGAAATCAATTAGTTATTGGATCAATCATTTTAAACAAATTCGCATCACAACTAAATATTTTAAACTGATCAAAATCAAAACAGAGCTGTAAAACACAATGCCAAAAAATGAAACTCGTACTTTAAACTCTGAATATACTAAATGGGTTCAAGGGAAATTAAAATCACTAATAAAATATATTAATTAATCGAGTTTACTAGTGAAACAACTTATTAAAATTTGAAGAAAATGAGAGGATGTTTCCCGCACAAACACAAATAGGTAAAATCTATCAATTCAATAAATATGATTACCTCGATGAAATTAATAAATTGAAACATATAACTATTCAATCAAAAAAATTTATATTGTAACTATCTACTATAACAAGAGAGTATAAAATCATAGTTAGAAACACAAGCCACTAGCTCAATTAATATTTAATTAATTTAATCAGGTAAATAATTCAAAATAATTCAAATTTTAACAAATAATCCCATAGTTTAATTAATCATTTAGGTAGAAATTTAGAATCCACAATGCAATCAAAGTAAACAAACAACAAATAGTTAATTAGTAACTTCAAAAATATGTATAATTATACAAAAACATATATCACATAACCCAATAATAAAACGGGGAAAAAATGTTAGTGAAAATAATTAATACGCAAGAAAATACAACTAACACGACTAACATTGAATCGACATTCGACCCACCCATCCTGATTGGACAGACCAACTCTGATACCACTGATTCCACTAATATAGATATAAAATGATTTATACTAGATTTTTTTGGAAAATTCTTAGCGGATAAGAAAATTTGTTTCCAAAGAAATAAAAAACTTTATAACTAATTTAGGATATCACGTTCCTCTTAATAAACATGTAAAAATTCAATTTTATTCCTCTATTAAAACAGTGCAATCTCAATGAACTTGACTTAACTATAATTTTTTAATTTAATTCCAAAAACTTATTAGTACTTATAAGGTTTTCATACAAAAAGTCAATTTTTATTAAATAAGTAAAAGTAAAATACAAATTACAACTCTTAATTCTCTGTATCACCTATCAGAGCATGGTTTCTCCCAAATTTGAACTTGAAGACTCATTAACCTGTAATAACTGTGATTCCCCAAACGCAGGGTCAAACCAGTCAAACACAAACAGCGAAGGAGGTGAGTTTCAAAATCACGTTGATAGTATAATATAAGTAAAAACTACACAATTAATCATACATAAATCGTATCATTACACAAACATTCTTCAAGGAAAAACATCACATTATAAAGTCAAAATCACTCAAGAAGGATCAATACATTTGACTATAACATTATATCATCTAAGAGAAATTATTATCGCACACGATACATATTAATCACAACAAAACAATCACAAGAAAATGCAATGCTATGCATGAGCTTAGACTCTACTTCCCAATGTGGTACCATCCTAACTTTGAAATACTTGGTTAGAAGGCTTGATACTATGCCACGACAATTCAAATTGGCCTTGTCCTTATAGATCCTCTGAGTCAACCCGAGATACATATACGCGACAGTCGAGGTAAACGTGTGTTGTATGGTAGCTCCTGATATTTGGAGTGCTACCTCCAAGTCACCTAAGAATTCCGCACCCGAATACCTGCAAGGTCTAACAATCTTGCGTTAATGCTCAACAGCAGACCGCCATAATCAGACTCATTCAGTTATACTTCCCCGAAATCACTAGGCTTGTCAGGTCCTACCTATATGATGACAAAATAATCTCCACTTCACAGATTCTCAATATTTACTTTATCCCCTCGTTGGCCTATGATACTCCATGTAGACTCTCATCTCAAACAAAAATTTGAATCTAGTAATATATTAAAATAGACTCCCAAGACAATTGAATGACACCTCACACCCTTATGTGCCAGATCATAGCATTTTCGCCACATCATTTATATTCTTATGTGGCACCCTTCATAAGCTTCTACAACTCATCTTACATCTTCAATTTCTCAATTTAGCTTTTGCATCTCACACATCATATAGATATGCTGAAAACCCACATACAAAAGCTCCTCATGAAAATAAACCTACCATCTTCTCACTACAATCAACTTTCACTTTTCCTCCATTTCTAACTTTACATATCCATGCATATTTCTTGGTAGTAAAATATGTCCTATTAACTGTGACATCCTAAATGTTTCAGTTATCATTTGCAAATATGAATCTGATCTCATGAAGCCATCTCTGCTCATTTCTTGAAAAATTTGTGACTCAATCAATAAATTTCTTTATGCCTATGGAAGTAACTATAAATTATTCACCCAACTAGACAAAACACCTCTATATATATGTGTGTGTGTGTGTGTGTTGTTTTGTGTAACATCCCACTTTTAGGGACATTATCTCGAAATACTATTTCAAAAAATACGGTCCATTTTTTTTTTTTTAAAAAAAAAGGATTCAATTGCTTTCACAAGAAAGATACCAAATCACACAGTTAAACTCAACAAACAACTCATAGTTAATTAAAAATTCTTCAATATCTTAGTCAAATAATTGAGTACTCAAGTATTAGGATTTCAAAGACATCATACAAAAATAGAGAAATAATAATTGATATGAACTAAAGTTTGACAGAAACAAGGTCCCTAAAGCTGACCACAACTACCCATCCTAGAAATTAAAACAAATGCTCCCTCTATTCCTCCACAAGCTCCTCCGGGTGCGAAAGCAAATTGGGGATGTCATCTGTCCAAAAGTAAGGGTCATCTCCAAATAACAAACAGAGAGCAAATAGACATGCATATATAGTTATTATAGAAAATATAACTAAATCATATACTTCATTTAACAATTAAAATCACAAAGCACCGAGGATATAAATCAAGCAGAATACACAAAATCATATTTGTTAGACTATATGTCAATGCATGATTCCGGAAAATTCACCACCCTTTAGAGCAAAGAGTCCCACCGTTGGACAAATGCTCTTCAGAATTTCATGTTCAGTACCCCACCGTTGGGTATTTTTCTGAATCTCGTTGCCTTTGCAATGAATTGTCGTCACATACTCGTGACTAAGTTCAGGCCACCAATGCATGCATGAATGTCATCACCTTAGCTAGTAACAAAATATATCACTCAACTAGAGCGTCCAAAGCCATTCAACTTTGTCCTAAACCAACCTGGTTTAGACACAAAGTCATCACCTTGAATAATCATCCAATACCAAATCAAAATATACAAATTGCTTAACCTCATAATATCATTCGTAGATATGTAGTTCATATAACACACATATTTTGAAGTTAACTCACAATTAGAACCAATACATAACATCACATTGCATTTATATAGCACATAATTCAAGTAGGAAAGCGAATGGAGTGATGCCCTTAACTTTTCGAGCGTTGTACTTAAAATTATTAAGTATCGTCTTTTCTCTGACAGGGTTGTACACCTTCACAAAATAGTCGCTCACTTAGTGTCAAAATTTATCTAGTCCTACTCCTACTTAAGAATCTGAGGTGACTAAAGGTTCACATAAAAAAATATTAACTAAAACATTTAAATCTTGTATTTAAATTAACAACATAAAGTAATTATTAAATAATTTCCCAAAGGTATAAAGTTTATATAGTTTAATCCTTCAAGTAAATAAAAATACAGTCAGAAAATAAATTTCCATTACTTAGCCCAAAAAAATAGATTAGCCTATGTTATAATGGAGATGTGAAAAATATTTCTAGCATTATTAATTGCATGGAAATGAACGGGCCTAAAAGGTTCTTTCATTTTTTTCTTCCAATTCATAACAGCAGAAAATCTCAGTTCCTGAACAAATTTGGAAAATAAAAAGGGAACCTAAATGATTTAATTAAACTTATTTAAAGCAAAGATTCCTCAAAGGTAAAAGAAGATAAATTCTGTATTGCTCCTACCTTAAATGTTGATATAAAAAGTTAATAATTTAAACATGTCTTGATGTTGATAGTTTAAAAATAATAAATCTCAGATACACAAGTGTTCCCAAATCCCCTGGTTCTTTAATTCAATTTTACTGGGAATATCAAATTTCAGAATCATCCCCCATGAACTACATCAAAATTATATTTAAATTTATTACATCATAACAACTCCAAATTATCAAATCAGATTTACAGGCTACCTTAATATAATTAGATGTGAAGAGCCAAACCAAAGGTAATTTGTCATGAAAACAAATTTTGTATACTTGTCTCTTTCTTTCCCAGAATGTCATATAACCAAATAGATAATGTGGACCCAAACATGTTAGGCATTAACAGCTAAATAATATACATGTCCAAAGCAGCTTAAGATATTGTCTGAATCTATAGAAACAAAATTTAAACAAAACGAAATTACAACCTTCAAAACATGCCAAGCAATTAACTTTTATCACTCGAGGTCAGAAATAAAATGAGAATCGAATTAAGCATTAAGTCTTATTATAAGTCATCCCACCAAAACAGTATTCGTCAAAACTTCAGGCTCAACATTTCCTTCTATCAGTAGAAAACGAGCTCTTCTTCTCAACATTTATCTAATCTAACTATTAGTTATTAATTAGAAGAAAGTTTGTAGTGATAGAATCATGCACAAAGGTGACAATAGATTCAAAAAAAATCATAGAACTCGCATAAAAAGAACTTGATTCACCGTATGCTGTAAATAAATAGTACTTACTTGATAACGATAATCTGCAAAATTGGCCTCTACTTCTCTTCCTAAGGCTTTATTTTTCTTTTCTTTTCCTCTAATTTTCTCCCAAATTTCATATTGAAGTTTTGAGAGAGTACGAGGGAAGGGAGGAGGCGCTGAGTTGTTTTGCTAGGGTTAGGGGAAGCTCTCGTTATCGTCTTAGTTGCAATTGGGCTGAGTGGTTCCACTCCAAATTAAATTTTTAATATATTATAGTATGATCTTACTAATTCTATTAACTGGAGCTTCTATATTCATACACATACATTTGCATTAAAATAAAATTTATCGTATTGCAAATAACACCACCAACCTCAACTATTTCTATGCCTTGGCAGATTAAAATCACAACATTTAATTTCATGGAATGAAACATAAATAGCAACGTCACCTAAATTTGAATGGCAGGATACTTTCAATTAATTAGAAACCACTAGTAGTAACAATTCCTAGAAAAATAGTTCACATTTAAGAAAAAGAAATATTTTTAATATATAAGCAAAACCATAAGAAAATATTTAAATATGAGAATAAAAATAGAGAAAAATATACGGGTCTTACATTTTGTGTTTTAAGACATTTTATCGGGTATCAAAGACATAAAAAAATTGGAACCGAGGTATCTAGACACATTTCAAAGGCACATACTTTGAGTTTGAAAAACCGAATTTATATGTAAGACAAAACTCAAGTATTGACATTTCTCTTTCATTCTATTAGATTTTCATCACACCTTTCGTATTCTTTATATTAATTTGTAGCTTCTGTCATTCAAAAAAATTGTAGCTTATGTCCTCAAATAAATAAATAAAATCTATTTTCATTTTCAAATTTGATACGACTTTCAAACATAACCCCTTTTATGTTTAATCGATTCAGTTTAAGAGGGTCCAAATTCATCTAGCATCTCACTCAACCATGATAAAATATACAAAAGATTGCAATTTTGATTTTTATAATAGTTAATAAACTATTTTTTATAAATTTATTTGATAGATAATTGAAATTGAAATTTACTTTAAACAATGCGTTTCAAGTTCCACAAATAAATATATATCAATATTAAATTTAATTTGAAAATTTGATACGATATTCCTCACTAACCAAGCTATACCTTAATTCAAAGTGATTGCGAAAGATTTAATCTTCCTCCACAAATTAATAATGACATATTCAATATCATTATTAATAGTTGAAATATACTTTTTTATAAGTAAATGTTAGTAAATTAATGGTTATATTAATTTTATCATGTTACCCAAAAGAATATTAGTTTTATCGGTTTTTGACCCAAAAACTTCTTCTTAAAAGTCTTCGATGTCTTTCTCACTATCCAAACTATACCTTAGTTCAAATATGTATTTATTGTAATTCATTATCTATAAATGCAAATAAAGTATCATTTAACTTGCACTAGCAAAAAATAATATACTTTCAACAAAACAAAGTTAACAAAATGTTATATGTCTAAAAAAAAGGAACTCTAAAAGTCATTACAGATTTATGGAGCATCATTATATGAAGATCTTAATGTAAAACATTATGATTGATTTGTCTTTACTACACAAAAATGATTACAAGTCATTTTTGAAAGTGATTGTGTAGGATTAGTTAAGAAATCATACACTTATTAATCAAAAGCAATATATTATAACACATTTCCATTTTCACAATTTAAATTAACTATGTTATTGATTTTATTTTGTTATATGTTAATGATGGTGTGATAACCTATGTTGAAAAGACAAGAATAAAAATAAATTAATTGTAATTTCAAAAGAGTTACTATAATGATTCAATCTCTTGATATTTAAACAATAAACTCATTTTATCAATATAAATAAATAGGTTATTCTATTTTAGAGGATTTCAGTTCTTTTTCTCCTCTATTTTTTGTTATTGATCTTTTCATTGTATAATAATATTTTTATGATGCTGCAAATAACTAATACAGTTGCAATGTCAATTTATCGCAATGGTTAATTTCCTTGCACTTTCAATTTTGCTTTAAAAAATGATATTTGATCTCAACTCTCCAATTTCAAGTTCACAATATATTTCATTGTATCCCATTAACCAACAGTATAACACTATTAGTTACAAATGTTCAAAGGTTCTTCAATGAAAACAATTATGGCTAATTTTTCAACTAAAAACAGTTGAGGAGTAACAATGGTGTAAATAAACCAAAATTTAATGTGTAAACAAATAAATAAATGATGTTTGTGAAATAAAATCATTTTCATTTCGCGTTGGCATATATAACATTATTATTTACAAATGTTCAAATGTTATTCAACAAAAATAATTATGGTTAAGTTTTCAACTAAAACATTGAACGAACAACAATAATGCAAACACACCAAAATTTAACGTGTGGACAAATAAATAAATGATGTTCATGAAAAAAAAAATCATTTTTATTTCACGTTGGGATATTTAAAATTTTAATATTCTCCTAAATTTTGAAGTTGACAATTAATTTTATTTTATCTATTTTTATAGTGAAAAATATTTATATATTAATAATGCCAAAAATTACATATATACATATAAAAATATATCAACACCCGTGCAACGCGCGGGTCACAATCTATTTCATATAAAACTAGGACCAGAGGTATTGATATTAGAAGTGAAACCATGACCCTAGGTTTACTTTTCATTAATTCAAAGTTGTGTTGTTATATACTCTCGTTATAATTTTTATGTTATCTTTACGTTTTTTTTGCTATCACGAATCAACAATAATTTTCATTAGTCTAAAAAATATAAAATCTTGATTAATTTGGTAGTTGTTAAATTAATTTATGTGGATACAATAATCTTATATACTATTTGGCAAATCCGTGTACTTCCGAAATTTGGCGCAACTCATATCTATCTATATATGCTATTATTTGTGTAAATATATATTTTATTAAATTCTTTAAATAACAAGGTCTTTAGATCAACTGCTTTATTTAAAAACATTAGTTTTCGCAAATCGAACATTCTAGTCCATAAGGTGGTTAAAGGAGGTGAAGTATAGTCGCATAATTTAAGCAAACATACAATTGAAAGAAATTTAAATGTCAATATTATATTTTTTACACAACTTTTTAAGATTTTGTAATAGCCATATAGCTAATCCTGTTTATTGGAAAATGTAATTGCATATTGTTATTGTTGTAGTTGAGATAAATCAATAAAGTGATAAATTTAAACAATAAAGTATTTCTTTACATGATTTAATTGGATTTTTTTTCGCGCAGTTATAAATACTAAATTTGTAAGTCGGGTTTATAGAATCATAATGGGTAACAATTGTATATATAAATTGAAATATATAATCAAATAAATCATGTCTATAAATTTGATCTTAATATTAACAAAAATTATTTAGTATAATATTAACATCTCAATATTTTTATAGAAAATAATTTTTTAAATATCTCAATAACACACTAACTTTTTCATACAAAGTTTTTTTTATATGCATAAAACATTTTTAAATTCAAGTGTATTAAAACCACTTTGTTGATTTACATCAATTTCTAATAACTCTCTATTGAGAGGATTTTTCAAAATTATTTTCTTTTGATGTACTGTAGCGTTTTCAGAAAATCTTCTCAGAATATTGTTTTTTTTTCTTATCATCATTCACACACGATTGTTTTGAAATGTTTCTACTTAAATACTAAAGTACATATCCATTGGAAAGAGTGTCGTTGGAGATCTTGAATCAAAAATTAAAACTATCCTTATACATCTTCATAATTGATTCGCCAAATCTTAATTTAAAACGACAAAAATAATAGAGGATGATATTTTCAGAGGATGTCATTGCACTTGTTTAATCAGAGGATAAATCCAACTTTGATGAGCAAATGATGTTAAGAAGTTGACTTCTTCAAGGTTCTAGGCTCAAAAGATTGATTTAATATAGTTGACTTTATCTAGAATTGTGAGATGCATAATTATTAGAGTGAGCCTGCATTAGTCAGATCCACCTGAGGCACATTGAGAGCATGTTGATCAAAGTCACAATGCATTTTCCTTGATTTGTTAATTCTGTTTCTTTGCTCATCATAATATTTGACTTTCCCTAAATCATTTACTTTATTAGAGGCTTCATTTAGAGATTCCTTCTTTGGTCTTTGACTTAGAGGATCAACAAGAGTCCTTCTTTGGATTATCATCTCTAACATATTCGTAATATATGTTACCTTAAAATTGTTGGGTGGACTCATTCCCCAAGTGGAACCCACCAATTTAACTATTATTATATTTATTATTATTATTATTATTATTATTATTATTATTATCATTATTATTATTATTATTATTATTATTATTATTAAACAAAAGAAAGAAGGAAAGAAAAAGAAATGAACAACTTTGCGCTAAGCCCATGTGAAGAAAATAAGGAATTTTGATATCCCTAATTAAATAAAAACAGCAACAGTGTCGTGTAAAAACAAGCAAAAGCTTAGCAACCGCACAGTACCAAAGGAGAAGAAAAGAAAAAGAATAGGTTTCGGTTGTGGTAACAGGTGTAGAGCAAACTTATTCCGTTTGATCTACAACTTTAGTATGTTATTCATACTACTTAATTTGTTATTTTACTTTACAGTCTAAATAGTTTTATCTTCTCTGAGTTACTTTGGAATACCCACTTTACTGGAAGGTTATAAGATTATTGTTATTGTTTATTGATGTTCCCTATTGTTATTAGGAAGACTATGGTGTATCCACTAGTTATTATAGTGGAAGTTTTAACTGGTCTAGGTCCTGTGGTTTTTATTCTCTCAATTTGAGAGTAGTTTTCTACGTTAAAAATTGTGTTTGTCTCATATTTAATTTTCTGCCAATTATTATTGCTCTTGAAATTTTATTTTCTGTTTGGCCATTTATCTGCACAAGTGGGGGAAAATATTCCGCATTATTGAGATAATTATCACTAGTTTTTCCCAACAAAGTGGTATCAGAACTTGGTTGATTTGATTTGTGCATTTAGATGGAGGAGGAAAATAAAGGTCCAAATATGATTAAACTCAATTCTTCTAATTACACACTTTGGAGACTCTCATGGAAGACATGTTATACAGTAAAGATTTGTATGATCCTATTGAGGGTAACACTGTTAAACCCTCAGATAAATCTGATGCTGATTGGAAGAAGATGAATAGAAAGGCAATGGCGTTGATCAGACAGTGGTTCGATCTGAGTGTACATTCACATGTTGAAACTGAAATAGATGCTAACAGGATGTGGGAAAATTAAAAGAGTTGTATGAACGAAAGAATGTGCAAAATAAAGCATTCTTGATTCGGAAGCTGGTAAATATGAAATACAAAGATGGGGATTCAATGGTAGAGCATATGCGTATCTTTCAGAATGTAGTGAATCAGTTGACAACCGCAGAAATCAAATTAGATGATGAGTTGCAAGCGTTGTTGAGTTGTTTTCCTGATAATTGAAGTCCTTGTTGTGACGTCGACCAATTCAGCTCCAAGTAGAAAGTTGAAACTGTCAACAGTTAAAGAGAGCATGTTGAATGAAGAAGCTCGAAGAAATGAACGTGGTTTGATTGGTTCTTCCTCAAAGTCAGAAGCACTAGTTACAGAGTCACGGGAGAGAAGTCAATCTAGAAACTTCCATAGACGTGACAACTCTGAAAGTTGTAGCATGTCAAGAAGTCGAGGACTAGAAAATAAGTGATATGTTATCATTTTGGCAAAGCAGTCACATAAAAAGAAATTACAGGTTCCTTAAGAGAGATCAATCAAGGCAAAGAAATGAAGACAAAGAGAAGAAAAATGATAAAGACACAACAACAGTTGCATCTGTTAATAATGTCTACATGGTTTGTGATGATAATTCAATAAACCTTGCATGTCACGGTTCAACTTGGATTATTGATTCGGGTGCCTCATATCATGTTACACCTATGCATGATTTCTTCTCATCTTACAAAGTTGGTGATTTTGGCTTGGTAAAAATGGGAGATAAAGTAGTATGTAAAATCATCGATATGGGAGATGTTTATGTTGAAACTAGAATTGGTTGCAAGCATCAATTAAAGAATGTTAGACATGTTCCTGATATTCGTCTCAATTTGATTTTGGTGAAAGCATGGGATATTGAGGGTTATCACACTTACTTTGGTGGTGGTGGTATATGTAAAATCACCAAGGATCCCTAGTGGTTGCAAAGGAGCAACGTTTCACTTCTCTATATAGGATGTCTACGAAGCTATGCAAGGAAGAAGTGAATGCAATTGAAGATGCCTCTTCTGATTTATGGCATATGCACCTTGGTCACTTGAGTGAGAAATGACTCAACATACTTGCGAAGAAAAATTTTCTTCCTGTGAAAGGTACGTCTCTAAAAACTTGTACTCATTGTTTTGCTAGAAAACAACATAGATTCCTTTTCATAATACTGGTCCTCATATGAGGCAAAATATTCTTGATTTAGTTCATACTAATGTTTGTATGATGGATAATAAATCTCTTGGTGGTGCATCATATTTGGTTACTTTTATTGACGACCACTCTAGAAAAGTGTGCGCTTTTCCTTTGAAATCTAAAGATCAGGTACTTGGAGTCTTTAAGCACTTTCATGCAAGTGTTGAAAGAGAAAACGGAAAAAAATTCAAATGTGTTCGATTAGATAACAGTGGTGAATACAGAGGTCCATTTGAAGAGTATTTTAAAGAAAATAGAATCAGGCTTGAGAAAACAGTTCCGAAGACAACTTAGCATAATGGTGTTGCAAAGAGAATGAATCGTACAATTAATGACAGAATATAGAGTTTCTTTTCATAATATTGGTCCTCATATGAGGCAAAATATTCTTGATTTAGTCCATACTGATGTTTGTATGATGGATAGTAAATCTCTTGGTGGTGCATCGTATTTTGTTACTTTTATTGACGACCACTCTAGAAAAGTGTGGGCCTTTCCTTTGAAATCTAAAGACCAGGTACTTGGAGTCTTCCAGCATTTTCATGCAAGTGTTGAAAGAGAAAGGGGAAGGAAATTGAAATGTGTTCGACCAGATAACGGTGGTGAATACAGAGGTCCATTTGAAGAGCATTGTAGAGAACATGGAATCAGGTTTGAGAAAACAGTTCCAAAGACACCTTAGCATAATGGTGTTGCAGAGAGAATGAATCGTACGATTAATGACAGAATCAGATGTATGCTCTCTCATGCAAAATTATCAAAATCCTTTTAGGGTGAAGCAATGAAAACTCCAGTGGATTTGATCAATATTTCTCCTTCTATTCCACTTAATGGTGATGTTCCAAATAGAGTGTGGACAGGGAAAGATGTCTCTTACCGTCATTTGAGAGCTTTTGGCTGCAGATGTTTTGTTTGTAACGCCCCAGATTTCGTATTAAAAAATTTTAGTAATATTATGACGCCCTAGATTTCTTATTAAAATATTTTATTAATATTATGATAAATTATTACTATAAGTGTGTTTGTTGTGGTGTAATAACTTCTATGTGGTTGTCTTATGTGTTTGCCTGAGTGATTTATTTAAATTATTAATATTGATAATATTGAATTTGTTTTAAATATATATATATATATATATACATATTTATATAAAATAAAACAGGAAGTAAATGGGTGTTGCTGCTAAGTTTAGCACTAATTGAGTTGGTTTAGGAATGTTATAATAATAATAATAATAGTAATAATAATAATAATAATAAAAATAATAATAATAATAATAATAATAATAATAATAATAATAATAATAATAATAATAATATAATAACAACTAGTATACTAGGTATATATATACCTGCTTCCTAATCGTGAGGGAGTTAGAAGCCGGCAGAAGAAAAAAAAAATAGGATTAGCGCATTCCCATTTCAATAGCTGCTGGGAGCCGCAAAATCGCACTCCTATTTCCAATCTCAATCCCAAAATTCAATTTCAATTCCAAGGTATGCCATTCTTTATTCTTCCTCTCCTGTACATGTTTAGGCAATTATAATAATAGTTGAAATTAGCAATTGAGTAACCTTCTAGAATTAATCTAAAAACTGATCGATGCACGTGGCTAGGCATGTAGCCTACGCAGATATATATATATATATATATATATATATATATATATATATATATATATATATATATAGCTGAAAACAAAGATTATTTTCTTGGTAATTGGATATTATGGTTCACATACTTTACATCTTTGCTTAATTTCTTCAGTTTATCTTATGCTTTTTATTTTTGATGGTTTATTTTATACTTTTTAATTTGCAATTTATATCTGAAGTGTATATTTTTGCATTTGAACATATTCATTTGTTGTGCCTTATATATAGTTTTTACTATAATAAAAATTTCAATTTAAAACGATTCATTTTTTTTTAGTGAAAAACCGATTCATTATCTGTACCTTGATCAAAGCATAATAGTAGTGATGGACAGATTTTTTTGTGGTAATCTGAACATTTCCTTTCAATTATAATAACAATTTCCTTCCATTTGAATTATATCCCTGAAGCAATGTCTTCACAAATTTAGCGGCGATAGCAAATAGCATTTGGATTTTTGTAATACTTTATCGTGTATTCAAGCCTAAGCATATATTATTTTATTTCAATTTTAGTAACAGTAGACTTGGGCATATGATTGAATTATATTACTAGACATATATTCTGAAATTAATCTGCATCTAAAGAATTCATTTTATTTTATCTATAACTAAAAGTGATTTGTCATACGCATCAATTTAAATAAATACTATCAATTTCATTATATATATATGCTATGCGATTCTGCCTTATCTTTATTAAAATTATACATTATTTTATGTTATTATATTTATAAGTATGTTTTTATCAAGTATTGTTCTCTGCATTTTTTTAAAGTAGCAGACTTGCTACATTAGGCTGAAATTAATATGAATTACTCTAAATTTGCTGTCGACTTCCTCGTGATGGTGTTTGCCTAATGCATTGTTTTTACATATGTTTTTATTTTTATTTTTATATATATTTGAAACACACTAGAAGGGCTGGAAATTTTAAATGGTTTTTATTGGTTGTTTGAAGGGTTCTTAAAAACAAAAATTGTGACTTCGTTAACCGATATGTGAAATAAAATCTGATTATATTAAAATGTATGTTGACGATATTAAATGTATTTTTGGGTTATATTACAAATAACAGATAATTTATTTATTTATTTTTAGTAAGTAATTTATTTGTATTTGGTTGTTGTGTTGTAATAATTCTCTCACGGGTTATTAGAGACGGTGGTTGGCGAAGATGCGACACATTAAATCAGCGGATCGGCTTCGTTAGGAGGAATCTTCAGTTAAGGTAAGGGGTGAGATGAGGTTCGATTTTATGAGTATAAAACAACGTGAGATGAACGGGAATACCGTAATTTCCAGATATTCATCTGGGGCTTACTACGTATGGTTGAGCCCTATTGAGTAATAATAATTAATTAATAAAATATGAACGGTAATAGTGAGGACTAAAATGTAATTTAGCGACCTATAGAATTGACGTGAATCTAATTATATCAAGATTGCATGCTGCCTGATTTTATGAAATGTGATGCTGACTGTTACTGTATGAATGATATATATTGGAGTGTTCTTGCTACTTGATTGAAATCGTGAAATTATTTGAATGTGCTACCTGTTTGATTTTTCTATTGCGATTGATAAGATTGGATTGTGCATTGTGAGTAGTGTAAACCAAATATTGGGATTGTATTGTGATTGACTGATATACATATATAATGATGAATATTGTGAAGTCAAACTGAAACTTATTGAGTTGTGATGATCGAGTAAGTCTGAGATATGTGTTGTAGATTTTGGAGTTAGGATTGTTTTGTCATCATATAGGGAGGGTCTGACAAACCTAGTGATTCGGGGAAGTACAACTGAATGAGCCTGATCGTGGAGGGCTACAGTCGAACTGTAAGGTAAGACTGATCGACCTTGGGGGTACATCTAGTGGGGAATTCCTAAGTGGATTAGTGGGTAATTCCCTAAGGCCGGGAGCTACCATGCAACACAAGAGTACCCCAACCGTCGCGTATATGTGTCTCGGGTTGAGTTGAGGGGATCTATGAGGACTTGGCCATTCATGAATTGTCCGTCCACTCTTGTTGTGGCATAGTATCAGGCCTCCTAACCAAGTACTTCAGAGTAGAATGGTACCAAATGATGAAGTATAGAGTATAGGACATGCATTGCATTTCATCCATGTAACTGTTTTATTGCGATTGAATTAGAATAACCTTTGATATTATGTTCTTGAATGTTCTCTTTATTTGTGTTGTTTTGACTAATTGCGTGTTCTCCTCGTGTATTTTATACTGTTACATAATTTCGAAACTCACCCCTCGTTGCTTGTGTTTGGCACTTGCGAGAGCGCAGTTATTTCAGGTTATCGATTGATGATCCATGCTCTGATAGGTGATACTGGGTGGGAGTAATTTGTTGTGTTTTATCGAGTTACGAACTAATTTCTGTTTTGTAAACTATATTGATCAATTGTGTTATATTCGATCTTTTATTCGAAGATAAAAATTAATTGTCCTTAAGTTTTGAACATGTTTTTATGTCAGTAATATTTATTTAATAAAACTCACCTATAGTTGATGTTAAATGATTTTTTATTAAGAAGTTTTATGCAAAGGTCTTGTGTAAGTGTGAGTGTGACGTCCTAATCCTTATATTTTAAAAGAATTTTTTTTATACTCTACTTTTGGACCGCTGCAAATCTCTTTCAAAACTAGTGCATTTTACTCTACCTTTGGGTTTAGGGTGTCACATTGTTCATGTTCCAATAGATGAGAGGTCCAAGCTTGATAGTAAATCCAAACAATGTGTATTCTTCGGTTATGGTGATGAAGAATTTGGTTATAGATTGTGGGATCCGATTGACAAGAAAATTATCAAAAGTCGAGATATGATACTTCTTGAAGACCAGACTATTGAAGATTCTGATAAAGTTGAGAAACAGAAACAAAATTCCAGAAGTTACATTGATGTTGCGCCTAAGCCCCTTTTAGAAACTTTTGTTGATGGGGGACATATACAGGTAGATGATGAGAATGTAGCTGATGATCATGTACCTCACCATGATGAGCAGGTTCCAACTGAGCCACCAGTCAAGTTTGAGTTGATAAGATCTACTAGAGAATGTCAACCTTCTCATCCTCCACATGAGTATGTGATGATCACTGATAGTGGAGAGCCAGAGTACTATCAAGAAGCTGTTACACATTTTGATAAAGAAAAGTGGTTGAAGGCCATGCAAGAAGAGATGAATTAATTGCATGAGAATCACACATTTGATTTGGTAAAGTTGTCTAAGGGTAGAAAAGAACTCAAGAACGAATGGGTATACAAGATAAAGGCAGAAGAGAATAGTTCTCAACCAAGATAAAAAGAAATTTTGGTAGTGAATGGTTTTAATCAGAGAAAAGGTATTGACTTTGATGAAATTTTTTCACCTGTGGTGAAGCTGTCCTCTATCCGAGTTATACTTGGGTTAGCACCTAGTTTGAACCTATAAGTTGAACAACTTTATGTGAACCATGGTTATTTGGAGGAAGAGATATATACGGAGCAACCAGAGGGTTTCGAAGTCAAAGGTAAAGAGCAGCTTGTGTGTAAATTGAAGAAAAGTTTGTATGGGCTCAAGCAAGCACCTCAACAATGGTACAAGAAATTTGATTCTTTCATGGAGAAACATGGGTACGATAAAACTACCTCTGACCATTGTGTGTTTGTCAAGAAATTTTTTGATGGTGATTATATTATTCTCTTGTTATATGTGGATGACATGTTGATCATTGGTGATGACATTAAGAAGATTCAATCTCTAAAGAAAGATTTGAACAAGTCTTTTGCAATCAAAGACTTGGGTCCTGCAAAGCAAATCATGGGCATGAGAATTACTCGTGATAGGAAGAATAATAAATTATGGTTGTCTCAACACAATTACATTAAGAAGGTGTTAGAGAGGTTTAACATGAGCAATTGTAAACCTGTTAGTACTTCACTTGCTACTCATTTTAAATTGAATTCTAATCAATGTCCAACAATTTAGAAAGAAAAAGAAGAGATGAAGAAGGTTCCTTATGCATCCTTAGTTGGTAGTTTGATGTATGATATGGTATGCACAAGGCCAAATATTGCTCATGCAGTTGGAGTTGTTAGTCGGTTTCTCTCTAATCCTGGTAAAGATCACTGGCAAGCAGTGAAGTGGATTCTCAGATACCTCAGAGGCACTTCCAAAGTGTGTTTATGCTATAGAGGTGGTGAACCTGTGTTGGATGGCTACACAGATGCAGATATGTCAGGTGACCTTGATTCTAGAAAATCTAGTTTTGGATATATGATGGCGTTTGTAGGGGGAGCTATGTCTTGGCAATCAAGATTACAAAAGTGTGTTGCTTTATCCACTACTGAAGTTGAGTACATTGTAACAACTGAAGCTTCCAAAGAACTCTTGTGGATGAAGAAATTCCTACATGAGTTAGGCCTCAAGGAAGAGAAGTTTGTGTTATTCTGCGACACTCAGAGTGCGATCCATCTCAGCAAGAATCTGACTTTTCATGCAAAATCGAAGCATATTGAGGTGCGGTATCATTGGATACAAGATGCAATGAAAATAAAGTCATTTACAATTGAAAAGATTTATACTGATGAGAATGGTTCAGATATGATGATGAAGGTCGTGCCTGTATCGAAGAAGATATGTTGTAGAAAGAAGGCCGACATGGTTGAGCAGTACCTTCCCACTTGAGTTGTGAGGGGAGATTTATTGAATGGGCTCACTCCCCTAGTGGAACCCACCAATTTTACTATTATTATTATTATTATGTTTATTATTATTATTATTATTAAACAAAAGAAAGAAGGAAAAAGAAAGGAACAACTTTGGGCTAAGCCCATGTGATGAAAATAAGAGATTTTGATATCCCTAATTAAATAAAAGCAGCAACAGTGCCGTGAAAAACAAGCAAAAGCTTAGCAGCCGCACAATACCAAAGGAGAAGAGAAGAAAAAGAATAGGTTTCGGTGGTGGTAACAGGCGTGTAGCAAACTTGCTCCGTATGATACACAACTTTAGTATGTTATTCCTACCACTGAGTTTGTTATTTTAATATACAGTCTCAGTAGTTTTATCTTCTCTGACAGTTACTTTGGAATACACACTTTAGTGGAAGGTTATAAGGTTGTTGTTATTGTTGATTGATGTTCCCTATTGTTATTAGGAAGACTATGATTAATTATTATAGTGGAAGTTTTGACTGGAATATGTCCGTAGTTTTTATTCTCTCAAATTTGAGAGAAGTTTTCCACGTTAAAAATTTTATTTGTCTCCTATTTAATTTTCTGCCAATTATTATTGCTCTTGAAATTGTATTTTCTGTTTGGCCATTTATTTGCACAAGTGGGGGAAAAATATTCCACATTATTGAGATAATTATCTCTAGTTTTTTTCTCAACAAAAATAAATAGTCATTAATATAAATTTTAATTTTCTGACTTAATATACTCACTTAACAAATAATAAAGGGATGATTAATCTTATTATTTTCGTTATCATCAAAACATCAATAAATGGATTGTAGTTAAAAAAACACTTATGCACTAAAATATCTATCTATGTATGCTATTATTTGTGTAAATATCTATTCTATTAAATTCTTAAATAACAAGATCTTCAGATCAATTGCTTTATTTAAAAACAATAGTTTTTGCAAATCGAGCATTTTCGTCCATAAGGTGGTTAAAGGAGGTGGAGTACATATGCATAATTTAAGCAAACATAACAATTGAAAGAAATTTAAATGTCACTACTATATTTTTTACACAACTTTTTGCGATGTTGTAATAGCCATATAGCTAATCCCATTTATTGGAAAAAGTAATTGTATGTTTTTATTGTTGTATTTGAGTTGAATCAATGAAGTGGTAAATTCAAACAATAAGGTATTTGTTTTGATAACTAAATTAGATATCTTTTGCTCACAGCTTTAGATACTAATATTTTAAGTCGAGTTTATAGGATCATAATAGATGACAAAACTTTTATATATATTTTTTTATATATATACATATATAAATAAGATAGATCACATAAATCATATTAAAAAAAATTATTTAGTATAATATTAACATGGCTCAATATTTATATAGAGAATAATTTTTTAAATATCCCAATAACTCACTAACTTTTTCATAAAAAATAGTTTATATGCATAAAACATTTTTACATGTGTACAATTAAATTACACTATAATGCTATTCTAATTAATTTGTTAAGTTAGTTTCTAAAATATATCTACAAATATCTACATAGCTAAATATGATTGTGTACATGTGTAAAAAAAGTTTCAAATAATCATTTATACAAATAAAATCATTTTAAATTAATGTAAATTTTAATTTCACTCAATAAGTAATAGTTAATGTATCTTTTTTGTTCTTTGGCAAATTATTCGAGATAGGTATGAAGTATAGTGTTCAATTAATCGAATAAATTGACACGTAAGGAGAGCCAATGATAAAAAGGAGCAATACATATGACCAATTAGAATTGTAGTGGTGATCTAGTTTTTTCAAGAGTTATAATAAATGACTCTATTGAATTAGTATAAAACTTGTTTCTTCTCTATATGTTACATACCAAAATTAAAAGAACTTATCAAAATGGTTTCTTTTTTGTTATCTTTACCAATGTTGTTCCTTGCTGCTCTTATCCTTGTTCCACAAGGGCTTGCTGATAAATCTTCAATTTTAAAACCTGAAATCTCGAAGACACTAGTTCCTAAACAACTTCAGTACGACATAAATGGACCAAATTACAATCTCCATGGTAGAAAACCCGTTCGCGTTCGCGGACCCACCAAGCACAAGCCGCCCGTCAAGCACACCAAGCCCGTCAAGCACACCAAGCCCGTCAAGGACAAAGAGCCTATTCCAGAGCATACTGATCCAGAGCATACTAATCCAGAGCATACTTATCGAGAGCCTACTTATCGAGAGCCATTTAATTTGCCTTATTTTCCAGAGCCTACTATTCCTTATTATCAAGAGCCTATGAATCAAGAGCCTATTATTGATCCAGAGCCTGTTCCAGAGTCCATTCTACCAAATCCTTAACCAATTATCTAGCCCCCCCAGATGTGAAGCAACCAATTTACAATCTCCCAAATGTCACATCCATTTCTAAATTATTATTACCATATTAATATCTATTACATAAGTGGTCGACCTTGTTACCAATTTCTTTTTTACAATGTATGAATAAGTTCAGAGCATCATATGTGGCATGATATATAATAGCAAATCATAGATAAATTATGCCCTTTCTCCAAATTTATCAATAAATAGCTAATGGCCTATTGTGTTCAAAAGATTTATTATTATTATTATTATTATTTTATTATTATTATTATTATTATTATTATTATTATTATTATTTTCCTTGTGCAAAAGACGAAAATGGATCCCTCAAATGACATGAGGAATAGCAGAATCTAGACCCTTAAATAAAAAATGAGTTGGAGACGTTTTTAATATAAAAACAGGAGAAAACAAAATACTTAATTATTTGTATTTAAATATTAAATACCTTTTATAATTTAAATAATTGTTACTTCCTCCGTTAACCGAAATATAAATATTACTTCCTCCCTTTTCACTTTTGCATAAAAAAATTATTTCAATTTTCATTGTTAATTTTGCATAAATATTATTCCCTTTAATTAATTAATATTATATACACCACATTCAAGTCACATTTATTTTTTTTCATTAATGGTTAATCAGACTCGTGTTCAATATGTGATTCTTGTCTCGTGTTGAAACTGTTTTTGCATTTGTGTTCTCTTTAGCATTTGATTTTTGTTTTTTTTTTTAAGTTTGGATTATGATTCATGTTTGCGTTCTAATTCATGCTTGGTTACTCTATTCACATTTGGCTTTTGATTCGCGTTTGGTTTATTCAATCTAATTTCGACTTCAATCTAGTTTGTGTTTTGTTTATGGATATCGTCATTGGTTTCTGTTTTCGACTCGTCGGTCATTTTTTTTTATCTTAGTCCAACCTAACAATATCTGCATTTTTCAAATGAGCTAGGTTTTAAAAACGTCGTCAGTCATTTTATTAGATTTACGTTAAAAGCTTTTAAAAATATGAAAATCGATCAATTCATGGAAGGTGGTTGCCTTCAGGAAACAATTTTATGAGTTCTCCTATGCTTCTCATGATGATTTGCAAAGTGTTTGAACAACTGAAGTTCTGAATATGAAACTATGTCTTCTTCTTGTCTTCTCATGGACGAAATATTGCAATCCAAATTAGGTATGAAACATAAAGGCCTAGTGTTGGATTAATATCTATAATCTACCCTAGTTTTAGATTTGCAATATTGTTTTTCACAATCACTCCAAGTATTGGAACCTCTTTATCTTTTGAAAAAGCTACCAACTCAAAAACGTTTGGTCATTTTGCTCAAGTGTTGGTCGATTTAGATTAGATACAAGAGCCGAGAGATCGCATTCTTTTTAAACATGAAGAGTATGCATTTTTTGTTTACATTGATTATGAAAAACTTCTGTTGTTTTGTGAATCTTTTAAGGTTGTAGAAAATTCCATAGACAAATTTTAGAAATATAATGGTCATGGAAAACCTCACTCTATTGAAGATGCATATGTTTTATAGAAGTTGGTTAATAATTATGTCCCTAAAAACACAACTACTTTGCAAAAGGTAGAAACTTATATGGTACATGCAAAGAGATTCATGGTAATAGTATTCATCATGTTGTTAACTCTTCTTTTGTTGATCATATTCCCAATGTTGAACTAGGAAGCACCACTTTTATTTAAGAATTTTCTTCCTCCAATCAAGAAAGAATTGATAAGAATCGTGATGAAGTTTCCAATTCTAAATCTGTTGATTTTAGGAAATTATAAATTCTTCCAAAGACACTTCAGGAATTTGAGGTCTAGACTACACAAGGTTCTAAAAATGAGATCTTTGGTTGTAGCTTATCTAATTTAGCTAACACAAATCATTTATGAGGTGATTATCAATATCTAAAATGTGTATTTTTGGTTCTTGAAGTGATGCAATGTCAAGAGAGAACAATATTCAAGACCATCAAATCTCTTTTGATTTGTTAGTCAATTCAAATGTTATTGTTATTAATGATAATCTACAACTCAGAATTGCTTATGGCTAGAAGATATTGTGGGTTTAAAAAATAAATAGAAATACTAATGAAACACATCGTAGAAGAAATATAGATGATGGAAAGAAGGTGTAACACTCCATTTTTTAATTTGTTAATATATAAATTTGAACATATGTACATATATTGGTAATTGTGGTGGGAGTTTTGCGTGTACTTGTTTTAGTTATTAGTGTATTGTATAGAAATATTCAAATACTCTAATAGTTTTATCTTGTAAAATATTAGTCCTGATATTTTAATATTATTTTATGGATGAAATTTTATTTAAAAAAAAAAAATTGTTAAAAATGTGTTAACGGGCTTTACAAGTAATACACCTCCTTTCTACCTTATAGACTCCTTTAATTTTGACTTAAATTCCCTAGTACTAGTATAATTGGAACCTACAAGACATCCTTTTTTCCATAGTACTAGCATTCAATCATTTTATGTGTACATCAAGTTCCTTCAAACACTTGATGCATCACGTCATTGTGTAGATAATAGTAAGCTCAAATTTCATTCACAACGGGTCTTCTGCTGCAGCTATGTATTAGAAAAAAAATAACTCATACATGATTTTTAGATTCCTCTCGTCCAAACTTTTAGGAAGTACTACTCATTTGTGTGTTATGTCAAAGTTGACACCACACCCTATCGATCCTACAACTATTAAAACTCTTGGTAATTCGTGTATTTGCGAAAGCGTCGATCTCATGTAAGGGGTGAGAGAAGATTCAACTTTATGAGTATTATAATGTGGGATGAAAATGAATGTTGTAATTTCCATAGATTCATCTAGGGCTTACCACATACGGTCAAGCTCTATTGAGTAATAATTAATTAAAAATATATGAATAGTAATAGTGAGGACTAAAATATGATTTAGAAATAATTATGTCAAGATTGTATGATATTTGATTTTTGTGAAATTTTCTGCTAATTGTTTTTGTATGGATGATGAGTATTTATGTGTTCTTGTCTACTCAAATAAAGTTATGACTTTACTTAAATGCACTATATGCTAGATTTTCTACTTTATGATTAATAGAACTTGACTTTTCATTGTGATTATGTGTGCACGAAATGTTGAGACTTGATTTAGATTGACTGATATATATATAGACGTAACCTTTGATGAATATTTTTGAATTCATTTTGAGAGTTGTCGAGTTGTGAACATCAAGTAAGTATGAACTAGATGTTAAGGGTCTTTGAAGTGAATATTATTTTGTCATCATGGAGGGCGTCGAACTCTAAGGTAAGACAAATAGAAGAAGAACAATTGAATGAGCCTGATCGTGGAGGGCGTCGAACTCTAAGGTAAGACAAATAGACCTTAGGGTATCACTGTGGGGAATTCCTAAATAAATTAGTGGGTTATTCCCTAATGTCCAGAGCTACCGTGCAATACATGAGTACCTCGACCGTCGTGTATATGTGTTTCGGGTTGAGTTGGGGGGATCTATAAGAAAATGGTAATTCATGAATTGTCTGTCCACTCACGTGTCATAGTATCAAGTCTCTTAACCAAGTACTTCAGAGTAGAAGGGTACCAAATGACGAAAAAGTATAAAGTATAGGATCGTGCATGGCATTGCACTTTTTGAGGTTGTTTTATCGTGATTGATTTGGATCATAAATTATGAGGTTGTAAGGATTATTGTGATGTGCCAAGTGAATATATGATGCTCTTTACTTTGTAAACGTTTTTCGAAAGTTCCCAATTTCTTTTATAAGGAATGTTACTAATAGATATAAAATTCAAAAATATTATTATGGGGTTTATAGTGTCACATTAGTGGTATCGAAATAGGTCTTTTTA
This sequence comes from Cicer yamashitae, assembly GCA_037974755.1. Taxonomy (NCBI): domain Eukaryota; kingdom Viridiplantae; phylum Streptophyta; class Magnoliopsida; order Fabales; family Fabaceae; genus Cicer; species Cicer yamashitae. The sequence goes on along the minus strand of JBBPBQ010000001.1, from coordinate 32,678,385 downwards.
ATTAGATCGAGTGGGTCACGTGTCGTTTCAATGTCCGTCAAATGTCAGTCATATTTGTTGTGTTTGATTGTGTGTTAAGTTCACTATCTGATTTTGTTTACCTAATTTATTCTCTGTTATTCGATATATTATTTCTCTGACTATTTATAAATTGTGAAGTGTTTGCTACCTAATATTGAAGTTGCTTGCTAATGGTTGATTATTGATTATCATATTTTTGGTGTACATTTGAAATCCATACATGGGGAACTAAGTGCTTTTTGGGGTTGTCTTATTAATTTTATAAATTTTAGGTTTAAATATATTTTTTGTTCTTACAAATATGTTTCGTTTTGATTTTAGTCCCTGTAATTTTTTTGTTTGATTTATATCTTGTAAATTCTATCAAGTTTTAAAAAAAGTCCTTTACGAATCTTTTTTAATAATGGTGTTAGTATGAATGGCAAAAGAAGAAACTATGCATCTATGATTTATGGTATTAGTAGGAATGGTAAAAGAGGAATACGATTTCAAGAAAAAGTAACTGAACCTAAGTTTGTTCCCTCTGATGATTTATGTACTATTTGCTATAAGAAAAGTCACGCTATAATATCTTGTCCTATTCTAACCACATGGAAAGACAAGAAACATTTAAGAACTAACAAACCAGATTTGGGTACAAAAGGATAAAATTATTTATGTTGTAGATGTTCTAAGCAACCAAATTGAAACATCAGTCATAGTGTTTGGAATGGATGCTTACACTAATAACAACCATAGTAGTGATAAACAAGCAAGATTAAAGCTCAAAACATAAATAAAAAAAATAAAACACCATTTCCCTCTATATATGCATGATTACCGGTTTGAGAGAAAAGAAAGGTGGAATGGCTACCTAAATTAGTAATTCTTAGCTCGTTGCAATCCTCTCATGTAGAGAAACATCTTTGTAGTTGGAGGTTTTGTGATTGAAGGTTTCTAAGTTGCTGAAAAATGAAAAAGAAGGTTTGGGTTTGGATAGAAATGAAAGAAGATGTGTTTGAAAAATAAAAGAAAGTGGTAGTAAGATGATGACAATAATGGTGGCCATGAATTACGTTTTTAGGGAGGGGGAAATGTTTTTTTTCTCCTTCCCTTAATTCATGTACTATCTCAATTCAGAATTATTCTCCAAAAATTTCTAACCACAAAAATTAATCACATAAATTTAATCCTAAAATCTCACATTTATTCACATCACTCACTTCTAGATCTATTTTAGTAAAAACATCTACTCTCGTCGCAAATAAATTGACAGAAGAATTTAATAGTAATGTACGACGTTGTAAAATATTTGTTGATAATAATCCTCTATAATTTCATTAAATTATTCTCTAATGAATAATTTTAACTAAGTCTCTGAAAATATTTTCAACATTACCATCCCATCACTTCCCATCTAATCCTTCTTACACAAGTCATTCTTGTCCACACAAAAATGATAGTGAGGTGACTCATTTTGGTTCTTACAAAGTCTTACTACATAGTAAGAAAATATCTAGATATTTTCAATATTCCCTCATTAAAATATTTATATCCTAGAAAAAAAATATCTAGATATTTTGTGACTTTAAGTCATCACATCTTGCTTAATCTCCAAGTTTGTTCTTAAACGAGTCACATAACACTCACGGACAAATTTTTCGGTAACATAAAAATTATAACATAATTCTACAAATTAAAACTTTTCAAAATTTTTAAGAATAAGTTTTAATCCGACAAAGTTTTTTCCTTACATTAGAAAATTTTAATGACATCAAATTCTCATTACAGTCAATATATAAAGTGTCTATTTAAATTTGGGTGGCATTCAGAGTCCGTTAAAATTTATACAACGGGTATATCTTGCTTGTTTTCTGAAAAATCAGTAGAAAAACATTTTTGAAATTTCGACAATGCCAAGACATTCATATCGTCATTTAACATCAATGAGAACACCCAAACAATTTTTCATAGATCAATTTGCAAGCCAAACACAATTAAAACACAATTATAAACAAATACACAATGTAAATGGAACGTAAGCCCTAATTCTTGTTATAAATCAATTATAGGTCTTACACATGAGTTACCTCCCATGAAGTGCTTCTTTTACGTCAATGACTTGACGTGTCAACCCTTAAGTTAAGGTGGACAATGAGTCAGGAAAAACATTTCATCATTTAACTTCCTTCTTTTGGATAGAAATCCCATGTACTTGACATATAGAAGAAAATGTTCCAATGCCCCAAAAATTAGGCATTTGGGATATATCCCCCACTGTTGAAAATAATAAAAATTCTCTTCTAAATGAATATTCTCTTTAGTCTCCAAAGATTGAGTCTCAGATGTCGTATTATGTTCAATTTTAAGTAATGCTTTGGATCAAAAAATATTGGGTGTCACTATTTTTGTGACACCCAATATTTTTTGATCAAAAGCATTACTTAAAATAACTTATTGCTTAGAAAAATTACAACAATTTTTTTTAAAGTAAGAATACCTAAACTACTATTCACTTAAATAATTAGTAAACCCTAAACCTCAAAATAATATACATAATAATTTATATCATATTTTTACTAAAATTCGCAGCGGATAAATAAAAACTCCCTCAAAAGATAATAAACTTTTGTGTGTTATTAGGATATCACGTTTCTCAAAATACAAATGGAATACTTCAAACCTTTTCTTGCTATAGAGCAGTGCAATCTCAATAAACTAGATTTTACTATAATTTCTTAATTAAATTCAAAAAACTTAGTAGTACTTGTATGGTTTTTATACAAAGAGTTGTTTTTAATTAAATAAGAAAAATATAACTTATATCTCTCATTCCCAATATCACCTAATAGAGCGGGACTTCTCCCAAACTTGAAATTCAAGAATCATTAACCTATAATAATTGCAATTTTGCAAACACAAGGTCAAGACAGTCAAACACAAACAACGAAGGAGGTGAGTTTTAAAAACATGTTGATAGAATAATATAAGTATGAAGAACACACGAATTATCAAAACAAAGTCATATCAAACACATCACAATATATCAAAACATTAAAGGAAATAATCATATTATAAATTCAAAATCACTCAAGGAAAATCAATATCTCATTATAACATGAAATCATCTAAGATGATTTATTATCACATTAGATACACATTGACTACAACAAAACAATCACAAGATGGTGCAATGCTATGCATGCTCCTGATAACTATATGATCCAGATATAATATTTGCCACTAAGGCAACTTCCACACAGAAAAATCACTCATATGAATGGAAAAAATAAACTTGCCACAAAGGCAACTTTCACGAAAATGCATATGTCATGACATGATGGTGCATTATCAAAATAAAATATTCCCACACAATCCACTAAGATGCATATGCCATGACATGATGATGTATTATCAAAATCAAACATCCAACATATAGAAATTAAAACCTTCATCATAAGCCACACATAAATTCAAATTTTATCACATATATCATAAATAAGACTTTCAACACATTAAAAATAAAAACTTAAACTTTCTTCACATATACCACACAGTTGCTGAATTTAAATCACACAACACCTTATAAAATTTTCTAATCCATGTTTTAATCCTACAAACCTTAATTAGTCATATTACTTCAATTATTACTAAACAGGGCTACCGCCATGCCTAGCGAGCCCCAAATGAATTGTTGGAAAATACGGTTTTCCCGTTCATCTCACATTATAATATACTTATGAAATCAAACGCCCTCTCGCCCATTACCTTATTTCGACGCTTTCACACGCGAATACGAGTCTGCAAGAAACAAGGCCTTTGTTCTTTGACTTCTTGTCCTACAATCGATCTAACTCGACAGTTTAAGGGTAAACGTCAAAAATAAATTATGAAAAGTCACTCTAAAAAGGTCAATTTCGAAATTGAATCAAGTAAAATTACTCTAAATTGGAAAATAATCGAAGGATAGTATAGTCACCGTTCACATGGTCGTGTTGGCGTTGGTTTCACTCAAATCAGACTTACGATGAAGAAGAACGGTGTAAAATAACGAATTCCATAAACGGAGAAGTCAGGTATTTTAGATAGAAATTGGGATGGTTAAAAATATGAGAAAATGTGTTTAATTGACTAGCTAAATGAATGAAACAACATACTAAAATTTGGACAAAAACGGTGAAAGTTTTTTGGACAGTCGTTGGACACCGGAACCAAGATTCTCTCACAAGTGCATAAGTTTCTTCTTTCCCTTTGGATTAATACCACTCCAATGGCTCTCTCTTGTTGCTCACACTTTATCTCTTTTCTTTTTTAATTATTTAATTAGGTCTTACTCTTACATATGAACCTAACCCATGAAACACATTTTACCTTTTTTTATTTTATTTTTCTAAAACAATACGAGTAGTTATCAAAACTAATTTTTAACACTTCTTCACACACAAATATCTTTTTAAAACATTATTAATATTTTAAAACTAAAATTTTTCAAAATAGAATAATTAAATTGATCAATAATTTAAATATATATATATATATAGTAGTAATATCTAAAACCATCGTACTCATAAGTATCACCACAATTATTAAAATATTATTTTTTTCAAAATATTTACATTAAATATAACACCAACACTTTATATTAATTACTAAATCACAATAAATATGTATCAAATCACCGTATTATAGAAAATATATAAAACTTAAAGAAATTAAACACAATATTACTAATATCTTAAGACAATTATTTATAAAATAAATAATTAAAATAAGAAATAGACATAAATAATTAAAATATAACTATGCCACATTTATCATTTAGTCAAACGCACACAAAAATATCACCACAAATATTTAATCCATTTTTACACGTAACTTCACTCAAAATCTTATTCTCTAAAATACTCTAGCTAAAATACCATTATTCTTTGAATAATAAATCAAATGACTAAATATAATATTGATAATTTATATTACGTATTAAATGAAATATGTATACGATTATCAAAACATAGGAACTCACACATATAAGGAGAAGTAATCATAAAATTAATCAACATATATTCTAAAGTAATTTTCACGCCAAATTAATTCTTTAAAATCCTATTTAATTAATAAAATAGTTGATTATAAAATTTAGGAAGTTACGTTCACGATCTATAATTGAAATGAAACCAGACGCCTCATAGTTGTAACTTTTGTTGAAATTCATGTGTGAGTGGTTAGTTCCACATAGACTATGAATAGAGGAAATGTTAGATTTATAACAGAGGTGCCCACATACTTGGTTCCTTAAGATTTTGGGTGGCGATGTGGTGTCAATTTTTTTTAGGGATCATAGACGTTTAGTCCATTTTTGTAGTTGCGCTCCCCTAGACTTCCCTACTAGTGGTAGCAGAGCCATGGTTCGGCATGGTGAGGAGTGGGATGTAAGATCCTAGTGTGGATCAAGTATAATGTTGTGGAAGATTCGACGAGCCCTTAACTTCATTTCATGTCAATCATTTACCTTTTTTTTTCCGTTTTGATTATTTAATTAATTTTAAGTTACAATTTAATCTTTTATGTCTTAAAATGTCAACAATATTATCCTATTTTATAGAAATTCAAAAAATTTGTCATCATCTTCAAACAAAACCCAGAAAATTCATTATCAATTTCAAGAAAATTCATATTTTCATCAAATCCATAACCCAAATCTTCAAAGAAAACCCATATCTTCATCTCCAGCAAATCCCTAACCTAAATCTTAAAATGTGAGTTCTTTATTTGATGGATTTGATGTCGTTGTTGATGGAGATGAAAATATAAGTTTATTTGAAGATTTGATGTAAATATGAATTTTGTTAAAGATGATTACTAATTTTCTGAATTTTGTTTGAAGATGACAATGAATTTTCCGGATTTATGTAAAAAAGGATAATATTGTTGATATTTTACAACATAAAGGATCAAATGGTTACTAAAAAATAAATAAAGGATCAAATCCGTAAAAAAAAATGATCTATGACTGAATTGTTATTTGAAACTAAGTTAAGGGACCGCGAGAGATACTTTACCAATATTTTAATGCAAAATAATTTGGTTCGTTAATTTTAATTAAATGAGATATGACAGTGGATTTTATTTTTTCTCATTTTCACAATAACGAAGTGTTCTCACCAGAGTTGTTATGAATAATATGTGTTAATGAATGTTCATTCCTTAGTCTTCCATATTTACATAACACACATTCCTTTAACTCCCATTATTGAATGGATTGACTGATGTCTACCAGAAGAATTTAACATTAAAAGCATCCCTAAAGGATTGCTCAAATAATGATATATCTTGATCATTGTTTATGAAGATTATATGTGATATAGTTCGTGAAGAACTAAACAACATAAAATCAAAGCATCCCTGAAAGATTGTTCAAAGAATGAATTGTTCATTATAATTGTTGATAAAGATCATTGTGATATAGTTCTTGAAGAACTAGTATTCAAGCATCCCTAGAGGATTGCTCTAAATATGCCTTTTCTTAGTTGTCGTTGAGAATTTTGGAATAGATCTTGAAGAACTAATAATTTAATATTAAGCGTCCTTGTAGAATTGCAAAATGTGTGATTTTCATTGGTCAACATTTATGAAGATTTGTGTTGGAGTTCTTGAAGAACTACACATTTAGATCGTGATTGAAATATATAAGATAACTTTGATCTTTATGTTAATTTAAAAGAAATTAAATGAGAGAAAATGCATATATTTTTATGTCACTCAAATATGCTCCTGAAGTTACAAAATTGAGAAAAACTTCCAAGAATAATTTGAGATTGACAATAAATTGTCATTGAACTAAAGAGAACTTACAGGCCACATGACAGATTATATAACTAATGTTGTAGTTATGATATAACATATGACAGAATGACAGAATGATCTAAGAAATTCAGTGATTCAAGTGTGACATAATAGAAATTCAGAGATTCAAGTGTGACATAATAAAAACTTATTGGAATCATTATTAATTGTCCCTTATTTTGTTTGATTGTTTCACAATATTTTTGTTGTAACAGCTGAATTAAGAGGTTAGTAAAATCTTTGTATTCAGAATTAGAATCAGCAATATCCCTTATTTTGTTTGAATTTATTTTTATCAATGCCTCCCGATATAAGCTATTTTTGTTTGATGGTAAAAAATACACAAATGAATGAGAGTATTTGAAAATTGAAAATAAATTAAGTTGATATAATCAAGATAAGATAGAACCATATCATATATAGCACATAGCATATATAATATATAAATATAATTCAAAATGAAATTGGTAATAATTAGAGGGCTTTTTTTTAAAAAAGGAATGGCATCCTGACTACTAAGATTGATTTGTCAATGAAACGACTTGTATATTGTAAAGGTGAGGGACTTAACCAAAAAGTTTATTCACGTTCACCTTTTATTATTTGCACACAATAAGTGAGAGATTGAGTGTGAGTGAATTAATAAGAACTATAAGAAATCGGTAACATAAAAAGGGAGATTAGAAAGGAAATTAAGAAATATATAACATAAAAAGTGATATTAGAAAGAAATGCAACAATATAGATCATACATGGACAAAGAGAAGGACAAATTATGATGTTGTTGCAATGAACAAACCTATACCTCTGAGCCCCACAATTATATGAACACACAAACTTTTGGGGTATCTTTGGAGTAGAGTTGGTTATACGCAAAACACGATTGTGAGATACAACTCAGTGGCGAGATGAAACATGGGGCCTTAGTGGACCGCAGTGAGACATCGAAGGCGAGACATGAAGGGACGGTGGAAGGAAATTTGGAGCGCTGAGTTTTTCCATCGGATAATAGGGTGGGGCATCTGACAAAAAAATTAGGGATTAGAAGAGGAGAAAATGATTTTCAAATAGAGTGGAGAAAAATGAGGCGCAAATATCTGTTAGTGAAACATAACACACAACAGCGCTCTCTATTAAAAGGGCATATGCATCAGTTTTTTGTTGAGGTGGAATATGTTTGTACACGCTGAGTTAGGATATGTTTGTACACGTGGAATGAATTATTATGAGGTGGCAGTAATAGAGTGCAAGAATTTGTTTTAATAAGATATAATAGATAAAAATACAATAATTAAAAGACTTTTTTTAACACACTTTGAGGGTGTGAAGGTGGCCGCTTTGTCACGTCTTCTAATCCTCCCAACTTTGTCAATTTTTTTTTAAAAAGAAAGATGGCATATAAGTAAGCAAACAAAATAATTTCATAACAATTTAAAGTAATATTAACAAGAACTAACAAATTGTAACACACAACTCATTGATAAAAACTGTTATTTTGAATTCTTAATATAAAGAAAGAAATTGAATTCATGTACTAGTATAATATAAGTGGGATAAACACGCAAGTACTGAAATTGACACAATATCACATCATAAAATAGCATTCAAAATCTTCAATAACATAATTTAATAGATTAATCCAAATCAATCACAATAAAACAACCACAAAAAGTGCAATGTCATGCATGATCTTATACTCTATATTTCTTCCTCATTTGGTACCATTCTACTCCAAAGTACTTGGTTAGGACGCTTGAGTGGACAGACAATTCATGAATGACCATGTTTTTATAGATCCCCTCAACTCAACCTAAAACACATATACACGATGATCGAGGTACTCATGTGTTGCACAGTAGTTGCCGACCTTAGGGAATAACCCACAAATCTATTTAAGAATTCCCCACCAGTGATACCACAAGGTCTAATAGTCTTACCTTATGGTTCGACTGTAGCCCTCCACGATCAGACTCATTAAGTTGTTCTTCCCTGAAATCACTGAGCTTGTCAGACCCTACCATATGATGACCAAATACTATTCACTTCAAAGACCCTTAACATCTAGTTCATACTTATTTGATGTTCACAACTCGACAACTCTAAAAATGAATTCATCAATATTCATCAAAGTTTACGTTTATATATATATCGGTTAATCTAAATCAAGTCTCAACATTTCGTGCACACATTATCAAAATGAAAAGTCAAGTTCTATTAATCATAGTGTAGGAAATCTAGCAAATAGTGCATATAAGTAAAGTCATAACACTTAAATACTCATCATGCATACAATAACAATTAGCACAAGATTTCACAAAAATCAAATATCAAGAAATCTTAACATAATTATTTCTAAATCATATTTTAGTCCTCAATGTTACCATTCATATATTAATTAATTATTACTCTAGACCTCGACCGTATGTGTTAATCCCCGTATGAATCTATGGGAATTACGACATTCATGTTCATCCCACATTATATTTTACTCATAAAGTTGAATCTTCTCTCACCCTTTACTTGAGATCGATGCTTTCACAAATACACGAATTACCAAGAGTTTTAATAGTCGTAGGATCGATAGGGTTTGGTGTCAAATTCGACATAACACACAAATGAGTAGTGCTTCTTAAAATTTTGGACGAGAGAAATCCAAAAATAATGTATGAGTTTTTTTTCTTTCTAATACACAGCGGCAACAAAAGACCCCTTGTGGATGAAATTTGAGCTTACTATTGTCTACAAAATGACGTGATGCTTCATGTGTTTGAAGGAACTTGATGTACACGTAAAATGATTGGATGCTAGTGCTATGGAAAAAGGAAGTCTCGTTGGTTCCAATTATGAGCCACAATGTTTTGTCTTTTCCGTTGAATGAGGCCATAAAGCTTATTACTCAAAATCTTTATAAACCGATCAAAAGGAACAAACTTGAGAGTTAAACTATTCCAACGTGATTTGATTTGGAGAAGGAGAGAAGAAGAAGATAGTGTCTTGGCAATTTAAAGATCAAATTTTAAAATGTGAGTTCTTTATTTGATGGATTTGATGCCGTCGTTGTTGGAGATAAAAATATGAGTTTATTTGAAGACTTGAGTAATTAATTTTATAAAAATATGAATTTTCTTGAAGTTGATAATAAATTTTCTAGATTTATTTAAAAAAGAATAATATTGTTGATATTTTACGACATAAAATATCAAATGGTTACTAAAAATAAAATAAATGATCAAATCGGTAAAAAAATGATCTATAATTGTTACTTGAATTCCCATTATGGATTAACTGTGTCTTTTTATTGTTAAATGTTCATTCCTTAGTCTTCCATATTTCCATAACCCACATTCCTTTAACTCCCATTATGGATTAACTGTGTATTTTTATTGTTAAATGTTCATTTCTTAGTCTTCCATATTTCCATAACCCATATTCCTTTAACTCCCATTATGGATTAAGTGTGTATTTTTATTGTGTTCTTTCACTTACTTATTTGTGTCCTATAAATAGAATTTACCATGTTTTGTTAATACACACTTGATAAGAGAATAATACAAGAGATTTTCATCTCCTCTATTTTTATCTTGTTCTCTTTTAGTTTATTTTATAACACAGGACGTTTCTCTACCGTTTGAGTGATGACATAATCAACTTGGAGGTTTTATTTCAATAATATTTCTTCTTATTATTATCTACTTCTTCTCATGACTATATTTTTTTCTTAAAAGTTTTATTCCTTTTATTTCATGTAAATTTTTTATTTTTTGCATATAAATTTTGTTGAGAAATCTTATCTTGTATAACTGTCATATTTTTCTTTGTTTATTCTTTTTAAGTTCCAGAAGAATTTAACATTAAAAGCACCCCTAAAGAATTTATCAAATAATGATATTTCTTTATCATTCTTTATGAAGATCATATGTGATATAGTTCAAGAAGAGCTAAACAACTTAAATTTAAAGTACCCCTGAAGGATTGTTCAAAGAATGAGTTATTCTTGATAGTTGTTGATGAAGATCATTGTGATATAGTTCCTCAAGAACTAATATTCAAGCATCCCTAGAGGATTGCTCTAAATATGCCTTTTCTTGGTTATCGTTGGAAATTTTGGTATAGTTTTTGAAGACTAATAATTTAATATCAAATGTCCTTGTAGGATTGCAAAATATGTGATTTTTATTGGTCATCATTTATGAAGATTTGTGTTGGAGTTCTTGAAGAACTACACATTTAGACCATGATTGAAATATATAAGATATCTTTGATCTTAATGTAAATTTAAAAGAAATTAAATGGGAGAAAATGCATATATTTTTATGTTACTCAAATATGCTCCTGAAGTAGCAAAATTGAGAAAAACTTTCAACAATATTTTGAGAGATTGATAATAAATTTTCATTGAACTAAAAAGAAATTATAGGCCACATGATTATATAACTAATGTTGTAATTATGGTAATTGGTATGCTAGAGATTATCATTGATGTGGTGTTGATTAATTTTTCGTTTGTGTTTGCTATGGTTTTTATTAATTTATTTTGAGAAAAACACACTCGCGCCGTTAAAAATCGTAGTGTTACAAATGTGAAAGAATATATTGTATCTGTTTTCTTGTTTTAAAATTATTGACATTATTGTTTATTCTTCCCTTAAACAAGAATGTGAACAATTGTGCGAAGAAGTTTATTTGGAAGTCGGAAGATGAAAAAGAGACACATATATTATTGATAAATTTATAGTTTATTTGTTGAGAACAAGGTATATATAAATAGATTGATGTAGTTTCTATTATGTTTTTAACCAATTTTTGAATCCATTCCCATATTGGTTGCTTAATTATGTCTTTTACATAATGAAATTGTTATTTTGTACTGTAATGGAATGCCTATTTTTGGATCTATTTGATTTGTTTAATCGGTACAATATGCATTAGTACTTGTCCGAAATGGCTTGGCTGGAATGCACAACTAACTATTTAGTGAAATAATGCACCATTTAACCTTTTGACATGAATGATGTTTTGAGGATCAACCAATTACTACTTAGCAAGATGACACTTTTTTTTCGCTTTTAGTTTTCAACAATTCTCTACTTTTGATTCACTTGTACTCCACCCAAAACTTAAAATTTTGCTATTCCATGAGAAACCTCAAACTTAAAATTTTGCCAAGTCATAAAATTTAGATCCTACCTCACTCTACCTTGCTAGCAAAGGACACTAATTAATTTATGGTAGGCAAAAAGGCTCATAAAGCACCCAAAAAAACTGCCTGAGGGCATGCAAAAATTACAAGTAAACAATTGTAGAGAAAACAAGGAAATTTATGAAGAAATGAGACATGTCATAATATCACACAATGAATAAAAATTAAGTGTTTAGGCACAAAGCTCATTGAATGGTAATGAGAAATCTAAGCCTTCAAGCATCAGGCTAAACACATTAGAAATCATTTCTTCAAAAAATTTCAATAAATATAGATAGAAAAAGAACACTCAATGATGAAAGCTGACAGTTACACTTCGGACACATGGAGCAATTAATTGCACAATATCAAATCTCACCGGTAAATAAAAACTGGAACCCTTATTTTTTTTCAATATGAACTATTCTCAGAACCATAAAGTTTGAGACTTTGTTTCTCCAAGTTAAATCTCTTCATAAAAATTGGAAATTTAATATTAAAGAAAAAAACTTTTTGGTTCTAACTATAAATATGGAAACCTTGTTTTCACCTAAACTCCAAACATAGAACTTTTAACATCTTAATCACAAAATCAACTTAAAATCAACATTTTGAACTCTTTTACTATATATATACAACTCGGCTAAAATCCATTTTACCCATCAAAGTCTTTAATGTTCATAAAATTTTTACTACTCAAATACTTTGAAATAAACAAACCATAACAATTCATTTATCACTTTATTTCAAAACTTATTCCAAAATTTTTGCCATGACCTTTTTGTTTTTATCTCTTTTCTTTAAAAATTTTAACATAGCAAACATAAAATATTTAGAGTTCTCCCCACCGCTAATTGAGTGTCAACAATCTTGATTCATTTTCGAAACTCAAGGAGCTAATTACATAAACATAGGGAATTATACAATTTACTTCAAGTTTACATTACTTAACAAAACTAAAGTTTCCAATCCACAATTTAAAGAACACTAATAAATTTTGTTTTTAAATCGCTCACTTACTTTAAAATCCTCATTTCACAACTTTGACTTTTTTTTTTAAATACATCACTTTGGTCCCCAAACACATTAACATCTAGTTATCATTTTAATTAAGAAAAAACATAACCAAACAAACTTGCAAAAGTTTTCTTAACTTTACTAACTCAAACCCCTTTAATAAAATTTCTATTGTCAATTCAAACTAATTTATTTGAAAATAACTCATTACGTTACTCTAACACATACAAAAATCAAATTTTCACATCATGACACATCACATTTGGTATTCGTAAAAATTTTAGGGTTTGGTTTCATTTTATGTTAGTCAAGTTACTAACTCCTCTAATTTCAATATTAACAAAGCTCCAATGCAAGAAAATGAACTTTCATTTTACTCCCTTACTTAGGGTATTTTATTCTTAACAGAAAAAAAGTTGAATATGTTTCCCTTAACTTCCTAAACACTAATAATAACCATAGTAGTGATAAACAAGCAAGATTAAAGGTCAAAACCTAGAAAGAAAACCAAAACTCTTTCCCCATATATATATGCATGCTTACAAGTGATCTTTAGCTCTTTGCAACCCTCTCAATCAGTGGAATATCTTTGCAATTGGAGGTTTTGTCATTGGAGGCTTCTAAGTTGATCAAAAATGAAGAAGAAGGTTTGAATTTGGAGAGAAATTAGAAAATAAGACGTGTTTGAAAAATAAAAGAAAATGGTAGTAAGATGATGATGATGATGATAGTAGCCATGAATTGCATTTATAGGGAGGGGAAATGTTTTTTTTTCTCCTTCCCTTAATTAATCTACTATCTCAATTTCAAATTATTCTCAAAAAATTTCTAACTACAAATATTAATTACATAAATTTAATCCGAAAATGTCATAATTATCTTTTAGGATACTTAGTTCTAATCACATCACTCACTTCTAGATCTACTTTAGTAAAAATATCTACTTTCGTCTCAAATAAATTGACAGAGGAATTTAACAGTAATGTCCGATGTCATAAAATATTTGTCAATAATAATTCTCTGTCATTTGATTAGATTATTCTCCAACAAATGATTTTAACTAGCTTTCTAAAAATATTTTAAAAACCTTTTACTAACTCATCAGTTCCCATCTAATCCTTCTTACACAAGTCATTCTAGTCCACACACAAAAGGGATAGTGAGGTGGCTCATTTTGGTCCTTACAAAGTCTTACTACATAGTAAAAAAATATCTAGATATTTTCATTATATCTATATAAAAGGGTTTTAAATCCTAACTTCCTAATATCTATATAAAAGGGTTTTAAATCCTAACTACCTAATATCTATATAAAAGGGAAGAATAAGCTATATTAGTGCCGTAAAGAAAAAAAAAATCAAAAATAAGAAAAGGAATGCCGATTCAGTGCTTGTGAGGGAGAAAGAGAAGACTTCAAGGAAACAAATTGGTTCTCGTAGTACAAAGTTGTGCAGCAAACTTACTTCGATGATTTCGCTCAAATATTATTAGGTGGTTTCTATCCTTATGCTTGTTTTATTTATATATTTTATTATTAATTTTACTTTCTCAATGAGTTAATTGAGATACTTTTAGTTAACATATTAATTTGATTGAAAATTATACTTAATCAAATTTCATGGTGTGAAATTTAATATCTTAATCTATTCTCATTCCCGAAGAAAAAATTACGCCTTTCAAACTCTGTATTTTTAATATGTTAAATTTTCAAATTTCTAATGCCCAAGTTGCTATCAATTTGTAGTTTAATAAAGTTTTAATGATAGGGTGGTGTAATAAAACAGAATTAATTGAATCACGGATCCTTTGAATAATAATAATAATAATAATAATAATAATAATAATAAAGTATATGAAGTATATGAATTGATAAATGAAGTATATGATTTATTTATATCTTTGCAAAATAATATATATATATATATATATGCATGTCTATTTGCTCCGTGTTTGTTATATAGAGATGACCCTTACTTTTGGACAAATGACATCCCCAATTCGCTTTCGCACCTAGAGGAGTTTTCGAAGGAATAGATGGAGCATTTCTTTTAATTTCTAGGATGGGTAGTTGTGGTCAGCTTTAGGGACTTAATTTCTATTAGACTCGAGTTATACCATTTATTATTTTTTCTATTCTGGTATGATATACTTGAGTATTCAATTGTCTGATTGATATAGTTGAGGATTTTTAATTAATAATGGATTGTTTCCTTAAGTTTATATGTGTGATTATGTATTTTGCTTGCACAAGAACGGAAATATTTTCATGAAAAAAAATTGACTGTATTTTAAACGTATTATTTTGAGATAATGTCCCAAAAAGTGGGATGTCACAATGGTGGCATAGACCATCTTCACCTCACCGTAATAGTGCTCTCTGCGTCTTGCACTTTAGGTTACCTTCAGGCACAGGGGACCAACAATCTCTTCAAGGTCCATTGAGTTCCCCTTAGTTTTCTATTGTTCGAAGCAAGTTGGTTTAAAGAACTATGACTTTTACGTGTTTTGATGATAAAAACATTATTTTGTGTTTAAAGCACTAATGCTTTTTTTTAGTGTGCAACTTTTAGAATAAGTTATTCCTTATGAGTTC
Source organism: Cicer yamashitae (assembly GCA_037974755.1). Classification (NCBI taxonomy): domain Eukaryota; kingdom Viridiplantae; phylum Streptophyta; class Magnoliopsida; order Fabales; family Fabaceae; genus Cicer; species Cicer yamashitae. The sequence goes on along the minus strand of JBBPBQ010000001.1, from coordinate 32,662,753 downwards.
ACATTGTATCCTCTGATATTTGATATAAGTTAAAGGAACACCAAGATTTTGCTATGATTTCTGTAATTTTATGTCTAGTGAACACGCGAGGAAACGAACCTCTGGTGATTCTGTTATTGCAAGAAATGCTCTGATTAGTTTGGTTGTGACGACTACAATAAGCCTCTAACTATTTTGCCTCTAATAAGTGTGACAAGCAAGTGATCGTCGACCTTTGACAATCGCAACAAGCATTTGATCGTCTGACTTTGATAAGTCAACACTCTAATAATAGTCAACGCTCTGATAAGTCAACACTCTGATAATAGTCAACGCTCTAAAGAAGACAAAGTTTTGTTACATCCTCTGCTAAACACCCTGAAGGTCTATGCGACATAATATGATCAAAATATCCTCTGCTCCTTCAGTCTCCATATCAAAATTCACATAATCAATTTTAAGGATATTTTTAACAAGGTTTAATGGCAAATCAATCTCAAAAGATTTGATATGAAACTTCATGATACATATTAATTTCTTGAAATTATGACAACGCCCGCAAACCCTAAAAATCTCTAAAAAACGTGCAACTCTCATTGAAAAGTACAAGTTGTTAGAACCAAGTTGGTTTGAAGAATGACGCCCCTTACTTGTTTTGAAGATAACAAAATTAGTTTTTGGGAAAAATTTGATGCACTAACATTTGGATTAAGTGTGCAGGTCTTAGATCAAGTGAATTATATAGATTCTTATGTCTTATCCTCTAATATTGGACGAATACAAAGGAACAACAAGACTTTGCTTCACTCCACTTTTCTGAGTCTGATTGCAACACTCTGACACCCGCCTCCAATTACGCGAGTGACGCTCTGTGTTGGCTGACTCCAATAATGCAAGTAATGCTGTCGTTCTCGAGACTCTGAAAATACATTATACATGCTATTTCAATTGCCTTTGTTGAACACAGTTATGCTCTTTTCGTCTGCCTCTAATAATATTGACAAAACAAGTGTGTGTCTACCTCTAATAAGCTTAACAAGTAAGTGACCATCTGCCTCAGATAATCACATCATCACTTCAAGAATCTAATCGTCTGACTCTGATTTTTGTTATACACTCTGATGAAAGTCACCGCTCTGATGAAAGTCAATGTTCTAAAGAAGACACAATATTTGTACATCATTTGATCATCGTATCCTCTACATCCCAACTATTTTAAAGAGGATACGGTGAATCAATTACATGATCCGTTTATGCAAGTTTTTATGGCAAATCAATCTCAAAAGATATGATACGAAACATCATGAATTATGTTGAATTCTAGCAATCAGGACAAAGGTCAGAAACCCATAATTGATCTTCATAAAAGGACGTGCATGCCTCAATAGAAAGACAAGAAACACACAAGCTATAAGCACATCTACACTCTAGTTCATAATCATTCTTTCTCACTTTAGTGCTGAGAAAAGTTTCTGAAGGAACAAATTTGTAAACACTCATTTGCGAGAGCTAATTTAGAAAAACCCAAACCTTTTCTTTTGTAACCTAAGCCAGTAGTGGTTGTCTTTCCTCAACAGCTTGACTGTACAAAGCTAGACGGTTGAGAAGATTGAACACAGTTAGTGTGACTAGTAGGTGTTCAAGTGTAAGATTGATTTTATGGTGAAATTAGTGGTTTAACTCCTTTAAGTTGAATTGATTATACGTAGCTACCATGTTGGTTGTGTCTTTCTGCTCTATTTTTATTTAGCTGCTCCTTCTTCTTTATTTTAGAGTAGCCACGTGAAAAATATTTTAAAGAGCAAACACAATTCAAACCCCCATTTCTTGTGTTTCTCGTTCTACAAAAGCAACAATGTACCACAATAAGCACTATACAACCGTCTCTACACTCTTGGTCTTTATCTTTTATCTTATCTAAGTGCAGAGAAATATTTTATGAGAGTACAACATTGTAACACCCTCTTATTATAGTTTTTCAGAAAACCCTTAAACCTTTTTTTGTAACTTGGCCCAGTGGTGGTTGCATTCTTCAACAACTTGACTGTACTAAACTAGAAACATGAGAAGACTTGAACAAAATCAATTTAACCAGTAGGTGTTTCGTGGAAGTGTAATTCAGTTGGTGAATTAGTGGATAAAATCCTTCAGGTTTAAGGGACTAGACATAGCTATTGTGTTGGTGATGAACCAGGAAAAATCGACTATGTCCCTATGTTTTTATTTCATCTCTATTTTTCAACACTTTCCGATAAAACCTTTTTTTAAAATGAAACACAATGCAAACCCCTCATTTCTTGTGTTTCTCGTTCTATTGTTGGCATCAGATCTCGGTATCAAATATGTGTTATTATGACTAACTCTGGTGAAGAGGTCACATGTGGAAATGTTAACATGCCTCTTCTATTTGATGGAGAGAGATTTGAGTACTGGAAGACTGACTCAGAAGTTTCTACATCTGTCATAATCCTGAACTCTAGGACTTAGTCGAAGATTGCTATAAGGCCTTAAAAGATGGTGTTGGTGTTTAAATATCTATAAAGGATCTCAATGCTGATCAAAAGAAATAATACAAGATGCATCATAAAGCCAAAACTTTAATGATGAATGCTATCACCTTCAATGAGCTCAAATCTTTGATGCTCTGGTTGTCAACTATGGATAAAATAAGTAGGTACAAGAAGCTATGGAAAATTTACCAGTCAAGAAGTATAAACTCTTCAAGATGAAAGAAGGTGAAGACAATGAAACAATGTTTTCTAGATTTCAAGCTCTGGTTTTTGGATTGAAGGTTCTCCAAAAAAGTCACACTACATCTTACCACGTCCTGAAAATCCTCATAAGTCTTCCCATCAAGTGGATATCAAAGGTCACAACAATTCAAGAGGCTAAGGATCTAAACAAACTACCTCTTGAAGAGCTGATGAGTTCACTCAGATCCCATGAGATTGAACAGGTTGCAAATAAGCACAAAAAGAAGTCAAAGTCCTTGACTAACAAATCCCAAGGAAAGAAAACAAACTCCAAAGCTCTACAAGCTATTAAAGACTCGGAGGAATGAAAATTGGACGATCAGAATGAAGACATAGATGATGAAGAGTTTTCCTATATCTCAAGAAAAATCTAGCGCATGTGAAACAACAAGAAGACTTTAGACGATCCAAAAATAGCAAAAAATGAAGTGAAAAATTAGACAAGAAAAGAATCATCTGCTATGAATTCAAAGAACCAAGTCATTTTAAATCAGAATGTCCTAAAATTGAGAAGGGAAAATCTCAAAGAAAAGATTTCAAGGCAAATAATAAGGGTCTTATGGTTATAGATACACACTCTAACTTTGATTCTGACAATGAATCAATTGATCAACAAATTGAGGTATTATTTGACCTATCAAATAATGGACTTATAGATATGGTAAACGAGTTTCTCAACAAGAATCACAATGTTTCTTCAGAACATAAATCTCTCACAAAAGCAACATGACATCTTAACATATAAAACAATTCTCTTGAAAAGGAGTTTGAAAACCTTAAAAGAGAAAATCTAACTCTAAAAGAAAAAGTTCCAAAAGCTTTAGAGGATAGAGTTTGTACTTATGTTAAGTATGAAAAATTCTTTCAAAAACTTCTTGCTAATGACATAGACAAAAGCAAACAAGCCTCTATGACCTATAGTGTTATAGAAACAATAAATGAGGTATTTGTTTTCAAGAACAAAAGGAAACTCCTAAGGCTAACCTACCTGATACTGCTTGCGTATATTGCTTAAAGAAAGTTCACAATAAAAGAACTTGTTCTTTGGAAAATACAAGGAAAGGCAAGACACCTTTCAAAATTAACAAAGTAGGACCCAATGAATTTTTGGTACCTAAGAATAAAATGATCTATCTTGCAAATATCCTTAGCGAAAAAGTTAAAACACCAATCACAATAAATGGACAGCAAATGCTCACGACACACGATGGGAGAAAAAACTATGTTCCAAGACTTGACCCTCTAGAATGAAGGATTCATAGGTTTTGAAGGTAATTAGAAGGGTAAGATAATTGGGCACAACACATTAACCTCCTAAGAGTCAAGATCATCAGGAATCCCAACCTGGTTGGACATACAAATATTCTCATCCAGACTCTTTGCGCATAGGAAGTGCAAATAATCCTCTAAAAACCATATATGCCTTGAAAGAAACATCTACCTTTGGACTACTATTTGAAATTGAACCTACAACAATAGACAAAGCTCTATTAGTTGATGGATGGATAATGGCTATGTAAGAAGATTCAAATAAATTCAAAAGAAATGACGTATAGGATCTTGTCCCAAGCCTAAAGAAAAGAAGTAAATTGGAACCAAGTGGGTTTTCAGAAACAAATTGAATGAGAAAGGTGAAGTGGTAAAAAACAAAGCTAGACTCGTAGCTTAAGGATACAGTCAACATAAAGGTATTGATTACACTAAAACTTTCGCTCTTATTGTAAGGTTAGAGGCAATCAAAATTTTACTTTCATTTGTAGATTTTAATAAAATCATTTAATATCAAATGGATGTGAAAAGTGCTTTCTTAAATGTTTACATAAATGAAGAAGTTTATGTCAAATTAATATCAAATGGATAACGAATTTCCAAAATATGTCTTCAAACTAAAGAAATCCTTGTATGGTCTGAAACAGGTCCCAAGAGCTTGGTGTGATAGAATAAGCAATTTCTTATTAAAGAATGACTTTGGAAGCAGCCAGGTTGACACTATTTTATTTAGAAAATCATCTCATAATGATTATCTCATTGTCCATAAATATGTTGATGATATCATTTTTGGTTCTACTAACGACATGCTATGCCAAGAGTTCTCTAAGTTAATGCAGATGAATATGAGATGAGCATGATGGGAGAATTAAAATTCTTCCTTGGAATCCAAATTCATCAAAGCCCAGATGGTTTATTCATTCATTAGACCAAATACACAAGAGAATTACTTAGGAAATTTAAAAGGAATGAATGTAAGCCCATGTCTACACCTATGCATCCAAGATGTTCTCTAGATAAGGACCAATCAAGTAAAAAGGTAGATCAAATGGTATACAGAGGAATGATTGGTTCACTTCTTTACTTAACTGCCTCTAGACTTGATATTATGTTTTGTGTGTGTGTGTGCGAGATTTCAGTATGATCCTAAAGAATCCCATTTAACACTTGTTAAAAGGATCTTTAGATATCTGAAAGACATTACTAACCTTGGTATGTGTTGTAAGCCATCCTCTGAGTACATGTTAGTAGTTTTCTACGATGCTGACTATGCTAGAGACAAGCTCGAAAGGAAAAGCACCAGTGGAAACTATACATTCCTTGGTCAAAATCTAATCTCCTAGTCAAGAAAAAGACAAAAGGCTATTGTTTTGTCCACAACATAAGAAAAATACATCTCTATAGCTGGTTGTAGCACTCAACTATTATTTATGAAATATCAACTAGAAGATTTGAAAACCAATGAGTAACATTCCTATCTTCAATTATAATACTTCAGCTATATGTTTAACCAAAACACTTATTTTACATTCGAGAGAAAAACATATAGACATTAAACATCATTTTGTAAGGGATTATGTTTAGAAGGGTGTTTTAGATATTAAAATTGGTGACATTGAACATCAGTGGGTCGATATTTTCACAAAACTCTTTGTTGAGGAAAAATTCTATTTTATAAAGGAAAACCTAAATATTCTGTTTATAAAAGAATGATGTTGAAGTCTCCATATCCTTGCCTTCGGAAAAAAAAAAACAAGAGTAAATGGTTAAATATATATATGCTCTACCTATGATGAAATTGAATTGGCTTGTGCCTCTTGTCAATCTAAATTCAATTACTCTTATTATGTATAATCTTCTTGTAAGTTGTGCTTAGTCGGTGATACACTGATAGGTGTTGTTCATGTGTGTTATGCTTGTGTGTGAGTTATGATTTTAGAAACTCAAACTTTTTCATCAAACTCACTCATCACTCACGGTCAATCACTACCCTCACGTCTTCCCACACTTTCTCTTTTTCAAACCTTGGAACCTCTTGGAAATCTCTAAACTTCTCCTGCTTAAATGGCTTCAAGTTCATCCTCAAACCCAACACTCGGAAACGTCTCTTATGTTCCTACTAGGGAATTTAGTCTTGATCAGTTATAAGTTCTCCATGAACTCCATGTAAACTTTGAAAATCTCGCTGAAAATGGCTTTGATTTTATTGAGGATTTTGCTGGTATCGGTTGGTCTGAATACTCTAACCTAGAAAAAAAAATGGCTTTGGACGTTCTAGTTAAAGAATTTTGGCGCTTTGTTGACACTAAAGGAGAAGTATCGAGTACCGCGCTAGAATTTCCTATTAAGATTACTCAACAATCCTTAACACCTCTCACCAGACGTTCTAATGAAGTTATGTTGCTTGAGAATGGTTATGAGTTAAGGGTTGGCTCATTCAAAATCAATAAGGAATTGTTTAAATATCCTAAGTGAAGGTGCAAACACGAGAAAAGGGGGTTAAATTGTGTTTGACAAAGTTGATAACTTTTTCATCAATTGATTAAACTGGTTTTAGACTTGATGATTTACTTGGAGTAGAGCAATAAGAAAACTAAAGTGTGTAGGAAGAAAGTGATACTAGTAATTTATCTTTGTTCACCACTAACTTGGTTACATCCAGTCCCTTCACTCTTAAGGATTTAATCTACTAATTGAAAAGCTTGAATTACAAAGCACCTGACCTTCCAAGCTAGTCTTCTCAAACAACCTGACAACCCTAGACTTTTGAGGAATACACACACCTTGACTCTACCAGCCAAGTCTTCTCCACACATTCTGACAACCCTAGATTGTTGAAGTCACACTAACACCACTATTGAGTTTGAATAAAAAGGTTTGAAACCTGAGCGGTTGCTTCTAACAAGCTGATTATAACAATGACTACTATACTATAAGAAAAATACTTAGAAAATATTTCTCATTTGAACAAGTGGTTCTCTCTTTGAACTGTAAGATGAATTTGGAATTTTGAGCTTGAGTTCTTACTATTTTCTGATTTTTCGATGATCTTTTTCTTCAGCCTTGAGTATCTATTTATAGATAAAATTAGGTCTTCAATTTAGTCCTTGTTTCATTCCGAATTGTATCTTCATTTCTAGCTTGGTCAACAACGATCTGATTCAAAAATAATTTTGAACAATATATTTTTTGATAATATGTTATTTAGCCAATTCTTTATTTTTGAATCCAATCTGAGCAGTTCTTCTAGATTGATTACATTCATATTTGTTAAGATTGAGTTTGTAAATTCTTCATATTGATATTGTTCGTATTTTGTTAAGATTGTTTTCGCAAATTCTTTAGATGAAACTTCCTTCCTATTGCTTGCTTTGATCTAGGTAGGAACATAGTGTTGGACCGATTCTTGAACTTTCTCAAGTAGAAATATGACTAATTCCAATTTAGTATTTTTCCTTTGTCAAAATCTGAATTATATCTTTGCAAATAATAAATGTATCTTCTTGTGACTATTTCTTCTTGTAAACCATTCTTGATTATATATTTTTATAAATAATTCATATCTCCAAAAGGATCAAGACTATCTTCCAAACCTGATTTTGGAACATATGAGGTCACGTGTCATCAATTATAGGTCAGAAAGGAAAAGAACAATTTCCTACCCTAGACTCATCACAATAGTACTGATGAGAACTTCCCTCATTCAGACCCTAGAAGAAGTAGGAAGCACTCACCAAGAAGAACACATGGTTAGTTTATCTACGACTTTGTTCAATACATCCAATGTCATCAAGATGAAACTGATCTTTCCTAAGCAGTGCATTCGACCTAGTGGTGATACTAGAAGGAACTTTGGCCAAACTAGTGGATCATAGGCCATTCCTTATGTAGATGAGGAATCTTATGCTCCTTTATCTAAGGAAGACAACAAATAAGTAGTTCTAGAATACATAAGGATGTGTTAGTCCAATAAAGACATAACTCATGTTTGCCTTCCTCTGCCCAAAGCTGCTCATGTTTTTGAGAATAAGCGAAAAAGGGTTTCGAAGACATTCTGTGTAAAATGGTGAGGAAGAAGCAACAAACATCAACGAGTATTAACGAACATCTTGAACCAGAGCCTTGCACTCTCCCTACCCAAAATACAAACTTAGCTATCCATCCTTCTCATCCTGCACCTACTACCTCAATTGACTCTAACTGTGACACCTCAATTGACTCTGACTCTGACACCTCAAATGAGATGAATAAGGAAACATTAGTCGAACACTTTGCAAACCTCCAACATAGAACTCATCCTCTCCCTCTCAAGACCACAACTCCAAACCCAACGCCATCAGCAACTGAAACTAATACTCCACAAAGAGAGAAACAGTTGTTCAGGTTAGAAATATTTTCTGAGTGTTCTTTTCTTATAGTGTGAGAGTTATTATTATTATCAGCTTTGTTAGAAGCAACTACTCAAGATCCAATCTTTGTATCCAACTCGATAGTGGTTTAGTTCCTTCTTCAACCTTGGGTTAACAGGTTGTTAGGAGAAGACTTGGCTTATAGGGTCAAGGTGAGTTCCTCAAAAGTCTGGGGTTGTCAGGCTGTTTGGGAAGACTAGCTTGGAGGGTTAGGTGCTTTGTAATTCATGGTATTTGAATTAGAGGATTAAAGCCTTCTGAATGAGGGGACTGGATGTAGCCAAGTTAATGGTGAACCGTGTCAAATTATTTATGCTTTCGTTGTTTACTGCTTCTGAATCCGATTGCTTTTACTCCAAGTAAGTCACCAAAACCAAACTAGTTTTTTTAATTACTTATAAATTATCAAAAAGTTATCAACTTGGGCAAACAAAATTCTCGTGTTTGCACCTTCAATTGGCATCAGAGCACGGTCTCAAGGCTTAGCACTTTACAGTGTTTGAGAAAAGATCCAAGGACAGGCTGAGTAGTTTCTATATTTCACAAGATCCTGAACTTTGGAACTTGGTGGAATATGGTTATATTGCTCCGAAGAATACTGATGGTATAAATTCCAAGAAAGGAGATGAATGCTGATCAGAAGAAGATGTACAAGATGCATCATAAGTCTAGAATATTCATGATAAATGCAATCACCGTCAAGGAGTTTGACAAATGCACCAACAAAGAGACAGAAAAGAGTATTTATGATAGTTTGATTCTAACCTATGAAGGAAGCAAACAAGTTCAAGAAGAAAAGGCCAACCTCCTAGTCAAAAAGTATGAGTTGTTCAAGATGGAAGAAGATGAACACATTGAAACATTGTTTTCTAGATTCCAGACCCTGGTCTCAGGATTAAAGGTACTTGAGAAAAGTTCTACTACTGCTGATCATGTGAAGAAAATTCATAGGAGTCTAGCAAGTAAGTGGAGATCTAAGATCACTGTCATTCAGGTAGCAAAGGATCTGAATACTCTAAATCTGGAAGAATTAATCAGCTCTCTCATATCACATGAAATTGAGCTTGAAGAAGATGAGCCCAAGAAAAAGAACAAGACTCTGGCCTTGAAATCTAAGCAGAAAAAGGTTCTAAAGGCAACATCAGAATCAGAGGATAGTGATTCAGATAATCAGAATCTGAACTCAGAGGAAGAGGAGATTGCTTTCATAACCAGAAAAATTCGAAATATGTGGCACAACAGAAAGAAGAAATTTCCCCAAAGATATTCCAAGCAATCGAATAGAGGGAATGATGATAAATATGACAAGAAAAGCATCATCTACTATGGATGCAATGGGCCTGGACATATCAAGTCAGAATGTCCAGATATGGAGAAAGGAAAAAGGAAAGATTCTAGACCCAAGAAGAAGAGTTTGATGGCTACATGGGATGATTATGAGGAATCCTCTAACGATCAACAAGCAGATTTAGCTATGATGGCTCTTACCAACTCTACTTCTAGATCCAACACAGATTCTGACTCTGGTAGTGAACCAACAGATGAAGAAATTGAGGTATTTTCTGAATTTACTCGATCTGATTTAATTACTACTATAAATGATTTTTTAAATATCAATCCCAAATTGTCTTTAAAACTGAAAATACTTAGGAAAGACAATACAAATCTAATTGAAAATGTTAATGTTTTAAAGAATCAAAGTACTAAATTTAAAACAGAAAATACAAATATGAAAACTGATATTATTGAACTTAAAATAGAGAATGCAAATCGGAAAACTGATATTACTAAACTTAAGACAGATAATGCAACTCAGAAAACTGAAATTACTGAATTTAAAATAGAAAATACAAATCTGAAAGCTGATATTACTGAACTTAAAATAGGGAATGCAAATCTGAAAACTGATATTACTGAACTTAAGACAGATAATGCAACTCTGAAAACTGATATTATTGAACTTAAAACAGAAAATACCACATTAATTGAGAATACCACATGTAACTCTGATAAGCATGAATAAGTATGCATCTATGATTTATAGGGTTAGTAGGAATGGTAAAAGAGGAATAGGATTTCAAGAAAAAGTAATTGAATCTAAGTTTATTCCCTCTGATGATTTATGTACTATTTGCTATAAGAAATGTCACACTAAAATATCTTGTCCTATGTTAACCACATGGAAAGACAAGAAATCTTTAAGATCTAACAAACGAGGACCCAACCAAATTTGGGTACCAAAAGATAAAATTGTTTATGTTGCAGATAGTCTAAGCAGTGAAATTGAAACACCAGTCATGGTGCCTGGTCAATGGATGCTTGCAATATATGAAGGCAAAAAGGTCTATGTTCCAAGCCCTACCAAATAGAAGCCAACTGACTCTGGTGGAAGAAGGACTGGTCAACACAATACTTATCAAAACCAGAACCATATGATGAACCAGAAATATCAGAAAAATATAAAGTATCAACAGAATCAAAACTGGCAGAGAAATCACACATATCAACAAAATCAAAGCTGGCAGAGAAATCACACATATCAACAGAACCAAAACTACCAGAAAAATCAGAATTACCATCAGTTCCAAAATTACCAAAGGAATTTGATACATCAACAGAAACAGAAGTGTTAGATGAACAATCAGAATCAGGAGACATCTTTGAACACTCCAATCAAATTCTTCAAGACTACAAACCTGGATGGGAATTCAAATTCCTTCATCCATACTCTCTAATCAGAGAATATGCAAACTCAGAATCTGAAAATCAGAAAAGAAGAACTAAGAGGGTTTTTCAAAGTGAAATTGAAACTGTTGACATATAGGTTATATCTTTCTTTAAATTTAATTATTGTTTAATATTATGTTTATTGTGATAACAAGAAGCTTGATCTTAAAAATTAAAGCTAGATAAGTACTTTGCAGGTTCACAAAAATTTAAAGGAATAAGGTGATCCACATAATCTGAATACTTCAGCAAAAGTAGCATACAAGTTTGATTTTTAGAAACAAGTAGAAACCACCAGAAACATCACTGATATTTTGCCTGTTTACCGGAACCAGAGGAAGCAGATGCAGGAAAATCAGAAGATGAAAAATCTTCAGGGGATGAATCTAATGAAGTTACTATCAGTCAAGATAAGATCTGGATTGAAGTACAAGACATCCCATTGGAAGTTCAAGTGATCATTTGTGGATCATATCATCATTAAAGATACCACTTTGTTTGGCTCACTCTCGTCAATTAAGCCTACCATTGTTGATGAAGCATTGATAGATGATGGATGGATTTTTGCAATGCAAGAAGAGTTAAATGAATTTGAGAGGAATGATGTTTGGGATCTAGTACCTAGACCAGAGAAGAACATTATTGGAACCAAGTGGGTTTTCAGAAACAAGCTAAATGAAAACTGTGAAGTGGTCAAAAATAAGGCAAGACTTGTCACACAAGGCTATAGTCAGTAAGAGGGCATTGATTACACTGAGACATTTGCTCCAGTGGCCAGGTTAGAAGCTATTTGTATCGTACTTTCTTTTGCTGCAAATAATAACATTACATTATTTCAAATCGATGTCAAAAGTGTTTTCCTAAATGGTTATATAAGTGAAGAAGTCTAATGTAAACAACCCCCAAGTTTTGAAAGTTCTGAATTTCCAAATCATGTTTTTAAACATAGGAAATCCTTGTATGGTCTAAAACAAGCACCTAGGGCATGGTATGATAGACTTAGTAACTTCTTGCTTAAAAGTAACTTTGAAAGAGGACAAGTAGATAGTACACTTTTTAGAAAATAAATAGGAGATAACATTCTTATAATTCAAATTTATGTGGATGACATTATTTTTGGATCTACTAATGGCACTTTTTGTCAAGAATTTTCTAAATTGATGCAGCTTGAATTTCAAATGAGTATGATAGGAGAAGTTACATTCTTCTTAGGGATACAAATTCAGCAAAGTCAAAAAGGTATTTACCTTACCGCTCCCAGACCTGACATCATATTTAATGTGCAAGATTTCAAGTTAACCCTAGTGAATCACATTTAACTGTTGATACCTCAAAGGCACTACCAACCTTACCTTGTTCTACAAGAAATCTCATAAGTACAAACTAAGTGGATACTGTGATTTTGATTATGGTGGAGATAAACTTGAGAGAAAGAGCACTAGTGGCAACTGCACATTTTTAGGTGACAACTTAATATCTTGGTCAAGTAAGAGACAAAACACAATTGCAATGTCAACATCAGAGGCTGAGTATATTTCAGCAGGTGGCTGCAGTTCTCAACTTTAAGACTACAACATCCTAGAATCCAACATTCCCATCTATTGCGATAACACTTCTTCCATTTGTCTAGCCAAAAATCCTATCTTACATTCTTGAGCTAAACACATAGAGATCAAACATCACTTCATTAGGGACTTTGTTCAAAAAGGGGTACTAAACATTCAATCTGTAGATATTGAACACCAATGGGATGACATATTCACCGAACCACTACCTGAAGATAGGTTTGACTTCATCAAGAAAAACCTAAACCTTACCTTCATACCTGACTGATGTTATGATAAATTTAAAGTAGTTTCGTATTACATTAGTTTATATATTTTATTGTACTATATTATATTCATGTTATTAAAAAAAAAAAAAAGACACAGTTTGACTTTCAAGTATTTTTGTCTGATGCCAAAAGGGGGAGAAAGATATTTGATAAAGTGGAGAGAAAATGATACTTAGACTTAGGGGGAGCCCTAAGTTAGGGGGAGTTAAAGAAATATAAACAAAAGTTATCAAAAATACAAGTTTTGTCATCATCAAAAAGGGAGAGATTGTTGGAACCAAGTTGGTTTTACATTTAGAGTTTTGATGTTAACAAAGTATTTTATGAGAACAATATATTTAACTTCAAAGAGTATAAAAGAAGATTCGATCAAAGATTTGAAGAATATTTGAAAAATATTTTGTTGAAGATTTGAAGAATGTTTGATCAACATTTAATGAAGATTTGAAGAATATTTCATCAACATTTAATGAAGATTTGAACGGTATTTGATCAACATTTAATGAAGATTTGAAGAATATTTGATTTGAAATTTACAAAGTCAATCTACACAAAATAGGATTCACTATAAGGACTAATTGAAGCCCAAAGTCAATCTAAACAAAATACAATTTAGAATTAAATAAGGACTAAATTGAAATTGAAATAATTAAGTATGAAAAGAAGACTCAACCGAATCAAAAACTTGTGAAGATAAAAGAGCAACCCGAATCGATTCCAGCTCAAATCTAGGAAGAGTATGAAAGAAGATTCGTGTTTTTGAAGACAATCTAAAATAAGATTGGGTTCAGATTTATAATTGATAAAAATCTTTGACCAAGTTGAAAATAACATATCGTCAACAACATATCTACAAGAATATATGAATTATTACAAGAAGTGTTGATCAAGATTTATCTCCAAGAAGATATGAATTATTTACAAGAAGATTTGATCAAAATTTATCTACAAGTAGACAAAACCCTGTTTAGAAAATCAAAAGGAGATGACATTCTTATCATTCAAATTTATGTTGATGACATTATTTTTGGATCTACTAATGGCACTCTTTGTCAAGAATTTGCTAAGTTGATGTAGCTTGAATTTCAAATGAGTGTGATGGGAGAACTTAAGCTCGTCTTAGGGATTCAAATTTAGCAAAGTCATATACATTCATCAAACCAAATATACAAAAGAGCTTCTCAAGAAGTTTAAAATGAATGATTGTAAATCTATGGCTACACCAATGCACCTTACCTGCTCACTTGAAATGGATGAATCAGGCCAGAAAGTTGGCCAGAAAACATATAGAGGAATGATTGGATCAATGCTTTACCTTATTGCCTCTAGAATTGATATTATGTTTAGTGTGTGTGTGTGCAAGATTTCACGCTAATCCAAGGGAATCTCATTTAACTACTGTTAAAAGGATCCTTAGATACTTAAAAGGTACAACAAACCTTAGCTTGTTCTATAAGAAATTTACTAAGTACAAATTAAGTGGCTATTGTGATGCTGATTATGTTGGAGATAAACTTGAGAGAAAAAGCACAAGTGGAAATTGCACATTTCTTGGTGAAAACTTAATCTCATGGTTAAGTAAGAGACAAAACACAATTGCAATGTCAACAATAGAAGTTAAATACATTTTAGCAGCTGGTTACAGTTTTCAATTGCTATAGATGAAACATTACCTGGATGATTACAAGATTCTTGAGAGTAACATTCTCATTATATGTGACAAAACTTCTACCATTTGCCTAACGAAGAACCCGATCCTATATTCTAGAGCAAAACATATAAATCAAAAATCACTTCATTAGGGACTTTGTTCAAAAAGGAATGCTAAATATCCAATTTGTAGACATTGAACCCCAATGGGATGACATATTCATCAAACCACTAGCTGAATATAGATCTGACTTCATTAGAAAAAATCTAAACCTTACCTTTATACCTGAATGATGTTGTGCCAAATTTAAAGTAGTTTAAGTTCATACTAGGATCAATTTTATGTTGTGTTCGTTCTATTAAAACAAAAAAAAACGGGGCAAATACATAAAATAAAATTACAAAAAATAAAAAACAAAACGTTTCACTTTCAAGTGTTTTCTCTGATGACAAAAAGGGGGAATAATATTTGAGAACAACAATATGAGGAGATAATGAAAAAATTAATTGGAATTATGGGGAGCTTTAAGTCAAAGGGAGTCAAGTAATAAAAGAAAAATTGTGGGAACCAAGTTGGATTTCCACTTAAAGTTTTGATGTCAACAAAAGTATTTTATGAGAATAAAAATTTGGATTAATGGCTTCATTAAGTATACAAAAAGTGGAAGAAGAAAATCCGAGGAAGGTACCAGAGGAAGCGACCAGAGGAAGTAATTAGAGGAAGTGAAAAGAGAAAGTGACCAGAGGAACACAAAGTATACGTGTTTGCCTCTAAAAGTAATGCGCCTCTGAAGGTTATCAAGATTGCCTTTAATATCTAGGACTGATGCCCGAGTCTGAAGTCTAGGTCGGATGTTTGGGTCTAAAGATTGGGTTTGTTAACTAGGTCTAAAGACTGCCTATAAAGAATGGCTCTGATGACTACCTCTAAAGACTGACTTTGAAGCATGCCTCTGGTACTAGAGGAATCGACTAGAGCAAGTGACCAGAGGATGAGATCAGAGGAACACAAAGTATACGTGTTTGCCTCTAAAAGTAATGTGCCTCTGAAGGTTATGAAGATTGCCTCTGATATCTGGGTTTGATGTTCGGGTCGGATGTTTGGTTTGAAGATTGAGCCTGTTAACTGGTTCTGAAGACTGCATCTGAAGAATGGCTCTAAAGACTATCTCTAAAGATTTACTTTAAAGCATGCCTCTGAAGCCCTTGCATTTCTCTGATGTGCACAAACTCAGCATGCCTCTAAAGAGTTCATATCAAGGTATAATTAACTCTGAAGATATTGTTCAAATCATAAATTCAAAGATCACAATCCGCTGATCAAAATGGTGCAACACACTCCAAATGTTGCCTTTGATATGCATTCTCTAATGTTGCACTGACTTTGAAGTTTCAACAAGTTGATTTGCCTAATGCCACTAATTCTAAGTCATACATTTCTGCCTCTGACTATCATTATTCAAGAAACACAACATCTTACTCCAACAAGAATGACGATGCCTCTGATGAAAGAATTAAGTATGCAAAGAAGATTTAAGTATGGAAAGTCAATGGCTGAAATTGGAAGAATTAAGTATGCAAAGAAGACTTAGCTGAATCAAAAATTTGTGAAGATCCAAGAACATCCCGAATTCATTCCAGCTTAAATCATGCAAGAGTATGAAAGAAGATTTTTAATTTTAAAAAGAAGATATGGACAAGGTTTGAAGAAGATACGATCAAGATCTTATCAACAAGAAGATATGAACTACTTACATGAAGATTTGATCAAGATTTATGACAACAAGATATTAATTATTTACAAGAAAATTTGATCAAGATTTATCACAAAGAAGATATGAATTGTTTACAAGAAGATTTGATCAAGATTTATCAAAAAGAAGATGTGAATTATTTACAAGAAGATATAAATTGTTTACAAGAAGATACATTTATTATTTGCAATTCGGATTATGCAAGGACAAAGGAGAAACCCTAACCTATTCTATAAATAGATACTCTAGTGTGACGAAGAAAATAAGAGAACTCACAAGCACAAAATTTTCTAAGTTATTAGAGTTCATAAGGTTAAGGTCTAGAAATATTTTCTATGTATTTTCTAGTGTGAGAGTCGCTGTTACATCAAATTATTAGAAGCAAGCCAAATTGTTCCAAATTCTTGTAACCCAGCCCGATAGTGGCTTTCATATTCCTCAAGCAATCTGTAGGTTATTAGGTTGTGTTCAGAAAACATGGCATGTACAACCAATGTGTTTGTGTTCCTTAAAAATTATGTAGGTGTCATGTTGTTTTGAGAAAACTAGCTTGTAGGGTCGGGGGCTATGTAAATCAAGTTTTGAATTAGTGGATTAAATCCTTGTAAGTGATAGGACTAGACTTAGCTCCAAAGTTGGTGGTGAACCAGAAAAAGTTCTTGTGTCACTTTAATTCTGCAATTCTCATTTTACTTCTGCCTCTGATCACTTAACCTTATTGCTACTACATTTATTATAAGTAAGTCACCAAATCCGAACCAGTTATAAATAAATTAGCAAAACGAATCCAACTTAGTCAAACACAATTCAACCCCCTTCTCGTGGTTGCACCTTCACTACCCTCTTCACTCTTGCGTCAGACCTTACTAGCTCAAGTCCTCATTAAATTAGTCTCTAACATATCATTAGATGACTCCTAACCTCATCCCACCCGCACCATCCCGCTAGACCTCATTCTCTTTGGCTTTCCAAACATCGACTAATTCGTTACTACTCTTATTGACAAAATCACTTCAGTGCGCAATAGGAAGGCTCAAAGTTTAGACCCTAGTTATGTTTCCAACCTATGGAACAAGGTCCTCTCGTTTGTTATTAACTGGATAAGGGAAAACATATATCATGGAATGCAATTGGCCTCCCAAAACATTGCAGCTTTAATACAAAAAGATTAGATCCTCTATCTATAGATCGTGCAGTTTTAGAAAGCCCAGAGCAATCATTCCAGAAAGCTCGTCAAAGCTACGTCATAAGGCTTATCAAGTGATTACCAATCTCCCTCTAGTGATGTTCATCTAGGACTCCTAGTGGTGGCTCCAGCCGCACCTTTGTCATTCCCTTTGCTTTATTCAATAAATTGAGATACCCTCCTTGGATGCTCCTACTGCTCCTCGAGGATCTGCATAATCTAACTCTGGAAGTCTATTTGCCACTCTTTTTGGCCCCTTATTCGAACCTTCTTAGTATGTCAAAAAGATAGAGGCGTTCATGGAACAGACTACCAAAAATCAGGAAACATTCATACTACCTCAGTTTCCTATTGTTATAACCAAGTTGGTTTGAAGAACTATGACCCTTTCATGCTTTGATGATAACAACATTATTTTGTGGGAACAATTTAATACACTAATTTTCTATTTTAGTGTGCAGCTTTCAGAATAAGTTATTCCTTTTGAGTTCACGCTGCATCCTTTGATATTTGATATGGGTTAAAGGACAAAACTCTGAAAAAGACAAAACTTTTACGCATCCTTTGCTAAACAACCTGAAGGTTTATGCGACATAATCTGATCACAATATCTTCTTCTCCTTCAGTCTCCATAGTAAGATTTGTAGAATCAATTTTAAGGATATTTTTAACAAAGTTTAATGGCGAATTAATCTTAGAAGATTTGATACGAAACTTCATGATACATGTTGATCACAATATATATCATGAAGACAAAGCTTTTGCGCATCCTTTGCTAAACACCGTGACGGTTTATGCGACATAATATGATCACAATATCCTTTGCTCCTTTGATCTCCATATCAAGATATGTAGAATCAATTTTAACGATAATTTTAATAAGGTTTAATGACGAATCAATCTTAGAAGATTTTGTATGAAACTTCATGATACATATTGATTTATTGCAATCAGGAGAAGGGTCAGAAACCCTAAAAATCTGTATAAACGAACGTGCAACTCTCATTGAAAAGTACAAGCAACAACATACTACCATATGCACTATACAACCCTGTATGTGCTCTTGCTCTCTATCTTTTATCTTCTCTTAGTTATGAGAAATATTTTCTGAGAGTACATCATTATCAACACTCCCATGTGACAGTTATCCAAAAAACCTTTAAACTATTTTTTTTTTTGTATCATAGCCCAATAGTGGCTGAATCCCTCAACATCTTAATTGTACTAAACTAGAAGGTTGTGAATACTTGAACACAGTTAGTTTGACTAGTAGGTGTTTAGTGGATGTCTAATTTAGTTGGTGAATTAGTGGATTAAATATTCTAGGTTGAAGGGACTGGACGTAGCTACCATGTTGGTGGTGAACCAAGATAAATCAACTGTGTCGTTCTATTTTTTTTATCTCTAGTTTTCAACATTTTGAGATAAAACCGTTTTTTAAAAGTAAAACACAATTCAACCCCCCCCCCCCTCTTTCTTGTGTTTTTCATTCTACACCTATCACTTTGATCCAATCAACGAAACACTATTGCCTGAAACAAGTCACATAGCTTATTATACGCCCACATAGTACGAAACACTACGTAGGAGGCTAATTGTAAGATCCTTAGTTTTAAATTCTAATTTATGCAATTTTAGTATATTTTTTTGTTGAATTATGAGGCTTTTTAGCCAATTTTAATGGTATTTTGTGTGTTAAATGCCAATGATATTTTTATGAGACTCGTTTAAAATTATTTGGCGAGAAATAATTTATTTATGTACGAAGAATTTATTACCGGACAATTTTGTTAAAAATATCTCTGGCTGCTGAAAATTTTACCTGTCAATTGAGCTGCAACGAGAGTAGATATTTTTATCAAAATAATTGAGGTTTGTGTAAGAATATTTAGTTATTGATTGATTTGGTTTAATTATAATATATATATATAATATATATATATATATAATATTATAATATTAGTTAGTAGTATAAGTATACATATATATATATATAACACGTGAGGAAGGCAAAAAGAAATAGAAAACAGAGAGAGAAAGCAAAAAAAAAAAAAACAAGTTCCAGCGTTCTTCTTCTTCCTCCTTCAGTATTCAAAGAAAAAATTCAAAACCCATCAATTCAAAACCTCCATTTTCTTCTAGATCTAAGCTTTCGTTCGAGAAGTGACAGAAGGGAAAGTTGCTCACCTCCACGCTGCGGTGCTAGTGAGCTAGTTTTCGAAGTGACGTGCGAACAAAATATTTTACCGAAATTTATCGCGGTACCGTAATCGGTTGTTTAAGCTATCGTTAAGGTAAGGGCTCCTTCAAAACTTTTAGTTTGCATTTAAGACATTATATGTTATTTTATGGAAAAGAAATTTGGTGTATGTGATGTGTAAAATGGTGAAAATGAATTTAATTCGTTTATGCGTGAATTAGTGGAATTTAAAATTAACGCGATTGAGATGTAGTTTGATGTGAATTGTGTGCGATTTGCTGAGATTGAATTAATGTGGTCGATTTTGTTAGTAATGGTTAACAAAAAAAAAAAAGAAATTGATTTTGACGTGTTTGAGTTACGTAATGAGTTATTTTCAAATAAATGAGTTTGAACTAAAGTTGAAATTTTAAAAAGAAAAAGTTAGAGTATTTTATTAACTTAAAATTTTGGTGCTTTAATAGTCGAGTGTGCGTACGTGTGATTTGGACAATATTTGTTTTATTTAATTTTAACTAAATAATGTAGATTATTTGGTTGTAAAAGTTTGGTGTGTGAAAAAGATATAATTTTAGAATTTTGTTGTGGTTGGATAAACTTTAGTTGTGAACAAATTGTTGCAAATATTTATGTTTATGTAGTTAGCTCCTTGAGTCTCGAAAAGGAATCGAGGCTGTTGGCACCGAGTTAGCGGTGGGGAGAACTCTGAGATATTAATGTTGTTGTGGTGATTCATGTTTGGTGTGATTGATGTGTTCATAATTAATATTATGAATTTTGAGATGTATTTTATGTGTAGATTGGAGGAAAATGAATTTAATGTGTTTATGGGTGAAATTGTGGAAGTTGAATTTAATGTGTTTGAAATGTGGAGTTGTGAACACGGATGAGTCACGATTAAATTTGGCGTGAAATTTTGGAAGTCGAATTGATTGAATTTGTCGTGTTTGATGTGTGGATTTGCAGAAAATGAATTTAAGGTGTTTTATGTGAAATTGTTTTGATGTGTTTGAGGAGTGATTTGAGGAAATGAATTTGGTGCAAATGCATGTTTGCAATTATGGAAATTAATGGGTGTATTGTGGTTGAAATATGACGAGTTTTGAAAATGAGTAATTTGTAGTGATTTGGTTTGGATTTGTGGAATTTGGATTGTTGTATTTAATGTGGTTTGTAGATTGAATTTGATGTGAATTTGTTGGATTATGAATTAATATGTCTGAGTATGCTCTGTGAAAAGTTTTGAAAAATCAGTAGTGTTAAATGAGTATTAAAAAAGGGGAATCTTTTAATAGCTGCATTTACTTAATGGTTGTGGTGAAAAGAGTTAGAGTATGCTCATGCATTTCATAGTACATGGTGACCGCGATGGGCCATAGTGATAGTGGTAACCGTGATGGGCCACGAGATGATGCCATGTGAATAGTTGGTTCAACTTATCCTTGTGGGGATTTTCCCGTCGTGCTGATCTGTGAGAGATTGCACTCTTGTAAGTCGTGCTGATCTGTGAGCGATTGCACGCATAGAAAATTAGTACTGGTCTGTGAGAGGCTGTACGATAGTAAATTATGCTGATCCGTGAGAGATTGCACCTTGATAATTAGTACTGGTCTGTGAGAGACTGTACAATTATGATTTACGCCCTTTCGAGGAGGGTGTTGGTTTGGAATTCCGGAATCATGTGCATTGGCATATACGCACTCAATTAGGGTGCTTGGCACGTGAGTCATGTTTGATATACTGTGATGGTTGTATATACATACTTGATTGTGGTTTGTAATTGTGCCGTATTTGATGAGTGTTATTGATTGACCTTATGTGGTAAGCGTTGAATGATATCGAAACATTTTCAAAACTGAAAATTATGCCATTTTCACAATTGTATTTGGATACAAGGATGCTGTATTCGAATATGACAGTGCAATTTGTTAAAAACTTCATTTTTCAAATTTGATTATGCATGTGTGGCATATGAAAACCCTTTATAGATGTATGCTAAGTTGAAAGGTTATTTTGTGCATTTACAATTTATATGCTATGTGATGTTTGTTAATTTCGGTTGGTGACCTTTACAATTATTGTGGAAATCTGGGCTTTTCCCTCAAATGAGAATCAGGATCGTCCTACCAGTTAGTACTCTGGAGATGGGAACGGAGTTAAACTTACCTGACCACTACTATGTCAGAAGGATTTCTGCGGGGCGCGTGGAGATCACTTGGGTTATAGTTTTTTTGTAGCATGATCAGATTAGATGGCTGTATAGGGACTAGATGTCTATCTGTTGTGGTTGTATTTATTTCATTATGGAAGACTGTACCTA
The DNA here is from genome assembly GCA_037974755.1 of Cicer yamashitae. Classification (NCBI taxonomy): domain Eukaryota; kingdom Viridiplantae; phylum Streptophyta; class Magnoliopsida; order Fabales; family Fabaceae; genus Cicer; species Cicer yamashitae. Next base: position 32,640,672 of record JBBPBQ010000001.1, on the reverse strand, counting down.
TACCATATATTGTCAGTCTGACTTTTATTTTGATGGGTCCTTGTACCACTTTTTGATGTGACGTGGGGAAGTTAAAATTCTTGGGGCAGTGCTTTTGTACAGGTGTCTGCCGAGAATACCCCAGGGGTATGAGCTACGTTGGATAGGTCTCATAGCCTCGGTGTATTTTTCTTTTTTAAATATTTTGGATTTTCATTTCAAAACCGTTTCCGCTGTTTGTAATCATTGTTGACTTTTGTCGTTGTGATACGACTTAAATATTTTATCCAAGGGTATTTATCTCTTTATTATGAATTTGAATTTGTTTAAAAAAAAAATTGGGTTGTTACAATTGTGGTATCAGAGCTTTGGTTATAGATTGTAGGTTAACCTGTAGGTTGGGGGTTGTTATCTGATCATGCGTCGGGGTGAGTTGTCTGAGTGTCGGGTTCGGTGTAGTGTTGAGGTCGAAAGATGTCTTTTGGAATTCTTCTAAAGGGTGTTAAAATTTCTTATTGATGTTGGTTTTATAGGAAACAATGCCTCCAAGAAGGAACGATGCTGCAAGAGTCAACGTCAACAGGGATGATCCAATGGCTGAAGCAATGAATAACATGGCAGCTTCTGTTGCTGCACAAACAGCTGCAAAGACTTTACGGGATCTGGAGAAGAGGGAAAGAGATATCCGTGCTGCTGAGTCAAGGGGGTTAGAGGACTTTCGTCGTTACAATCCTCCCAAGTTTAGGGGTGATGAGAATTCAGAGAAAGTGGATCAGTGGATCCAAGAAGTGGAAAAGATCTTTGAGATGATTAACTGTCAGGTGGGAGTGAAGGTCAACTATGCCACTTATCTGCTGCTAGGGGATGCTGAGTATTGGTGGAGGAGTACAAGGTTGTTGATGGGACCAGCTCATGAGGAGGTGAACTGGGAGTCGTTCAAAAGGAATTTTTTAGACAAATACTTCCCGATGAGTACTAGGACTAAGTTGGGTGATGATTTTCAAAAAACTTCATCAGGGTAATATGACTGTGGGCGAATATGCCGCTAAGTTTGAATCGTTATCGAGGCATTTCAGGTTTTTCTGTGAAGAGGTTGATGAACCATTCATGTGTCATCGTTTCCAAGCCGGATTGAAGTATGAGATTCAGGATTCTGTCTTACCCTTGGGAATTCAACGTTTCCAAGTTCTTGTGGAAAAATGTAGAGAAGTGGAAGATATGAAGAATAAGAGAGCTAGCCGAGGAGGGAACTTTAGTTCAGGGGGGCCTAGTCGGGTCAGTTATCAGGGCAACAAAGGGAAACAAGTTGCTAAGCCTTATAACCGACCGCAGAACAACAACAGGGGTCAGAATCACCCGGGGAACCAGAACCTTGGAACACAAGTGGGGCAAGTGATTCGATGTTTCCGATGTGGAGAAGAGGGGCATTATGCTAATGCTTGTACTTCTAAGAGTCTTACTTGCTACAATTGCCAGAAACCAGGGCACATTGCAAGGGATTGCAGAGCTTCGAAGATGGAACCAGTTGTGAATGCAACTAGGGCTACTCGTCCTACTGCTAGAGGACGCGTTTATTGCGTGAGTGCTGAAGCTGGAAATCCATCTAGCAATCTGACTCAACGTGACTGTGAGATTGCAGGTAACACTCTAAATGCACTTTTTGATTCGGGGGCAACCCATTCCTTCATTGCTATGGATTGTGTGAATCGTTTGAAGTTATCTGTGTCGCATCTACCTTTTGATTTGGTTGTTTCCACACATGCTAAGACGTTGACAGTAAATACTGCATGTTTACAGTGTCAAGTGACTATTCAGAATAGGGATTTTTTGATTAATTTGATTTGTTTACCTCTACAATCTCTCAAGGTCATTCTCGGTATGGATTGGATGTCGTATCATTATGTGATCCTGGATTGTGCTCGCAAACTGGTTCTTTTTCCAGAACCAGAAGTTGTTAAGTATCTAGTTGCTAACAAACTCGGAGTGTCACTAAGAGAAGGAACTCATGAGTTTTTGTCTTTGGCTAACGTGGGGGCAAAGATAAATGTGAAAATAGAAGATGTGGTGCTTGTCCATGAGTACCCGAACGTATTTCCAACAGAAATTCCAGGATTACCACTGGTAAGAGAAGTGGAGTTTTTCATTGATTTGCATCCAGGAACCGGACCAATTTCGATTGCACCGTATCGAATGTCGCCATTGGAATTAAATGAGCTCAAAGGCCAAATTGAAGATTTGTTGGAGAAGAAATTTATTAGACCAAGTGTATCACCATGGGGAGCTCCGGTATTGCTAGTTAAGAAGAAGGATGGAAGTTCACGCTTATGTGTGGATTATCGGCAACTTAATAAGGCGACTATTAAGAATCGATATCCATTGCCACGAATTGATGATTTGATGGATCAGTTGAGAGGAGCCGCGGTATTTTCAAAGATTGACTTGAAGTCGGGTTACCATCAGATCCGAGTAAGAGAAGGAGATATTCAGAAAACTGCCTTCAGAACTCGTTATGGACATTATGAATATCTTGTGATGCCATTTGGAGTTACCAATGCACCAGCAATTTTTATGGATTACATGAACAGAATCTTTAGTCCATTTCTGGATAAATTTGTTGTGGTGTTCATTGATGATATTTTGATTTATTCAAGGACTGAGGAAGAACATGAAGAGCATTTGCGCCAAGTTCTCGTAATCTTGCGCGAGAAGCAATTGTATGCCAAATTGTCGAAGTGTGAGTTTTGGCTGGAGGAAGTGAATTTCTTAGGTCATGTGATAACTAAGGAAGGAATCGCTGTGGATCCGACAAAGATTGAGTCAGTTCTTGCTTGGAAACAGCCTCGGACCGTCACTGACATACGAAGTTTTGTAGGGCTGGTAGGTTACTACAGGAGGTTTATTGAAGGTTTTGCGAAGATTGTAGCTCCATTGACGCAACTTACTAGAAAAGATCAACCGTTTGCATGGACGGAGAAGTGTGAGGAGAATTTTCAGTTACTAAAGAAGAAGTTGACAACCTCACTAGTTTTGATCTTACCACAACCAGAAGAACCGTATGTAGTTTATTGTGATGCGTCTTTCCAAGGCTTGGGATGTGTTCTGATGCAACACAAGAAAGCTGTAGCTTACGCCTCAAGGCAATTGAAGATTCATGAAAGGAACTATCCTACTCATGATTTAGAGCTTGCTGTTGTAGTTTTTGCATTGAAGATCTGGAGGCACTATTTATATGGATGCACGTTCACAGTGTTCAGTGACCATAAAAGTTTGAAATATTTGTTTGATCAGAAGGAATTGAACATGCGTTAGAGGAGATGGATGGAGACTCTCAAGGATTTTGATTTCACATTGCAGTACCACCCTGGGAAGGCCAATGTAGTGGCTGATGCGTTGAGTAGACGGAGTGTATCAGTGTCTTCAATAGTGATGGCTAGACAACAAGAGTTGTGGGAAGCATTCAGAGATTTACACTTGAATGTAGAGGTTGCACCGGGAATTTTGAAATTCGGAATGATTAAAATTTCGAGTGGACTACTTAAAGACATTGCGAATTTTCAAAATGACACTTTAATTCAAGAGAAGAGGAACCTAATAGTGCAAGGAAAAACGACTGAGTTCAAGATTGGGCCAGATAATATTTTGAGATTTAATGGGAGAATTTGTGTACCAGAAGTTGCAAATCTGAGGAAAACAATTTTAGATGAGGCTTATAAGAGTAAATTGAGTATTCATCCTGGAGCGACAAAGATGTATCAGGATTTGAGGCAGAATTGTTGGTGGCTAGGAATGAAGAGGCATGTCGCGGAGTATGTATCAACTTGTCTAACTTGCCAGAAAGGGAAGGTGGAACATCAGCGGCCTGCTGGAATGTTGCAACCTTTAGATATACCTGAGTGGAAGTGGGACAGCATTTCCATGGATTTTATAACTGGATTGCCGAAAACAAGGAGGAAGAATGATTCTATATGGGTGATAGTGGATCGATTGACTAAATCCGCACACTTTTTACAAGTGAAGACCACATATAAGGTAGATAAGCTAACTGAGATCTACATTGCTGAGATTGTGAGATTACATGGAGTACCGTCGAGTATTGTATCAGATCGTGATCCGAAATTCACGTCACACTTTTGGGGAGCATGGCATGATGCGTTGGGAACGAAGCTAAGGTTGAGTTCAGCTTACCATCCGCAAACTGACGGACAGACTGAGAGAACAAATCAGTCATTGGAAGATCTTTTGAGAGCTTGTGTACTAGATGATAGAGGAAGTTGGGATGATGTACTACCGTTGGTTGAGTTTACCTACAACAATAGTTTCCACGCAAGTATTGGAATGGCACCATATGAGGCTTTATATGGGCGCAAGTGTCAGACGCCTTTGTTTTGGTATAAGGACGGTGAAAGTATGATTGTAGGACCTGAGATGGTGCAACAGACTACAGATAAGGTAAAGAAGATAAAGGAGAAAATGAAGATTTCACAAGATCGTCAGAAGAGTTATGCGGACAAGCGTCGCAGACTTCTAGAATTCGAGCAGGGTGACCATGTGTTTCTGAGAATCACGCCTACGACTGGAGTTGGTAGAGCCTTGAAATCGAAGAAATTGACTCCTAAATTTATTGGACCATATCAGATCTCTGCACGAATTGGACTGGTAGCTTATCGGATTGCTTTACCTCCGATATTGTCCAATATTCACGACGTGATTCATGTGTCGCAATTAAGGAAATACCTTACAGATCCGTCGCATGTGATTGAACCAGACACAATACAACTAAAGGAGAATTTGTCATTCGAAGTACTACCTGTGAGAATTGATGACAGGAAGATTAACCAATTAAGGAACAAGGATGTTTCGTTGGTCAAAGAGATCTGGAACCCAACTACCGGAGATGCGACTTGGGAATTGGAGAGCAAGATGAGGGAACAACACCCAGAGTTGTTTATCGACACGTAGTTTCGAGGACGAAACTAATTTTAGGGGGGTAGAATGTCAGACCCTTAGTTTTAAATTCTAATTTATGCAATTTTAGTATATTTTTGTGTTGAATTATGAGGTTTTTTAGCCAATTTTAATGGTATTTTGTGTGTTACATGCCAATGATATTTTTATGAGACTCGTTTAAAATTATTTGGCGAGAAATAATTTATTTATGTACGAAGAATTTATTACCAGACAATTTTGTTAAAAATATCTCTGGCTGCTGAAAATTTTACCTGTCAATTGAGCTGCAACGAGAGTAGATATTTTTATCAAAATAATTGAGGTGTGTGTAAGAATATTTAGTTATTGATTGATTTGGTTTAATTATAATATATATATATAATATATATATATATATATATATAATATTATAATATTAGTTAGTAGTATAAGTATACATATATATATATAACACGTGAGGAAGGCAAAAAGAAATAGAAAACAGAGAGAGAAAGCAAAAAAAAAAAAACAAGTTCCAGCGTTCTTCTTCTTCCTCCTTCAGTATTCAAAGAAAAAATTCAAAACCCATCAATTCAAAACCTCCATTTTCTTCTAGATCTAAGCTTTCGTTCGAGAAGTGACAGAAGGGAAAGTTGCTCACCTCCACGCTGCGGTGCTAGTGAGCTAGTTTTCGAAGTGACGTGCGAACAAAATATTTTACCGAAATTTATCGCGGTACCGTAATCGGTTGTTTAAGCTATCGTTAAGGTAAGGGCTCCTTCAAAACTTTTAGTTTGCATTTAAGACATTATATGTGATTTTATGGAAAAGAAATTTGGTGTATGTGATGTGTAAAATGGTGAAAATGAATTTAATTCGTCTATGCGTGAATTAGTGGAATTTAAAATTAACGCGATTGAGATGTAGTTTGATGTGAATTGTGTGCGATTTGCTGAGATTGAATTAATGTGATTAATGTGGTCGATTTTGTTAGTAATGGTTAACAAAAAAAAAAGAAATTGATTTTGACGTGTTTGAGTTACGTAATGAGTTATTTTCAAATAAATGAGTTTGAACTAAAGTTGAAATTTTAAAAAGAAAAAGTTAGAGTATTTTATTAACTTAAAATTTTGGTGCGTTAATAGTCGAGTGTGCGTACGTGTGATTTGGACAACATTTGTTTTATTTAATTTTAACTAAATAATGTAGATTATTTGGTTGTAAAAGTTTGGTGTGTGAAAAAGATATAATTTTAGAATTTTGTTGTGGTTGGATAAACTTTAGTTGTGAACAAATTGTTGCAAATATTTATGTTTATGTAGTTAGCTCCTTGAGTCTCGAATAGGAATCGAGGCTGTTGGCCCCGAGTTAGCGGTGGGGAGAACTTTGAGATATTAATGTTGTTGTGGTGATTCATGTTTGGTGTGATTGATGTGTTCATAATTAATATTATGAATTTTGAGATGTATTTTATGTGTAGATTGAAGGAAAATGAATTTAATGTGTTTATGGGTGAAATTGTGGAAGTTGAATTTAATGTGTTTGAAATGTGGAGTTGTGAACACGGATGAGTCACGATTAAATTTGGCGTGAAATTTTGGAAGTCGAATTGATTGAATTTGTCATGTTTGATGTGTGGATTTGCAGAAAATGAATTTAAGGTGTTTTATGTGAAATTGTTTTGATGTGTTTGAGGAGTGATTTGAGGAAATGAATTTGGTGCAAATGCATGTTTGCAATTATGGAAATTAATGGGTGTATTGTGGTTGAAATATGACGAGTTTTGAAAATGAGTAATTTGTAGTGATTTGGTGTGGATTTATGGAATTTGGATTGTTGTATTTAATGTGGTTTGTAGATTGAATTTGATGTGAATTTGTTGGATTATGAATTAAAATGTCTGAGTATGCTCTGTGAAAAGTTTTGAAAAATCAGTAGTGTTAAATGAGTATTAAAAAAGGGGAATCTTTTAATAGCTGCATTTACTTAATGGTTGTGGTGAAAAGAGTTAGAGTATGATCATGCATTTCATAGTACATGGTGACCGCGATGGGCCATAGTGATAGTGGTAACCGTGATGGGCCACGAGATGATGCCATGTGAATAGTTGGTTCATCTTATCCTTGCGGGGATTTTCGCGTCGTGCTAATCTGTGAGAGATTGCACTCTTGTAAGTCGTGCTGATCTGTGAGCGATTGCACGCATAGAAAATTAGTACTGGTCTGTGAGAGGTTGTCGATAGTAAATTGTGCTGATCCGTGAGAGATTGCACCTTGATAATTAGTACTGGTCTGTGAGAGACTGTACAATTATGATTTACTCCCTTTCGAGGAGGGTGTTGGTTTGGAATTCCGGAATCATGTGCATTGGCATATACGCATTTCATTAGGGTACTTGGCACGCGAGTCATGTTTGATATACTGTGATGGTTGTATATACATACTTGATTGTGGTTTGTAATTGTGCCGTATTTGATGAGTGTTATTGATTGACCTTATGTGGTAAGCGTTGAATGATATCGAAACATTTTCAAAACTGAAAATTATGCCATTTTCACAGTTGTATTTGGATACAAGGATGCTGTATTCGAATATGACAGTGCAGTTTGTTAAAAACTTCATTTTTCAACTTTGATTATGCATGTGCGGCATATGAAAACCCTTTCTAGATGTATGCTAAGTTGAAAGGTTATTTTGTGCATTTAAAATTTAAATGCTATGTGATGTTTGTTAATTTCGGTTGGTGACCTTTACAATTATTGTGGAAATCTGGGCTTTGCCCTCAGATGAGAATCAAGATCGTCCTACCAGTTAGTACTCTGGAGATGGGAATGGAGTTAGACTTACCTGACCACTGCTGTGTCAAAAGGATTTCTGCGGGGCGCGTGGAGATCACTTGGGTTATAGTTTTTTTGTAGCATGATCAGATTAGATGGTTGTATAGGGACTAGATGTCTATCTGTTGTGGTTGTATTTATTTCATTATGGAAGACTGTACCTATACCATATATTGTTAGTCTGACTTTTATTTTAATGGGTCCTTGTACCACTTTTTGATGTGACGTGGGGAAGTTAAAATTCTTGGGGCAGTGCTTTTGTACAGGTGTCTGCCGAGAATACCCCAGGGGTATGAGGCATGTAAGACCCTTAGTTTTAATGGTATTTTGTGTGTTAAATGCCAATGATATTTTTATGAGACTCGTTTAAAATTATTTGGCGAGAAATAATTTATTTATGTACGAAGAATTTATTACCGGACAATTTTGTTAAAAGTATCTCTGGCTGCTGAAAATTTATCTGTCAATTGAGCTACAACGAGAGTAGATATTTTTATCAAAATAATTGAGGTGTGTGTAAGAATATTTAGTTATTGATTGATTTGGTTTAATTATAATATATATATATATTTATAATATATATATATATATAATATATATATATATATAATATATATATATATATAGAATATATATATATATATATATATATATATAATATTATAATATTAGTTAGTAGTATATGTATACATATATATATATAACACGTGAGGAAGGCAAAAAGAAATAGAAAACAGAGAGAGAAAGCAAAAAAAAAAACAAGTTCCAGCGTTCTTCTTCTTCCTCCTTCAGTATTCAAAGAAAAACATTGCGTAAAGTTATGGTCTCAATTCTCAAATCTCAATTTATTCCTTAAACAAAAACATTTACATATAAAATTATAAATTAATTTTCAAAATTGTTTTCTAAAAATAGTTCACCAAACAAATTTTATAGTTTTTTCATTTTTAAAAATTTTAAAATTTAAATTTATGAAGTGAATCAAACAAGCCCTAAGAGTTTTAATATTCTAACTACTCAAAATCATGATTCTTCCAAGGTTTTATTCATATTTTTCTGAAACTTCCAATTTGACATTTTTGAAACTTTTCTTTTTATCAACTATGCTTTATATATAAACTTTCCCTAGTTCACAAATTTCTTTTAAGTCTCCAACTAAAAACTTCATTCCTAATAAAACCACATATTGAAACCCAAAATTATAATCAATCATTGTTTTTCAAAACCTAAATACTTTTTCAACCTCAAAAGACCTAAATACTTCTTCAACCTCAAGTTAAATCTCTTCATAAAAATATTAAGTTTAATATCAACTTAAAACCAACATTTAATATCAACAAATTTTTTTACTCAAAAAGATATTTCTGGCATTCAACACACAAAATACCAATAAGATTGGCTAAAGAGCCTCATAATTCAACATAAAAATACAAAAATTACAAATTAAAACTAAAGGTCTTACAATACTACCCCCCTAAAATGAGTTTCTTCCTCGAAACTACGCGTCGATAAACAACTCAGGGTGTTGTTCTCTCATCTTGCTCTCCTATTCCTAAGTCGCATCCCCAGTAGTTGGGTTCCAAATCACTTTGACCAACGAAACATCTTTGTTCCTTAATCGCTTAATCTTCTTGTCATCAATTCTCACAGGTAGTCCTTTGACCAACGGTAGTACATCATCCCAGCTTCCTCTATCATCTAGTACACAAGCTCTCAATAAATTTTCCAAGGACTGATTTGTTCTCTCAGTTTGTCCGTCAATTTGCGGATGGTAAGCTGAACTCAACTGTAGTTTCGTTCCCAACACATCATGCAATGCTCCCCAAAAGTGTGATGTGAATTTCGGATCACGGTCTGATACAATACTCGACGGTACTCCGTGTAATCTCACAATCTCAGCAATGTAGATCTCAGTTAGCTTATCTACCTTGTAGGTGGTCTTTACTGGTAAAAAGTGTGTTGATTTAGTCAATGGATCCACTATCACCCATATAGAATCATTCTTCCTCCTTGTTTTCGGCAATCCAGTTATAAAATCCATGGAAATGTTGTCCCACTTCCACTTAGGTATATCTAAAGGTTGCAACAATCCAGCAGGCCGCTGATGTTCCACTTTCGCTTTCTGGCAAGTCAAACAAGTTGAATACTCATTCCTAGCCACCAATAATTCTGCCTCAAATCCTGATACATCTTTGTTTCTCCACGATGAATACTCAATTTACTCTTATAAGCCTCGTCTAAAATTGTTTTCCTCAGATCTGCAATTTCTCGTACCCAAATTCTCCCATTAAATCTCAAAATATTATCTGGTCCAATTTTAAACTCAGTCGTTTTCCCTTGCACTATTAGTTCCTCGTCTCTTGAATTAAAGTGTCATTTTGAAAATTCGCAATGTCTTCAAGTAGTCCACTCGAAATCTTAATCATTTCGAATTTCAAAATTCCTGGTGCAAACTCTACGTTCAAGTGTAGGTCTCTGAAATCTTCCCACAACTCTTACTGTCTAGCCATCACTGTTGAAGACACCGATACACTCCGTTTACTCAACACATCAGCCACTACATTGGCCTTACTAGGGTGGTACTGTAGTGTGAAATCAAAGTCCTTGAGAGTCTCCATCCATCTCCTCTTACGCATGTTCAATTCCTTCTGATCAAACAGATATTTCAAACTTTTATTGTCACTGAACACTGTGAACGTGCATCCATATAAGTAGTGCCTCCAAATCTTCAATGCAAAAACTACAGCAGCAAGCTCTAAATCATGAGTAGGATAGTTCCTTTCATGAATCTTCAATTGCCTTGAGGCGTAAGCTACAACTTTCTTGTGTTGCATCAGAACACATCCCAAGCCTTGGTGAGACGCATCACAGTAAACCTCATACGGTTCTTCTGGTTGTGGCAAGATCAAAACTGGTGAGGCTGTCAACTTTTTCTTTAGTAACTGAAAATTTTGCTCACACTTCTCCATCCATGCAAACGGTTGATCCTTTCTAGTAAGTTGCATCAACGGAACTACAATCTTCGCAGAACCTTCAATAAACCTCCTGTAGTAACCTGCTAGCCCTACAAAACTTCGTATGTCAGTGACATTTTGAGGCTGTTTCCAAGCAAGAACTGACTCAATCTTTGCCGGATCCACAACGATTCCTTCCTTAGTTATCACATGACCTAAGAAATTCACTTCTTCAAGCCAAAATTCACACTTTGACAAATTGGCATACAATTGCTTCTCGCGTAAGATTTCAAGAACTTGGCGCAAATGCTCTTCATGTTATTCCTCCATCCTTGAATAAATCAAAATATCATCATTGACCACCACAACAAATATATCTAGGTATGGACTAAAGATTCTGTTCATGTAATCCATAAAAATGGCCGGTGCATTGGTAACCCTTCATAATGGACTAAAGATTCATAATGTCCATAACGAGTTCTGCTAGCAGTTTTCTGAATATCTCCTTCTCTTTCTCGGATCTGATGGTAACCCGACTTCAAGTCAATCTTTGAAAATACCGCGGCTCCTCTCAACTGATCCATCAAATCATCAATACACGGCAAAGGATAACGATTCTTAATAGTCGCCTTATTAAGCTGCCGATAATCCACACATAAGCGCGAGCTTCTGTCCTTCTTCTTAACTAGCAATACTGGAGCTCCCCATTGTGATACACATGGTCTAATAAATTTCTTCTCCAACAAATCTTCAATTTGGCCTTTGAGCTCATTTAATTCCAACGGCGACATTCGATATGGTGCAATCGAAATTGGTTCGGTTCCTGGGTGCAAATCAATGAAAAACTCCACTTCTCTTACCGGTGGTAATCTTGGAACTTCTGTTGGAAATACGTCCGGGTACTCCTGGACAAGCACCACGTCTTCTATTGTCACATTTATCTTTGCCTCCACATTAGCCAAACCCTAAAACTCATGAGTTCTACATCTTGAGATTGTTAGCAGCTAAATAATTAACAACTTCTGGTTCGGGAAAAAGAACCAGTTTGCGAGCACAATCCAAGATCACATAATGATACGACATCCAATCCATACCGAGAATGACCTCGAGTGATTGTAGTGGTAGACAAATCGAATTAATCAAGAAACCCCTATTCTGGATAGTTACTTGACAATGTAAACATGCAGTATTTACTGTCAACATCTTAGCAGACGTAGAAACAACCAAATCAAAAGGTAGAGGCAACACAGATAACTTCAAATGATTCACACAATCCATAGCAATGAAGGAATGGGTTGCCCCCGAATCAAAAAGTGCATTTAGAGTTTTACCTACAATCTCACAGTCACGTTGAATCAGATTGTTAGATGGATTTCCAGCTTCAGCACTCACGCAATAAACGCGTCCTCTAGCAGTAGGACGAGTAGCCCTAGTTGCATTCACAACTAGTACCACCTTCAGAGCCTTGCAATCCCTTGCAATGTGCCTTGGTTTCTGGAAATTGTAGCAAATGAGATTCTGAGGGTTACAAGCATTAGCATAATGCCCCTCTTCCCCACATCGGAAGCATCGAGTCACTTGCCCCACTTGTCTTCCAAGGTTCTGGTTCCCCGGGTGATTCAGACCCCTGTTGTTGTTCTGTGGTCGGTTATAGGGCTTAGCAACTTGTTTCCCTTTGTTGCCCTGATAACTCACCTGACTAGGCCCTCCTGAATTAAAATTCCCTCCTCGGCTAGCTCTCTTATTCTTTATATCATCAACTTCTCTACATTTCTCCACAAGGACTTGGAAACGTTGAATTCCCAAGGGTAAGACAGAGTCTTGAATCACATACTTCAATCCAGCTTGGAAACGATGACACATGAATGGTTCATTAACCTCTTCACGGAAAAACCTGAAATGCCTCGACAACAATTCAAACTTAGCGGCATATTCGCCCACATTCATATTCCCGTGATAAAGTTTTAGAAAATCATCACCTAACTTAGTCCTGGTGCTCATCGTAAAGTATTTGTCTAAAAACTTCCTTTTGAACAACTCCCAGTTCACCTCCTCATGAGATGATCCCATCAAAAGCCTTGCACATATCGACCAATACTCAGCATCCCCTAGCAGAAGATAAGTGGCATAGTTAACCTTCACCCTTAAACTTGGGAGGATTGTAACGAAGAAAGTCCTCTAATCCCCTTGATTCAGCGACACGGATCTCTCTTTCCCTTTTCTCTAGATCCCGCAAAGTCTTGGCAGCAGTCTGGGCAGCGATATAAGCAGCCATGTTTTTCATAGGTTACGCCATTTGGCCATCTCTATGAACGTTGACTCATGGAGCATCATTCCTTCTTGGAGGCATTGTTTCCTATACCAACACAAAACTACACCGAACCCGACAACCCAGACAAATTACCACGACACATGATTAGATAACAACCCCCACCCTACAGGTTGACCTACAATCTATAACCAAAAGCTCTGATCCCAAAATTGTAACAGCCCGTTTTTTTTATTTTTTTTAAATAAACAAAATTGAATTCACAAATAGAAACAAATACTTTTGGATTAAATATTTTAGTTGTAACTCAACGACAAAGTCAACAATATTTACAAACAACAGAAACGTTTTTGAAATGAAAGTCCAAAGTACTTAAACAGAGAAAATACACCGGGGCTATGAGACCTATCAGACATAGCTCATACCCCTGGGGTATTCTCGGCAGACACCTGTACAAAAGCACTGCCCCAAGAATTTTAACTTCCCCACGTCACATCAAAAAGTGGTACAAGGACCCATCAAAATAAAAGCCAAGCTCACAATATATGGTATAGGAACAGTCTTCCAAAATGAAATAAATACAACCACAAACGAAAGACTTCTAGCCCCTATACAGCCATCTAATCTGATTATGCCACAAAAAACTATACAACCCGAGTAATCTCCACGTTCTCCGTAAAAATCCTTCTGACACAGCCATAGTCAGATAAGGCTAACTACGCTCCCATCTCCAGCGTACTAACTAGTAGGACGATCCTGATTCTCATATGACGGCCAAGCTCAGATTTCGACAATAATTGTAAAGGTCACCAACCGAAATTAACAAATATCACATAGCATTTAAATTCTTAATGCACAAAATAACCTTTCAACTTAGCATACATCTAGAAAGGGTTTTCATATGCCAAACATGCATAATCAAAGTTGAAAAATGAAGTTTTTAACAAAACTGCACTGTTGTATTCGAATACAGCATCCTTATATTCAAATACTGTGCTATTTCACAAGTTAGAAGCAAAAATAGCACAATTGTATTTGAATACAGACATGTTGTATTCGAATACAGCTTGAAAACAGTGAAAAATCCTGCACATTTTGTATTCGACTACCAAGTCCTCATAGCCGAATACAAGTGCTAAGTCAATGGCAAAAATAGGATATCTGTATTCGACTACAACCTCCTCGTAGCCGAATACAAGTGCGAATTCACAAGTCAGTAGCTAAATTGAATATCTGTATTCGACTACATACTGCTTGTAGCCAAATACAACTGCTAAAATTTGCAAATTTTAGTTTCGAAAACATTTCGCAATCTTTCAACACTTACCACACAAAGTCAATCAATCACACTCATCAATTACGACACAAATACAAACAACAACTGAGTATGTATATACAACCATCACAGTATCTCATACATGACTCGCGTGCCAGCACCCTAATGCAATTCGTATATGCCAATGCACATGATTCTGGAGAACCAAAAACTCTCCTCGAGAGGCGTAAACCATCAGCGAGGGGCGTAAACCAAGGTGCCACCTATCACGAGTCCGCACAATTTACTCAAGTGTAGCCTATCATAGGCCTTACACATCAATTCCAAACAAAAACCATCAGCGTGGGGGGTAAATCGTAATTCTACTACCTATCACAGGCATAGTACAAATTGCCGAGGTGCCACCTATCACGGGTCCGCACTATTTACGAAAGTGTAGCCTATCACATCCCTTACACTTTAAGTTAAATCCTCACAAGGATAAGATGGACTAACTATCGCATAGAACCATCTTGTGGCCCATCACAAATGTAACACACCAATATTTTCACATGTATTTTATGTACCTACACCTAAATCTTAGTAATTATCTAAAATTATTATTTAATGATTTATTCTATGTGAACATGTATTAAAAGAAAATATCTCAACTGTGTCAAAAGTATCTAGAAATATTACTTTCGAATAATCATATTAAAAGTAATATTCCACCATTATTGAAATTGATAATTAGGTGTTTTATAATTAAATTCATTTAATGATAAGGTATGTGTACGTTATGTTTTTAATTAGCAAACGTTAGCTAATTTAATTGTTTGAAGTATTTGGTTCTTTTAGAATTATTGTTTTAGAATAATATTTTATTCAAACGATATTAAATAGATTTTATACGATATATATTTGGAAGCTATTTTGACCATTTCAACTCATTAGTTCTAAATTCTTCACCCATTTATGGTAAATTAAATTTCTATTTTACTCCATTAATTACTCACCGTAAACTTTTTTTCACTCTCAATTCTAATTTTATTATTTTTATTACTATTCAAAACACCACCAATTCATTATTTTAATAATGGTTTTTAATTTGTCATTCACTACTATTCAATTCCATGAATTCTAATTAATACCTTTTATTTTCTATCAACATGTTTATTAAAAAAAAAAAAGATTTCATTCCCTCCGGTCACAATTATTATTATTATTATATAAGTATGTGATAATTCCCTAAGTACTTGCCTTAGTAATATACTTGTTTTTAATAATAGAATAGAATAGAGTAATAGGAAATGGACATAATTGGGCCTGCTTACACATACATATATATAAACGTATTACACTTAGTAACTAGGTTACCGTCGCTCACGGAAGAAAAAGAAAACGTTGTCGCTTGCCTTGCTCCCAAAAGCCTCTGCTACCCATAGTGATAGTACCATCTAGAGCAATAAGGACACCACACACAGGAATAGAAATAGGTTAAATCCATTGGTACTATTTATTTTCTCCTATAAGGTTAGTATATTTCTGTACCTATTTAGATTTTTATGCAGTGCATTGAAATTAAGTTTGATTTATAAAATTGGGCATATGTCCTTTTTATTTTAATTTTTTTGTAATGATAAATATGCTGATTACTCAAAGTTTTCTTTTTCAGAATACTAATTAATCAAAGTTGTTTATTGGTTGTTGCAAAATCTTAAAATACATGTCTATAACAATAAAATGAACAATTGTATGTAAATAATATTATTATCGTATTGTTCGAGCGTTGTCCAACTTATTTATGTTTAATTTATATTATTCTAATTATTTAATATTTTGGTACTCTAATTTTAAATATGAAAACATAAAATTGTGTTTTAAAGTTCTAACTCTATTTACGCTATATCGTTATTATTATTAATTTTTTAAACTAAAATGTTATAACTATTATTGATTTTAACCATATAATTTGATTTATATAGGTGTATATAATATATATATATATATATATTATAAAATACATTTTAGATTATATATCACAAATAGTTAATAATTGATTTATATGGGTTCGTCATTGCATATTTATTTAGCTTTTATTGGCTATTGGTCGTCGCGTAGACAAAGAAGAAGATGTGAACCTACTTAAGTTGTTTGAATTCGTTGTGGCTGTAGAGATTGTTATGTCTAGTGAAAGCTTCAATTGAGGTAAGGGGTGAGATGAGGTTCGATTTTATGAGTATAAAATAGCGTGAGATGAACGGGAATACCGAAATTTCCAGATATTCTCCGGGGCTTACTACGTACGGTTAAGCCCTATTGAGTAATAATAATTAATTAATAATATATGAATGGTAATGATGAGGACTAAAATATAATTTAGCAACCTATAGAATTGCTGTGAATCTATTTATATAAAGATTGCATGCTGTCTGATTTTATGAAATCTTATGCTGGTTGTTATTGTATGAATGATATGTACTTGAGTGTTCTTGTTACTTGATTAAAATTGTGATATTACTTGAATGTGCCACCTAAATTGATTCCTTACTATGTGATTGATGAAATTGGATTGTGTATTGTGAGTAGTGTAAATCAAATATTGGAATTTTATTGTGATTGACTGATATACATATATAATGATGAATATTTTGAAGTCAAACTGAAACTTATTGAGTTGTGATGATCGAGTAAGTCTGAGATACGTGTTGTAGATTTTGAAGTTAGGATTATTTTGTCATCATATAAGGAGGGTCTAACAAGCCTAGTGATCGGGGAAGTACAACTGAATGAGCCTGATCGTGGAGGGCTACAGTCGAACTGTAAAGTAAGACTGATAGACCTTGGGGGTACATCTAGTGGGGAATTGCTAAGTGGATTAGTGGGTTATTCCCTAAGGCCGGGAGCTACCGTGCTACACAAGAGTACCCCGACCGTCGCGTATATGTGTCTCGGGTTGAGTTGAGGGGATCTATGAGGACTTGGCCATTCATGAATTGTCCGCCCACTCTTGTAGTGGCATAGTATCAGGCCTCCTAACCAAGTACTTCAGAGTAGAATAGTACCAAATGATGAAGTATAGAGTATAGGACATGCATAGCATTTCATCCTTGTAACTGTTTTATTGTGATCGAATTAGAATAATCTTTGATATTATGTTCTTGAATGTTCTCTTTATTTGTGCTGTTTTGTCTAATTGCGTGTTCTCCTCATGTATTTTATACTGTTACATAATTTCGAAACTCACCCCTCGTTGCTTGTGTTTGGCACTTGCGAGAGCGCATTTATTTCAGGTTATCGATTGATGATCCATGTTGTGATAGGTGATAGTGGGTGGGAGTAATTCATTATGTTTTATCGAGTTACGAACTAATTTTTGTTTGGTAAACTATATTGATCAATTGTGTTATATTCGATGTTTTATTCAAAGATAAAAATTAATTGCCCCTAAGTTTTGAACATGTTTTTATGTCAGGAATATTTGTTTAATAAAACTCAGCTATATTTGATGTTAAATGATTTTTATAAAGAAATTTTATTTAAAGGTCTTGTGTAAGTGTGAGTGTGACGTCCTAATCCTTATATTTTAAAAGAAATTTTTTTATACTCTACTTTTGGACCGCTGCGAATCTCTTTCAAAACTAGTGCATTTTACTTTTTATATTAATTTGGGTTTAGGGTGTCACATTAGTGGTATCAGAGCAGGTCTGTCCAATCAGGCCGAGTGGATCGAGTGTCAGTTTTGTGTCAGTCGTGTCAGTTGCGGTTGCTTATATATCTTATTTATTTTCACTATCAAATTTCTTTCTTTTTTTTTTGTTGTATTATTGTATTATTTGTTATATGCTTTTGTGTAATTAAACATGATTCGTGAAGTTACTATTTAACTATTTGTTGTTTGCTTACTTTGATTATGTTGTTGATTATAATTTCCTACCTAAGTGACTAAATAAACCATGACATTCTTCGTGAAGATTTTAGTTAATTTTAACTGTTGACTTGATTACTTTAATTACTCATTGAGTGGACTTGTGGCTTGAGCGTCTAACTATGACTTTTTGCTCTCTTGTTTCATGTGTATAGTTGGAAATAATTTTTTATTAGCTAGCTATATGTTATAATTTATTACTTTCATCGAAGTGATCCCAATTATTGATTGATAGACCTTACCTGTAATTGTGCAGAAAACTTATACTATGATTTCTGGAAAAAAAACAAAAAAACAAGAAAACAAAAAACAAAATTTAGTGAGTTGTTTCCTTCATTAAACTTCGACTAATTAATATGTTTATAAGTGATTTTAATTTACCTTTGAATCCATTTAGTATATTCAATGTTTGAAATATTTAGTCTAGATATATATTTGTTTAAAATGGTTGATCTAATATCTAATTGATTGAAATATTGACTTTCGTATGAACTATATGTATAAACCTTCGAATATTGACCTTTTGACTTTTACTGGATAGAAGTTATTAGTATTTTGTAGTAACCCAATTAAAAAAAGAAAAATATGTTTCTTTCTAAACTTTGAGTTAGATAGAAAATATATCTATTATGTTTAAAGTTTTAATTTTGACTAGAAAATTCTTATTTTTGATTTTCAGTTGGCTTGTGTGGAAAAAAAAACTTATGATTGTTGCAATTACTATTATTATTGGTTTAGGATAATATTGTAGATGCTATTATCAATTTTAAATTGTGTCTCGAAAAATATTAATAAAATCTTAACATTCAGTTTTTATATTGTACATAACTTGAGTTATCAAAAGTGAAAATCACTTGAAAATGTTGGTGGTAGTGGATTTTAAAGTGTGGATTTTACTTTCAAATAATTTGAAAGTGTTGATGGTTGTATCTAGATGATTAAAGTTTGATGTTGCTTTTGAAATGAATTTATGATGTTCGTCATGATTTTGAAATACTATGAAATTCATATCATTAACAATAGTAATTCTTGAATATTCAAGGTTGGTAGAATTTTAAAGTTAGACTTCTGAGAAAAACAAATAGTTAATGAGTTAATGTCGATTTATTTTGTAAAGAGAACAAAATTTTGTGTTTGAATTGTTCTTGATTTGTTTTAAAGAGTTAGATTGTTTTGGAGTTGTGTAAAAATAAAAAAAACAAAAATAAATTGATTAGTATATTTAAAATTTAGAATAAGTAAAAAAAAAAAAAATCTTCTCAAGGTTTTACCATGTGTTAGTTTTTAACTAAATCTATATTGATTTGTTGTGGTGATAGTTTGGAGGAAATAAGAGAATAAATTGGAACTATTTTTGAAGTTTTGATGTCTAGATATTTATTTTTAACTCTTAATATATATATATATATGGGGTATGATTTTCTTTCAAAATATATGTTGAAAATAATGATTTTTAGAGTTATTGATTATTCATAAATGTATTTTTAGTGATTAAAGTACGAGCGAAATTTTAAGAGTATCATAGATTTTTAAAATACACCTGATTTATTTTATTTGTTCTTATTTAGACATGTGATTTACTGAAAAGTAATTTAAGAAAAAATTATGAATTTGCATTGATTTCTTTTATGATGTTAAATGATTAGTGACACTTTTTAGAATAATTTCAGTCTAGAAATCAATTCTTATAATGTTGTGTAACCTTGAAAGTGGCTTATGCACTAGCTGATTCAATTGCGTTTGGTATGTGTTGTATCTCCAAGTAAAGAATTATTCATTTTATCTGCTACTTGAAAAATGTTTGTATTAGCTTGTTTTCAATTTGATGTGATGAGTATAAACTCAAAAAAAAAAAATGGTTTGACTGCTGTAAGAATATGTTTCGAGTTTAGAATTAGTGTTTGATTTGCTAAATAAATGTCGTTATGCCAAATAGTTGGTTTAGTTATTTGGATGTGTATATGATATGTGAATATGAAAGCGTTTGTCCTTCAGATGTATTAAGTGTTTGGAATTTGTGTATAGTGTTTAGAGTAGTTATAAGTGTTTAAAAGTGAGAGAATTTTATTTTTATTTTTATTTTTTTTTGTATTTTTAATTGTTGATTTATATAAATGTAAGTGTCATTTCTTTTGTTGTAAATTACAAATAAATTATTGCTAAAGTGTAAATAAGTGAATTTTTAACTTGAAGTAAGGAGTAGGAGTTGTGGCGCCGCCTTCGCACTCTTGAAACATGTTAAAAAGTCTTTTAATTAGCTGTTTTTGAGTTTAAATGATTATAGTTATGGTTACCTTAAGTAATTGACTCCATGAGTAGGAGGGATTAGCTACCTCGATGACTCATCGTCGACTATAACTCGTTATTATAATCCTTATTTGCACTTGTTGGTTTTATTTTGATTGACTAAAAACATGGTTGTCTCTTATATCATTTTAGGCGACTTAAGTAAATTAGATTAATCTCTTACATTAGTATATTTTGTCATAATGCTTGTTTGTTTCTAGTAGTAGCCTAGAACTATTTTGAAAGTCTTACTAAGAATGAACCGTATGCTAGAAGTTTTAAAGCCAAAATTCCGATGTTTTTTGTGATGGTGTTTTGAATATAATATGGTATTATACAACTAATTAGTATTGGTGCGATTATTTTTACTATTTCAATATCCGCTATGATTTTATATATTTTATTGGATGCAACGTGAAATACCAATTTAACTCTGATATGTTATGTAAAAATGTTTCCTTGCTTTAATATGATTATGTTTTTTTGATTATTAATTTTGTACAATTTCGTGTCATACGGATTTTTTTTTTCTTTTTATATTCCTTAGATGTAGTTCTTTATAAAGGAGAATCAATACCTCAAGTTAAAACTAGCTAGAAATAGTACGACAACAATTTCGTTGGGATATTTTAGAAACATGGTTCTATGGAATCCAATCCAAGGCAGAATAGCTAGAGATTGTGAGAACTGAGAATTTTTATAAGTCAAACATAGATTCCATAGTTGTACCGCGTGCCGATTGAACTTGGTAAAGATAGACATCATAAATTGGGTTAATGTTAAAGGAGTTGGTAGTCGAACAATTGAGAACATTACTTCTGTCTACAAAAATAAATTAGATTAATTGTATCCTTTGACATAAACATGACTTATATTTCAAGTAGTATAATAATAATAAGTCGTAGAATGTTCGAATATCAATGTTGTAAGCAATTACTGAAGAGAAGTTTAAATTCTAATGGTGGAAGGATGTTTTCGAATTTTGTAATTATACTACTTGATCTTAAGTAGAGCCACACGAACTGTAAATTAAACAAGTGTACTAGGGGTCAAACTAGGATTTGAGTCATGTAATTCTTTTAGAAGATTAAGTGCGAAGTAAAATCATATTCTTTAGTAGCTTGAGTTTCGGGGACGAAATTCTTTTAAGGTGGGTAGAATTGTAACACACCAATATTTTCACATGTATTTTATGTACCTACACCTAAATCTTAGTAATTATCTAGAATTATTATTTAATGATTTATTCTATGTGATCATGTATTAACAGAAAATATCTCAAGTGTGTCAAAAGTATCTAGAAATATTACTTTCGAATAATCATATTAAAAGTAATATTCCACCATTATTGAAATTGATAATTAGGTGTTTTATAATTAAATTCATTTCATGATAAGGTATGTGTACGTTATGTTTTTAATTAGCAAACGTTAGCTAATTTAATTGTTTGAATGTATTTGGTTCTTTTAGAATTATTGTTTTAGAATAATATTTTATTCAAACGATATTAAATAGATTTTATACGATATATATTTGAAAGCTATTTTGACTATTTCAACTCATTAGTTCTAAATTCTTCTCCCATTTATGGTAAATTAAATTTCTATTTTACTCCATTAATTACTCACCGTAAACTTTTTTCCACTCTCAATTCTAATTTTATTATTTTTATTACTATTCAAAACACCACCAATTCATTATTTTAATAATGGTTTTTAATTTGTCATTCACTACTATTCAATTCCATGAATTCTAATTAATACCTTTTATTTTCTATTAACATGTTTATTAAAAAAAAAAAGATTTCATGCCCTCCGGTCATAATTATTATTATTATTATTATTATTATTATTATTATTATTATTATTATTATTATATAAGTATGTGATAATTCCGTAAGTACTTGCCTTAGTAATATACTTGTTTTTAAGAATAGAATAGAATAGAGTAATAGGAAATGGACATAATTGGGCCTGCTTACACATACATATATATAAACGTATTACACTTAGTAACTAGGTTACCGTCGCTCACGGAAGAAAAAGAAAACGTTGTCGCTTGCCTTGCTCCCAAAAGCCTCTGCTACCCATAGTGATAGTACCATCTAGAGCAATAAGGACACCACACGCAGGAATAGAAATAGGTGAAATCCATCGGTACTATTTATTTTCTCCTATAAGGTTAGTATATTTCTGTATCTATTTAGATTTTTATGCAGTGCTTTGAAATTAAGTTTGATTTATAAAATTGGGCATGTGTCCTTTTTATTTTAATTTTTTTGTAACGATAAATATGCTGATTACTCAAAGTTTTCTTTTTCAGAATACTAATTAATCAAAGTTGTTTATTGGTTGTTGCAAAATCTTAAAATACATGTCTATAACAATAAAATGAACAATTGTATGTAAATAATATTATTATCGTATTGTTCGAGCGTTGTCCAACTTATTTATGTTTAATTTATATTATTCTAATTATTTAATATTTTAGTACTCTAATTTTAAATATGAAAACATAAAATTGTGTTTTAAAGTTCTAACTCTATTTAGGCTATATCGTTATTATTATTATTTTTTTAAACTAAAATGTTATAACTATTATTGATTTTAACCATATAATTTGATTTATATAGGTGTATATAATATATATATATATATATATATATATATTATAAAATACGTTTTAGATTATATATCACAAATAGTTAATAATTGATTTATATGGGTTCGTCATTGCATATTTATTTAGCTTTTATTGGCTATTGGTCGTCGCGTGGACAAAGAAGAAGATTGGAACCTGTTTAAGCTGTTTGAATTCGTTGTGGCTGTAGAGATTGTTATGTCTATTGAAAGCTTCAATTGAGGTAAGGGGTGAGATGATGATCGATTTTATGAGTATAAAATAGCGTGAGATGAACGGGAATACCGAAATTTCAAGATATTTTCCGGGGCTTACTACGTACGGTTGAGCCCTATTGAGTAATAATAATTAATAATATATGAATGGTAATGGTGAGGACTAAAATATAATTTAGCAACCTATAGAATTGCCGTGAATCTATTTATTTCAAGATTGCATGCTGTCTGATTTTATGAAATCTTATGCTGGTTGTTATTGTATGAATGATATGCACTTGAGTGTTCTTGTTACTTGATTGAGATTGTGATATTACTTGAATGTGCCACCTAAATTGATTCCTTACTATGTGATTGATGAAATTGGATTGTGTATTGTGAGTAGTGTAAATCAAATATTGGGATTTTATTGTGATTGACTGATATACATATATAATGATGAATATTGTGAAGTGAAACTGAAACTTATTGAGTTGTGATGATCGAGTAAGTCTGAGATATGTGTTGTAGATTTTGAAATTAGGATTATTTTGTCATCATATAGGGAGGGTCTGACAAGCCTAGTGATTCGGGGAAGTACAACTAAATGAGCCTGATCGTGGAGGGCTACAGTCGAACTGTAAAGTAAGACTGATAGACCTTGGGGGTACATCTAGTGGGGAATTCCTAAGTGGATTAGTGGGTTATTCCCTAAGGCCCGGGGCTACCGTGCAACATAAGAGTACCCCGACCGTCGTGTATATGTGTCTCGGGTTGAGTTGAGGGGATCTATGAGGACTTAGCCATTCATGAATTGTCCGCCCACTTTTGTAGTGGCATAGTATCAGGCTTCCTAACCAAGTACTTCAGAGTAGAATAGTACCAAATGATGAAGTATAGAGTATAGGACATGCATAGCATTTCATCTTTGTAACTGTTTTATTGTGATCAAATTAGAATAACCTTTGATATTATGTTCTTGAATGTTCTCTTTATTTGTGCTGTTTTGACTAATTGCGTGTTCTCCTCATGTATTTTATACTGTTACATAATTTCGAAACTCACCCCTCGTTGCTTGTGTTTGGCACTTGCGAGAGCGCAGTTATTTCAGGTTATCGATTGATGATCCATGCTCTGATAGGTGATAGTGGGTGGGAGTAATTCATTGTGTTTTATCCAGTTACGAACTAATTTTTTGTTTTGTAAACTATATTGATCCATTGTGTTATATTCGATCTTTTATTCAAAGATAAAAATTAATTGTCCCTATGTTTTGAACATGTTTTTATGTCAGTAATATTTGTTTAATAAAACTCAGCTATATTTGATGTTAAATGATTTTTATTACGAAATTTTATTTAAAGGTCTTGTGTAAGTGTGAGTGTGACGTCCTAATCCTTATATTTTAAAAGAAATTTTTTTATACTCTACTTTTGGACCGCTGCGAACCTCTTTCAAAACTAGTGCATTTTACTTTTTATATTAATTTGGGTTTAGGGTGTCACAACAAACACCACTTAACTTCGTGGCCCATCGCGGTCACCACAAGCTATGAAATGAATGAGTATGCTCTGACTCTTTTCACCACAAACATTACATAAATGCAGGTATTAAATGATTCCCCTTTTTTAATACTCATTTAACAATAATCATTTTTCAAACATTTCACATAGTATACTAAAAACAGACTTTCCTCAAACCCACGTCAAATTTAATCCACAATTCACACTAAATTCAATTCACAATACATACAAAATTTCATCAATTCATTTTCCACGAAACCCCACAAAAATCACATTAATTCCAAACTCCACATTTCAAACATCAATCCCATTAAATTCAACTTCCACAATTTCACCCATAAACACATTAAATTCATTTTCCACAAATCCACACCTCAAACACATCAAATTTATACTCCTCAAAATTACAAATAAGGTCCTAACAGCAAACTAAAAGTTTGGAAGGCGCCCTTACCTCAACGGTAGCTCGAACAATCGATTACGGCACTGCGATTAATTCTTGTAGAAACTTTACTCGCGACGTCACTTCCTAAGTTGGCTCACTAGCACCGTAGCGTGGAGATGATCAACTTTCCGTTCTGCCACTTCGCGAGAGGAAGCTTAAATCTAGGTGAGAAGTGAGGTTTTGCGTTTGGTGGTTTTGGAAACCGCTAACACTTGGTTTCGAAAAGAACAGACGGAGGAAGAAGAAGAATTTCCCGAAGCAGGGGGACGTTTTGCTTGCTCTGTTTCAATCCTTCCCTCACTTAAACATATATACATATATATATATATATGTATATATATATGTATATATATATATATATCTATAGATGTAACATCCTAAAGCAAAGGACTAAAAATAATTAGAATTTCAAAATTTGAAATATTCTAATTTATAGATTATTATCATTATATTATTATTATTATTATTATTATTATTATTACTAATACTGTAATTGTTATCAATAACCAATTTGCTTAAAATAAGGTAATATTAATAAGTTGTTTTGTTTGTTAAAGACTTACAAATAATAATAGGAAGTTTGTTTTGTTTGTTAAAGGTTTTTGTGAAAGGGATAATAACAAAGCTATTATAACAACCTTTTGTTATATAATTATCTATCATTAAGGAGTAAACCAAAATCAAACAAAAAGTCCATCATAAATAAATTCAATATGTACTATTTGTAACAACCAAGAGTTTAGTGGAGCAAATATAGGATACCTAGTCAAATTATCTTATAAATATTTAAATATAAATAGATAGAAAGAAGAAAAATACTAATTTAAAAACTCAATAGAGAAAACTATGCCAAAATAAAGAGGAGCAAAATTACTGTTGCTGTTGCAATATGAGTTAATAACGATTAACATATACGGAACCTTTTTATTAAATAACGCTTCAAGAAGTGAGTAATCACACCCTTTAAACTTTCATGGTACATTTATTTTGGGAATTTGGGATGGAAAAAGAGTTAATATTTTGAATGATACTTTCTTATAAAATTATATTTTATTGAGAATCTAACTCTATTAAAATTGAGATTTTATGAACTGTAATAATAGATTATGAATTGATGTATTTACTATTGTTTGTTGAATTACTGTTTTTATGACTGTTTGAATATATATTCTTTAAAAGATTATTTTATGATATTTTCTTGAATGATTGTTATTATTATATATTCAAGTAAAATATCATATAATAAATATATATATATATATATATATATTCTTTAATAGATTGTTTTATTATATTTTCTTGAATGATTGTTGTTATTATATATTCAAATGAAATATTATATTATAAATATGATCTTACGGTTATGATTGTTAAAAATATGAATTACCTAGATTGTGTGTGCTGGAGATGGGTCTTGTACCCCACATATTGATGAGTTTTAAACTTCACAAAGAGATGAGGTTTAAACTCCACATGGATGGGTCTCGTCCCCCACAGATAGATGAGTTTTAAACTTCACAAATAGATGAGGTTTAAACTCCACACGGATGGGTCTCGTACCCCACATATAGATGAGTTTTAAACTTCACAAAGAGATGAGGTTTAAACTCCACATTGATGGGTCTTGTACCCCACGTATAGATGAGTTTTAAACTTCACAAAGAGATGAGGTTTAGACTCCACATGGATGGGTCTTGTACCCCACATATAGATGAGTTTTAAACTTCACAAAGAGATGAGGTTTAGACTCCACACGGATGGGTCTCGTACCCCACACTGGATGAGCTGGTGCTCCACATGATGAGATAATACTCCGCGGAAGTAGTATATCTCCATATAACGATGAGACATTCTTGAATTGGTTGGTTTATTTCTGCAAATTAAATGTGTATATTGGATTTACTCGATTATTATAGGTGTGAATTATCGTTAATTTAATTGATGAGTTTTATTAATTATTAGAAGTAATTGGTTATTATCGATAAATCTTAGTTATATCATATATATTTCTAAAGAATATTTTTGGGAGAAAGCGGGTGCCATGATCGATTTTTCCGGTTACCGCGCCGGCTGAGAACAATACTATTTTTAAAAATGTGTGTATTATTCACTGGGATTTAGTATCTCATTAAAGTGTTGTTTTCAGAGACTGAGACCGTCGGGGACGTCGAGAGTTGAGAAATCATACTTCCTTTGAGAAGAGTAATTTCCTTAGATTAGGTTAGTAGATCAAGAGTTAGTAGACATAGTGTCTACATTGTAGTTTATTTCGGGATTAGTTATTAAATGCCCAGATTTGAATATTTTGATTATTAAGGAATTTTCAGCTGTAAAGTTTTATTTTAAGGATTTTGCAATATTATTTCTTTCGAGAACTTCATTATTTATTATAGTACCTTTCTCTTATATAAATATGAAAACTTGTTCGTTATTACCTCAATTATTATACCCACATAACTAGGCGTTACAATATATATATATATATATATATATATATATATATATGTATATGTATATATAGATATATATATATATATATATTAACCAAACCAACAAATATCTAAAATTCTCACACAGACATCTCACTATTTTGATAAAATATCTATTCTCGTTACGACTCAATTGACAAGTAAAATTTTAAGCAACCAGAGATATTTTTAGCAAAACCGTCCGATAATAAATTCTTCGTAACGTAAGTAAATTATTTTTGACCAAACAATTTTAAACGGTCTCAAAAAGATATTTATGGCATTCAACACACAAAATACCAATAAAATTGGCTAAAAAGCCTCATAATTCAACATAAAAATACAAAAAGTAAAAACTAAAACTAAGGATTTTGCAAGTGGGTTGACTGTAACACCCCAAATTTTATAATAAATTATTTTACTAATAAAATAGACTTTTAAATAATTAATTTGGCATTAAAGTTATTTTAGAATGTATATTGATTAATTTTCTTTATATGTGTATTTTTTATGACGTGCTAATCTTGTACACATTTGACTAAATGAGTGATATAAATAATAAATACTATATTTTATTATCTTAGATATTTCGCTAAAAATAATAGTATTTTAGTGTACATATTTTTAAGAATTAGATTTTATGCGATTTTACGTGTATATGTACGTTCGTAATTAATGTGATATTTCTTTGTATGTTTGACTGATGTTAAATGTGCACATATTTATATTTTAATTACTTCTAAGTATCTCATATTTTAGTTATTTATATTTGAGATAGTAATAATATTGTGTTTGATTTCCTTTATTTTTATATACTTGTTGTGGCATTGCAATTTTTTATATTTATTATGATTTAGTAATTAATATAAAGTAGCAATGTTATATTTATTTATTTTGTGATTTTGACTACTCTCTAATGATGGTAGTATTTTAATATGAGTATTTTGAAAAATAAGTATAATTATAGTGACTATTTTGAATATGATAGTTTCAATTGTTAGTAAAATGTATTTTGTTTAAAGGTTAATTATTTTAATTACTCTAATTTATCATATATTAGTTATGAAATATTAGTAATGTTTTGAAAATTAAATGATATTTGGAGGAGTATTAAAAATGAGAAAAATGAGATTAAGTAACTATTAATTTTGTTTTAGCAAAATAAAAATAATAATAGTAATAAAACAAAAAAGTAAATAAAGAGACCAATGGGTTTGACCCATGTGTGAACCCTAATTGTGATAGACTTCCTCTTCTTCTTGAAAGAACGCAACACATCCATTCTTCCTCTTCTCTAAAATTCATTGCCACCAAATCCTTGCCTTTTGAATCGATCCCAACCTTCATACCACACAAAATCGGCCACTGAATCCATTTTCGGCATCAGTTTTATCAATCGTTTCTCCGTTTCTTCAGAAACAGCTCCTTTTCTTTCCTTGGGCGAGCTGTTTTTGGCCGATTCCGATCACCACGTTTGTCGTTTCAAAAAACTGACATCGTGTTTGAGAAAACATCTAAATAAGGTAAGGGGTGAGAGACCGTTTGAATTCATGAGTATAATATATTATGAGATGAACGGGAAAACCGTATTTCCCAACGATCCATCCGGGGCTTGCTACGTACGGCAATAGCCCTTTGAGTGATAAATTAATTAATGCAAAAATATGTAACTTGTGAGATTAAAATATAGAATAGAAATATTTGTAAGGTGTTGATTGATTTAATTTCTATAAATGTGTGGTATTTGATATTATTGTGATATTAGGTGTCGAATTAATTTTATATATATGTTTGATTAGATGAGTTTATGTGATCTGATAATAAAAGATGGATGTGTTGTGATAATTTTATGTGATGATGATGATGTATGAATAATAATTGTGATTTTATAAATTTGTGATAAATTTATGTGATCAGGTACATTGATGATAGTGATGCTCTAAATTTGTGATGAGTTATGTAATGATGATGATGTGTGATTTATAATAGTGATGTTATGTATTTGTGATGAAAATATTGAAGTAACCCCTGATGAAATAATTGTGATTCCAATTTGTGTTTGAGATGACGGTCTTAATGGAGTATCATAGGCCCACGAGGGGAGAAAATAAATATTGTGAATTTGTGAAGTGGAGATTATTTTGTCATCATATAGGTAGGGCCTAAAAAGCCTAGTGATTCCAGGGAAGTACAACTGAATTGAGCCTGATCGTGGCGGTCTGCTGTTGAGCCTTAAGGCAAGATTGTTAGACCTTGGAGGTATTCGGGTGGGGAATTCCTAGGTGACTTGGAGGTAGCACTCCAAATGTCGGGAGCTACCATGCAACACACGTTTACCTCGACTGTCGCGTATATGTGTCTCGGGTTGAGTTGATGGGATCTATGAGGACAGGGCCAATTTTAATTATCCATCCATCGGGATGGTGGCATAGTATCATGGCCTCCTAACCAAGTACTTCAGAGTTAGAATGGTACCACGTTGTGAAGTAGAGTCTAAGCTCATGCATATCATTGCATTTTTGTGTGATTGTTTGTCGTGATTAATATGTATTCTGTGCGATTATAATTTCGTAGATGATTTGATGTTATTGTGAAATGTATTGATTTCCCTTGGTTTTGACTTTATAATGTTATGTTTTTCCTTGAAAAATGTTTGTCTAATGATACGGTTTATTTATGATTAATTGCATGTTCTCCTTACTTATATTATACTATTAACATGATTTCAAAGCTCACCTCCTTCGTTGTTTGTGTTTGACTGGCTTGGCCCTGCGTTTGCGAAATCGCAGTTGTTACAGGTTAATGAATCTTGAAGTTCAAGTTGGGAGGAACCCTACTCTGATAGGTGATACCGAGAATAAGGGTTGTAATTTGTATTTTACTTATTTAATTTGAAACGACTTTTTGTATGAAAACCATATAAGTACTAGTAAGTTTTTAGAATTGAATCAAGTAATTATACTTAAATCAAATTTTATGGAGATTGCACTATTTTATAGGAGGAAAAAGTTTAAAGTGTTCCTTTTGATTTTTGAGAAACGTGATATTTTAAATTAATTATCAAAGTTTTTATTCCCTTGAAAACGTATTTGCTTTACCTTCTGCGAATTAAAGTTAAGAATTCTATTATAAATTATTATATATTATTTTGGGGTTTAGGGTGTCACATTAGTGGTATCAGAGCAGGTTTGTCCAATCAGGCTGAGTGGGTCAAGTGTCGGTTTAGTGTTAGTCAAATGTTAGTTGTGCCGCTTGTGTTTTTCTTGAGTAATAATTATTTTCACTAACATGTTTTTTATGGTTCCCCGTTATATTATTGTGTTAAATCTGATATGTTTCTCTATTATTATACATATTTTTGAGATTACTAATTAACTGTTTATTATTTGCTTACTCTGATTGTGTTATGGATTCTAAATTCCTACCTAAGTGAGTAAATAAACCATGAAATTACTTGTTAAGATTTGAGTTAATTTCAATTGTTGACAATATTATGTTAGTTACTTGTTGCTTATTGCTTGCCTGCCGAATTATGATTTTTGCACTCTTGTTTTATGTAAATAGTTGAAAATAATAATTTTGATTGACCACCTGTATGTTTCAAGCTATTAATCTCATTCACGTAATCTTAGTTATCAAATGCCATACCACACCAGTTAGTTGTTTTAAAGTTCCATATTCACCCTTAATCAATTTAAAATATTTAGTCTTGAGATGAATTTGTTCAAAGTGTTTGATCTAATAACTAATTGATTGAAACATTGATTTCCGTATGAACTATATGTTTAAAATTTCAAGTATTGACTTTTACTAGGTACAAATTATTATTATTTTTGTCGAAACAAAATTTAGAGAAAAAAGATGTTTTGTTCTAAACTTTGAGTTAGATAGGAAATATATCTCTTATTTTGATTTTATGTTGACTTGTGTGAAGAAAAAAAAATCGATTTTTAAATTGTGAATTTTAACTTTAAATCACTTGAAAGTGTTGATGGTTGTATCTAGATGAGTAGAGTTTTGATATTGGTTTTAGAAACAATTTAGAATGTTCATCATGATTTTAAATAGTATGAAATTCATATTATTAGCAATAGTAATTCTTGAATATTAGAGGTTGGTAGAACTTAGAATTTTTAAAAAATGACATTTTGAAGGAGTTAAAGTTTACTTATTTTGTAAGATGAAAATAACTTTTGTTTGAATTACTCTTGATTATTTTAAAGAAATTAAATTGAGTTGAATTTTTGATGATTTATAAAATAACAATAATTCTATACTAGTGATTTTATTTAATGTTTAAAATAGCTGAAAATTTACACCATATTTTACTATGTGTTCTTTTTAAGAAAATCAAAAAGAGTTTTGTTATGTTGATTTAGAAGGGGTTGGTGTGAATATTAAAATGTGAGCGTGTTGAGATATTTGTTTGAAATGACTGATTTATTGATTATGATATTATGAACTCATTAGAGTTTAACTTGATGTTAGAGTTTTAGATTTTAAGAACTCATTAGTGATATATAATAGTACTAATTAAAAAGAAAGCGGGTCAAATGATAAAATTTCTACTAATTTAGAAAGAGAAGAAAAACAAATTTTTTAAAAGCATTATCTCAATAGTCAAACTCCTTTTGAAAAGTTATCTAAATTTTAGATTCTATAATCGATGTATGTTATGAGTAGAATTTTTTTTAAGTAGAATTATAGTTGTTGTGTTATCATTGTTGAATTGTATATTTGAGTTTAATATGAGAAAGTGACATGATGTTTGTAAAATTGATGGTGTGTTATGTTTTAGACCAATTTTGTGCCTTGTAGAAACTCATGATGTATCTATAGACATGTTGAGTAGTTGGTGTAAGAGGAGAATTTTATTTTGTAGATTTGTCAATTAGTGTAATTCATTATCATAACCAAGTATGTCTTATGTTTTGTGTCATGTGCACTACTTTAATGTAAATACACAATTTTGTTTTTTTTTTGTAAATTTTGAGAAAATAAGAAAATAAATTGGAACTATCTTGGGAGTGTTAATTTATACGAAAACTTATTATCTATCTATATATATAATTTAAATCTTCTTTCAAAATATAAGTTGAAAATAATAATTTTTATAATGACTAATTATTTAGAAATGTGTTTTGATGATTAAAGTACGAGTGATTTTAGAAATCTTATAGATTTTAAAAATACATGTGATTTATTTTATTTTTAATTGTATTTAGAAATGTGATTTATTTTAGTTGTTTTTATTTAGACGTGATTTATTGAAAAGTGATTTAAGGAAAAGTTTTGAATTCCCAATGATCTTTTTGGTGCTAAATGATTAGTGATACAGTTTAAAATAAATTAAGTCTAGAAATCAATTTTTAGAATGATGTGTAACCTTTAAAGTGGTTTATGTACTACTTGATTCAATTTGGTTTGCTTGCGTGTTGTGTCTTCTAGTAAATAATTATTTATCTTATCTGCTACTTGGAAATCTATGTTTTAGTTTATTGTAACCTTTAAGTGATGAGGATTAATTCAAAAGAAAATATAATCGTGATCAATTTGGAGCAATTAGAGTTCTATGAGGATAGGTTACATTGTTTGAGTTATGAGATAAACGTAAAATTTTGGTGCTAATTTTTGGATTAGTAATGTGAATGTTATATGATAATGTAAATATGAAATTGTTTGTGTTTCAAGTGTTCTAATTATTGGCAATTAGTGTATAGCGTTAGAGTAGTGGAGATCATCTAAAAGTAAAATAGTTCTATATTTCTTCAATTGGATTATTGATTATATATTGATGTAAGTGTCGTTGTTACTAATTGTAAATTACAAGTAAATTATTGTGAATGTGTAATTAATTGAGTTTTTAACTTGAAGTAAGGAGTAGGAGTTGTGGCGTCGCCTTCGCACTCCTGAACAACGTTAAAAATATTTTTAATTATCCATGTCTGAATTTGAATGACTGCAGTTATAGTTACCTTAAGTAGTTGACTACATGAGTAGGAGGGACTAGCTACCCCGATGACTCATCGTCGATAAAAGAGACAACGATAACTCATTATTTTGTTATAAGTACCTTTTAATTTTATTCTTTAAATAGTTGAAAAATATGTTCATCGCTTATGTGAATTGAATGAATTTAATTATTAAATTTATGTTATTGTGAAATAGTATCTCTATCATTGATTTTTTTTCTTTCTCCTTGATTATATATGAAGTATTATAATGTCAATAAGTTGTTAAGTTGTTAGATGTGTTTAATATTTTAAAAATTGCTCTCCGTGTCAGACTTAAGTTAAATTTGTTGAATGTTTGGTGATAGGATCTAAACTTTATTTTAAGGAGTAAAACTTGTAATATTTTGTTTGAAAGAAATAGTTGGGATTGACAATATACTTGGAAGGTGTTTCATTTAAACCAACTAAATGAACTAAGTTATTATTAACTAAATCTATATGTTATGTGTTATATGTAAGTTATAGTGAGCAACTCTATGATATTTTCTTTCATTATTGAGTGAAAAATGTGATATGTGTTTAATTGATTTATAGTGTCATGTTAGCCTATCAAGCTAAGTTAATTGGTTTTAACATATTGTGCTTGAATGAGTAGTGAATGTCTTAAAAATACTTATAGACTAAGTTTGGATCATGAGGGTAGTTAGCTAGATATTCGTTCGCGTATCGTTAACTACAAATTTCGAGGATGAAATTCGTTTAACGAGGGGAGAACTGTAACACCCCAAATTTTATAATAAATTATTTTATTAATAAAATAGAATTTTAAATAATTAATTTGGCATTAAAGTTATTTTAGAATATATATTGATTAATTTTCTTTATATGTGTATTTTTTATGACGTGCTAATCTTGTACACATTTGACTAAATGAGTAATATAAATAATAAATACTATATTTTATTATCTTAGATATTTCGCTAAAAATAATAGTATTTTAGTGTACATATTTTTAAGAATAAGATTTTATGCGATTTTACGTGTATATGTACGTTCGTAATTAATGTGATATTTCCTTGTATGTTTGACTAATGTTAAATGTGCACATATTTATATTTTAATTAATATTAAGTATCTCATATTTTAGTTATTTATATTTGAGATAGTAATAATATTGTGTTTGATTTCCTTTATTTTTATATACTTGTTGTGGCATTGCGATTTTATATATTTATTATGATTTAGTAATTAATATAAAGTAGCAATGTTATATTTATTTATTTTGTGATTTTGACTACTCTCTAATGATGGTAGTATTTTAATACGAGTATTTTGAAAAATAAGTATAATTATAGTGACTATTTTGAATATGAGAGTTTCAATTGTTAGTAAAATGTATTTTTTTTAAAGGTTAATTATTTTAATTACTCTAATTTATCATATATTAGTTATGAAATATTAGTAATGTTTTGAAAAGTAAATGATATTTGGAGGAGTATTAAAAATGAGAAAAATGAGATTAAGTAACTATTAATTTTGTTTTAGCAAAATAAAAATAATAATAGTAATAAAGCAAAAAAGTAAATAAAGAGACCAATGGGTTTGACCCATGTGTGAACCCTAATTGTTAAAAAAAAAAAAAAATTGTGATAGACTTCTCTTCTTCTTGAAAGAACGCAACACATCCATTCTTCCTCTTCTCTAAAATTCATTGCCACCAAATCCTTGCCTTTTGAATCGATCCCAACCTTTATCCCTCACAAAATCGGCCACCGAATCCATTTTTGGCATCAGTTTTATCCATCGTTTCTTCAGAAACAGCTCCTTTTCTTTCCTTGGGCGAGCTGTTTTTGGCCGATTCCGATCACCACGTTTGTCATTTCAAAAAACTGACATCGTTTTTGGATTCCTCTCGTCGAAACCTATAAGAAGCACTACTCATTTGCATTTTTCGGTGAAGTTGACGTCGGACCCTTACGGCTCTCCGACGAGTCGGTGAGACCTTTTCTGCAGTTTTTCTCTCGTCGTTGACTCTATTTTTGTTCCTTAAATTATTATTAATTATTTAACATTTATTTTCATGCACTTCATAATTTATCAGTCACGTCTCGACGATTTTGTGAACTCGCCGTTTATTCGGATTCACTCGCTGTACGTTGAAGATATGCATTCGCTGTTGATTTTTGTGTTTGAGAAAGCGTCTAAATAAGGTAAGGGGTGAGAGAGCGTTTGAATTCATGAGTATAATATATTGTGAGATGAACGGGAAAACCGTATTTCCCAACGATCCATCCAGGGCTTGCTACGTACGACAATAGCCCTTTGAGTGATAAATTAATTAATGCAAAAATATGGAACTTGTGAGATTAAAATATAGAATAGAAATATTTGTAAGGTGTTGATTGATTTAATTTCTATAAATGTGTGGTATTTGATATTATTGTGATATTGGGTGTTGAATTATTTTGTCATCATATAGGTAGGGCCTGACAAGCCTAGTGATTCCGGGGAAGTACAACTGAATTGAGCCTGATCGTGGCGGTTTGCTGTTGAGCCTTAAGGAAAGATTGTTAGACCTTGGAGGTATTCGGGTGGGGAATTCCTAGGTGACTTGGCGAAGCAACAATCTTGATCAGAAGGTGAATGAATTACTTACTATAACCTTGATCGCAAAGATTATATAATTGTTTTATTATTTGATAACAAACTTCAAGTAATTTAATATCCAATGCAGTACGGAGTCAATTGCATCACCGAACAAGAATCTTGAAAAATAAAAAATTCGTACGCCCTCTCCAATAATTGGTGGTTCAAATGTTTCTCAACGTGTAAAGTTTCTTGATATGTATGTGAAAATGTGCGTATCTTTGGTTATGAATTTTCAGATCGTATTAGCACAAAAATTATAAATCAAATTTATCGTCACCATTGGTTAGGTGTCTCTGTTATCACCGTATAGTCAAAAAAGTTCTTCAATTTGACCAATAAAATATTTAAGTTGAAGAGAACATTACACATGTCTAAATTTGCAAGTATTAAATCTGTTAAAAAGATTGAATATTTTGACTATGATAGTGGTAGAGTTGAGTTTTGTAAGACCCTTAGTTTTTAAACTCTAAATTATGCAATTTTAGTATATTTTGTGTTGAATTTCTATGCATTTAACTCAATTTTATTTTATTTTGGGAATTAAGTACCAAAAATATATTTTGTTAGTGTTTGTAATATGTTTAATATATGTATATATTTATATATATTTATCTGTCAATTGAGTTGCGACGAGAGTAGATATTTTTATCAAAATAGTTTGAGATGTGAGTGAAGTGATGTGTGTAAGAGTTTTAGATATTCATTGGATTGGTTTAATTATAATATATATATATATATATATATATATATACTTAATGTTTTGTAAGTAATATATATATAAGTGAGAAAGCAAGGCTAAGGAATCAGAAAGCATAAACATTTCCCTCCCTGCCTCGCGAACTTTTTTCTTTCTTTCTTCCTCTGTTTCACGAAACCACAGTGTTGGTGGTTTTCAAAACCACACGAACACAAACCACCACTTCTAGTCTAGATCAAAGCTACAATTCGAGAAGTGTCAGGAGGTAAAGTTACTCCTCTCCACATTACGGTGCTGCTGAGTAGCTTTTGAGGTGACGACGCGTGCGAGAGTTTTCGCTATATTTGATTTCGGTAGGGGAAACGGTTGTAAAAGCGATAACTAAGGTAAGGGATGCTTCCAAATTTCTAGTTTGTATATAGGGACTTTATATGTGTGATTGATATATGTTTAAGGTGAGATTGCGTGAAAAATGAATTCCGACGTGAATATATGTGTTTTAAGTGAAAATACATTTTGTTATATGTTTTGAATTTATGATTAAATTTGATGTGATTAATGTGCATG
Organism: Cicer yamashitae; assembly: GCA_037974755.1. Lineage (NCBI taxonomy): Eukaryota > Viridiplantae > Streptophyta > Magnoliopsida > Fabales > Fabaceae > Cicer > Cicer yamashitae. The sequence continues at coordinate 32,603,102 of JBBPBQ010000001.1, read as the reverse complement.
TTCAATGTGTGAACTTTTGGAGATTGCGTTTGAGGTGTTTATGTATTCATAATTGTTATTATGTGCGTTATGAATTATATTGAGGAAAAAATGTTTTGAGTATACTCTGTGATAAGTTTGAAAAATCGTTAGTGTTAAATGAGTATTAAAAATGGAGAATCTTTTAATAGCTGCATTTACTTATGATTGTGGTGAAAAGAGTCAGAGTGTGCTCATGCATTTCATAGCCTGTGGTGACCGTGATGGGCCACAATGGTAAAGGTGATCGCGATGGGCGATGGTGTTAAGTGGTGACCGTGATGGGCCACGAAGTTAAGTGGTGACCGTGATCGGCCACGCGGTGGTTCCATGTGATAGTTGGCCCATCTTATCCTTACATGGATTTAACTAATGTGTAAGGCCTATGATAGGCAACACTCTAGTAAATCGTGCTAGCCTGTGAGAGACTGCACCTCAGTAATTAGTACTAAGGCCTATGATAGGCGGTACAATTATGATTTACGCCCCTCGAGGAGGTTTTTGTTTTTGAAATTTCGGAATCATGTGCATTGGCATATACACATTGCATTAGGGTGCTTGGAACGCGAGTCATGTTTGTTATACCATGATGATTGTATATACATACTCGATTGTTGTTTGTTATTGTGCTGTAATTGCTTTGAGGCGTGAATTTGTGTGGATTAAGTTTCGATGTAATTATGTATTAATATTATGAATGTTTGAAGTGTTATTGATGGACTTTGTATTGTAAGTGTTAAATGATTTCGAACCATTTTCAAAACTAGAAATTTGCATTTTTCGCAGTTGTATTCAGCTACATGTAGTGGATAGTCGAATACATATTTGAAACGTTCAATTTCTATTTGAAACTTTAACATCGTTTTCGAATACGAAACCTCGTATTCGAATACAAATAAGTGGATTTCGCCACTAACTTGATTTTGTATTCGGCTACGACCATGCTGTATTCGAATATGAAAATGCATTTTTGCTACTGACTTTTCTTGTCTCGTATTCGGCTACATCTTGTCTCTTATTCGAATACACGTGTTTGACTACATCATGTCTCGTATTCGAATACAGATGTTCAGTTTTAGCTACTGACTTAGCACTCGTATTCGGCTACGACAGTGCTGTTTTGAATACGACAGTGCAGTTTTGTCAAAAACTTCATTTTTCAACATTATTTATGCATTTTTGACATATGAAAACCCTTTCAATGAGTATGTTAAGATGAAAGGTTCTCTTGAGCATTTGAAAAGTAAAATTTTCTCTAAATGTTATTTATTAATTTCAGTTGGCGATCCTTTACAATTATTGTGGAAATTGGGCTTTGCCTTCAGGATTGGTGCTTGGGATGATGCAAAGGATTCCTCAGTTAGAGTTGAGGTGGAGGCCATCGTAGGAGCTGAGGATACAGTGGTTGGACCGGAGACTGGGCGGAAAGGATAAAGGGCCGAAGCCAGCGGAGCGAGAGACTGTAGGACCATCTAGGCGGGCCGAGTTAGAGCTTCCATTTCCGGTGAATGATCCCTTCCCAACCGTCATTGATCTATTGAATTGTTTTGAGATTCTAGCGCCGCCAAAGCAACCTATCTCGTGGGTGGATCTGATTTCTAAAGAGACAAATCCGTCTATAGATGTTGATGAGGAGGAGGTTACCTCGAAGATGGATACTGTGTCAGACGGGACTTGCGGAATGTATAGATGTGTATGTCTTTCTTTGGTGGTTGTACTTATTTCATATTGGGATGACTGTAACTATACTTATACGGTCAGATGACTTCTGTTTTTGTGGGTCCATGTTCCATTTTTTTGACGTGACCATGGGGGATTAATGTTTCTTGGAGCAGTACTTTGTACAGGTGTCTGTCGAGAATATGTAACACCCCGATTTTTAAAAGCGCGAGTGTATTTTTTTTTCAAAATAAATCAATAAGAATCCCAAGTTAAATCCATAAATAATGAAAAACACTCTTGGATAAAATATTTGAGTCGTATCACCACGACAAAGGTTATCATTAATTACAACAGCGGAAATGGTTTTGAGCAAAAATCCAAAGTAAAATATACACCGACTAAAATGCTTTGTTTCGAATACACAAGTTCCCTTTTTACAACAACAACTTTGAAATAGGAAAGGGAAAATAAATAAAATTCTTGATTACAACCCTAAGCTGATCATTAATCTATCTGAGGGTGACTGGGTACTGAGAATCCACGAATGGCAACAAGCCCCACTACTTCCGGTTACAAAACCAACCCATCGTTGTGCCGCGCCTTAGATCGACCCTGTTTCTCATCTGAGGGCAAAGCCCAGATTTCCACAAATTGTAAAGGGTCACCAATCCGAAATTAACAAATACCACATAACATTCATTTTAAATGCACAAAATCACCTTTCAACTTAGCATGCATCTAGAAAGGGTTTGCATATGTTAAACATGCATAACCAAGGTTGAAAAATGAAGTTTTGGACCAAACAGCATTGTTGTATTCGAATACACCCTATGTGTAGTCGAATACACGTGCGAAAACAGCAGAAAACAACAAAAACAGCACTGACAGCACTACTGTATTCGAATACAGTCTGTCTGTATTCGAATACAGCATTCCAACACTTCCAAATTCAAGTCCGTAGCTAATTTAATCATCTGTATTCGACTACAACACAGGTGTAGTCGAATACACCTATCAAAACAACAGAAAATCAGTTTTTAACCCTTTCAAAAACATTCCAACACTTCCAAATTCATTCCAACACTTTCAACACCAATTCAATCAATCACAAACACCAACACAACACAAATCACTCATCACAATCAAGTACGCATATACAAACATCATAACATGTCAAACATGACTCGCGTGCCAAGCACCCTAGTGCAATGCGTATATGCCAATGCGCATGATTCCGGAATATCATCAACTCCTCCTCGAAGGGCGTAAATCATAATTGTACAGCCTCTCACAGACTAGTACTAATTATCAAGGTGCAGTCTCTCACAGGCTAGCACGATTTACTAATGTGCAACCTCTCACAGGTTAGCACGAGGAGATAATCCATGTAAGGGTAAGATGAACCAACAATTCACATGGAATCATCCCCCGTACGGATAAGATGAACAAACAATTCACATGGAATCATCCCGTGGCCCATCCGGTCACCACTATTACCGACGCGATAATCCCCGCAAGGATAAGATGAACCAACAATTCACATGGAATCATCCCGTGGCCCATCCGGTCACCACTATCACCGACGCGATAATCCCCACAAGGATATGATGAACCAACGATTCACATGGAATCATCCTATGGCCCATCCGGTCACCACTATCACTACTATGAAATGCATGAGCATACTCTGACTCTCGACACCACAATCATTAAGTAAATGCAGCTATTAAAAGATTTCCCATTTTTAATACTCATTTAACACTAATGATTCTCAAATTTAACACAGAGCGTACTCAACGCATACAATCCTCAAATCACATGAAATTGAATTCACAATTCATATTGAATTCAAATCACCACATACACAATCTCATCAATTCATACCAAATCAAAATACACACATAATTTGCATTTATTCAAATTCCCACATCTTGAAACATAAGGCAAATATCCACATTCATAAAGTTACCCATTAACACATCAACCATACCAAGTAAAAATAACCATCACCCACACCTCAAAACTCTTTAAATTCAATTTCACCATTTACCCACAAAATGCATTAACTTCATTTCTCACAACAATACAACTTAACCCATAAAATTTATTTTCCAAAATTTTCAATCATAACACTCCAAATCAAAACAAACCCCACAAATACACATATAGAGTCCTATATGCAAGCTAAAAATTGGAAGGAGTCCTTACCTCGATGGTAGCTCGAACGGCCGATTACGGCACCGCGATAAAATTCCAGTAAAACTCCCGCTTCGCACAGAGCTCCGAAAATTTGTTCCCAAGCACCGCAACGTGATCACGATCAACTTTCTCTTCACTTATACTTATATATATATATATATATATATTAACTTACTAACTCAACATATATATATATATATATATACACTAACTCACTCACCAAATATATATAAATACATATTAAAATTAAACCAAACCAAAAACAATTAAAACTCTTACACACCTCACTCACATCTCGAATATTTTGATAAAAATATCTAATCGTTGCAACTCAATTGACAGGTAAATTTTTTTTGCAACTATAGATATTTCTAACAAAATAGTTCGGTAATAAATTCTTCGCAACATAACTAAATTATTTCTCGCCAAATAATTTAAAACGGGACCCACAAAAATATTTATGGCATTTCACATCCAAAATACCCATAAAACTGGCTAAAAAGCCTCATAATTCAACAAGAAAGCACCCGAAAATACAAAAAGTACATTTTAAAATTAAGGGTATTACAGAATACCCCTGGGGTATGAGCGATGCCTGATAGGTCTCATAGCCCCGGTGTATTGTATATTTGGATATTTTGGATTATCGTCTCAAAAACTATTTCAGTTTGTTATAATTATGATGTAATTAATTATGAAATTTTTACGTTTATGTTTGCCATGGTTTTTATTAATTTATTTTGAAAAAAATACACTCGCGCCGTTAAAAGTTGTGGTGTTACAAGTGTGAAAGAATATATTGTATCTGTTTTCTTGTTTTAAAATTATTGACATTATTTTTTATTCTTCCCTTAAACAGGAATGTGAACAATTGTGTGAAGAAGTTTATTTGGAAGTCAGAAGATGAAAGAGAGACACATATATTATTGATAAATTTATAGTTTAGTTGTTGAGAACAAGGAATATATAAATAGATTGATGTAGTTTCTATTATGTTTTTAACCAATTTTTGAATTCATTCCCATATTAGTTGCTTAATTTTGTCTTTTACATAATGAAATTGTTATTTTGTACTGTAATGGAATGCCTATTTTTGGATCTATTTGATTTGTTTAATCGGTACAACATGTAGTAGTACTTGTCCGAAAAGGCTTGGCTAGAATGCACTACTAGTAAAGTACGAGAGAGTAGAAATCAAATTTTATTTACAAACTTTCTTTTTCCTTTTTGGTACTCCATCTTTTCACATGAATGATGTTTTGAGGATCGGCCAATAACTATTTAGTGAAATAATGCACCATTTAACCTTTTGACATGAATGATGTTTTGAGGATCAACCAATTACTACTTAGCAAGATGACACATTTTTTTTTCTTTTTTTTTTTTTTTTGCTTTTTCTTTCCAA
>JBBPBQ010000001.1:32521320-32591220 GCA_037974755.1 Cicer yamashitae | reverse complement strand
CCCCCCCCCCCCCTCTTTCTTGTGTTTTTCGTTCTACACCTATCACTTTGATCCAATCATCGAAACACTATTGCTTGAAACATAGTACGAAACACCCATTGGGTACCAAACTGAAACACTACGTAGGAGGCTAATAAACTAAGGATGAAACAATCATCATCGTCGATGACTCGCTAGTTTCACCAATGCCAACAAATCCTCGATTTGCTTCAGTAGTACAATTACACCAAACCACAAAGTTCACATCATAGTATTCTTCTAACTATAACTTTCATAATTCTATCCCATTATCTAGTTGGTAATCCAAGCTTGCCAAATCTTCTCGAAAACATGCCAAAATTATACCACCTACGAAATCCATACGTCATTCGAGTCTAATGCTCCATTTCTAGAGTCATTTCTCCAACAAAATTCCAACTTGAATTTCATTCACTAATTAAAATCTACATTTGTCTCATGCCTAACACCTCAAATTCAAGCTTCACTAGTCCATTTCCTACTTCATGATTCTAGACAAATTAGAAAACAGTTTTCCTACATCTACTACCAACATTCGTTCTTGCAATTCTCAATTTTGTCGCGTCCTTTGTTAGTCGCTTGATGATTATCTTTTCATTCTGACAAGTCAAACACATGGTATTCCCTTCATTACTTGTCCATTTATACAAACCTTAAAGTTATGCCTCAATCTTTGATACATCTTTATTATTTCGAAATTATTACTAAGATTTCTCTTGTATGTCTTTTTTCCGAAAATGACTTTATTCTTGGACTGCCAAAATGGGCATACCATCGTCTATCATATCCCAAAATGTCATCCCACCATGCTTGATTTTCTTTTGTCTTTCCTCTTACTATTAAACACTTTTTTCCTTCAAATAAGCTTGTTATTCTGATCAGTCTTAATGCATTCGACAGCCCAAACAAAATCTTAATCTCTCCCAATTTCCACGCACACATGGAAATTAATTCATTTCCTCTTAAGATACAATATAAGGTCTTACTCATCCTCAACAATCACCGTGTTAGTAATCTTACTAATGAAATCTCTGCTACTCATTGCACAATATTTTTAGTAAATCTTCAAACACTTTCGTCCATAACTTGAATTATTCAAAACTTGTCTATCTTAACTCCCTTGATTATTCAAGCTTAAGGTACCACTTGGTCCTCAATCCAAAATATTCCATTGAAATAGATGACTTAAAGGTCAACCATTTTAGAGTCCCAAATCAAATCTCGATTAATCTCTCCAACCTATTCAAAATATTCACACTCTTCGGGTGATTGCTAGCTTTTAAGAAACAATTAAAGCTTACATTGCTAGAATCTCTACGTATTTCTTGTACTATATACTTCCAATTCCCCTTAATAGTAACAGACGGTTAAATACATCAAGGCTTAACCCCTTACGTTTACCCAAAAATCACTCCAAATTCACACTTACCCATCTGTAGTTTCATCTCAAATCACCATCTATACTTACTATCTCCTGAACTACACTGAGATTTTTCACTTACATATGGAATAGCTTGTCTCACACGTTTAATAACCGTCACGAGATTTATCCTTAACAATCTAAGTCACAAATCTTGTTTAACTCGAAGACTTAACCTTACCCTTCAAGGTATCCATTATTCTTCTAACGCGCCTTTTATCTATCACAACGTTTTTCTCACCCCTAATGAGCAATGCCCCTTAAATTCAATACGAGCCTCCTTTGTTGATATCCAAACACCATAATTTATTCCAAATGGCAGCCCTGTCTACTCCACAATTTCATAGTGGTCGCATCTCCTTGACAATAATCAAACTTCATCTAGTCTCGTCCTGAAATCTACCAAGAGAACATCTAATACTTTTCTTTAAAAGTTATCCAATTAGATCCTTACTTGAAATACTTTACCAGTCTAACGTTCATCCACCCATACCCACCATCTTCGAGTGACCACCAACAGCGTAGCCTCCATATCCTTGGAACCACTTCATAAGTCCCATGCAGTCCTGATTCGCTTCAACCCTATCCTTATTAGACCATTGCGTCTAAGGAATTATGAGACACTTGTCGACCGATTTCGACTAATGTTCTATGTTTTAACTATTCATATTACTGAAGTTCTATAAAGCACATTGTTTTAGTTAAGAAACAATAACTACTTAAATCATATCATGCTTGACTCAAGACAAACAAAACAAAAAACGCAAATGGACTCCAATTACTTACTCCAACTAAACCCGACTCCAACTAAACAAAAAACTCCCATCATGGTCGCCACTAACTTTGAAATGCATGTGCATACTCTAACTCTTTCACAACAATTATTATGTAAATGCAGTTATTAAAAGACTCTATTTTTAATACTCATTAAACACTAAAAAATTTCAACACTTTTTCCACCGAGCATATTCATGACAGTTTATCATCAATAAGATTCATAACACATATGTTAGCAGTTATGAATACATAATCACATAAAATACATAAACAATCATGTGCAACTTTATTCATCACTATAAAGCATATATAATATCGTTAGAAAGTGGTTTTACCTCAACAACGCTTTATCAGATAAGCAACTTACGCAACACCTTAAACCAATCAATTGACTTAATCAATACAAGGTTCTAAAACAACCCCCAAATGAACCTAGGTTCGGCCACTATCCAAATCATTTAGGGTTTGATTTTCTCTTACATTATCTTACCTAATTAGTTCTCTAACTTCAAAAACACTTTGATTTAGGTACTTTGGTGAAAGCAAATTTCAAACGACTTATGCCACACTTTGAAAATCTCCAAATTATTTTTTAAACATATTGAAGTTCAACTCAAGTATTGGCCTTTAACAACATAGGACAAAATATTTTCTTAACAAAATCAATCGAAGATAAACATACTCACACAATTTGATATTTCGATTAAATCAACAATCAACTTCACAAATTTCAACACTTTAATATTTGAAAAACTAGTAGAAAGCTTGTATCAAGAAATCTTAACAAAAAAACTCAACTTAGGGCTTGTTTGATTGTGTTTTGCTTTTTAGTTTTTGAAAACTATTTTATAAATAAATTTTAGAAAACTGTTTTTAAGAAGAAAAATTTTAAAAAATCTATTTGGCAACTCTTTTTTTGAAAACTGTTTTAGAAATTAAAAAATGAAAGATCTTGTTTGGTAAATTTTTTTTTAGAATATAACTTCAAAACCAAAAATAAGCAAATTTGTTTATTGTATATATATATATTTACAATAAGTTAATGCGTTGAATTTACAATAAGAAAATTTATAGAGATTAAAAACGAGATTTTAAATTTTTAGGGAATTTTATATTTACAAAATTGCTTATAGTAATAAAAAGTATATGTAACCCAAAAGTATATTATATTTAAATTTAAACCGATACAAAAAAAAAATTGAGATAGTAGGGGTATTCGGAAGAGTCCGAGTTTGAATACTAACTACAACAATGTAAATTTTATTTTCTGGATTAAATTTTATTTTACATTATAATCGAACTTCAAATTATTATGATCTCATTCTCTTGAAAACTAAATCTAAGTCGGTCCAAATAAAAACTCCAAATTGAACTAAAAAACTTGAACCAAATCAAGTTGCATATATAAATTTTTATATTTATTTAATTGTTATTAGTATGAATTAATGTATTAATATATTATTTGTTGGTTTTTATTTTTTAATAATATTTATTGATTTAATTTAATTTTTTTTACTATTTGATATCTTTTAAACATAATTAAAAAAATTTATTTCCTAATATATATTTTTTAATATATTATATGTTAAATTTTACACTAAGCCTATTGATTTATCATGACGTTATAATATATATCAGTATGAGTATATTTATTTATGATTGTAAATTAAATCAACTGAATCCCGATTTAATTTAAATTGTATTTAGTTGAATCAAATGAAATCGGTGATTTTAATCTTTGAATCAACTGGTTTTTTTTCTCAAAATCGATCCAAACTGCACCACAAAACTCTGACGAGACTGTAACTTTTATAGTTATAAAATTAAATTGTTATATATACATGCATAAAGCTATAATGAAAAGTTAAACAAATAATTTGATAATCATTTAAAAAATAAAAGGTATTGAAAAAAGAGATTGATGAATGTGTATTGTTCGTGTAAAACTATTTTACACATTGAATTACAACCATTCATAATACGGTATTCTTTTAAGCGGTTACAAAAATACGACATATTAAAATTAATAGCTCTAATTGACCGTGAGTGTCAAATTAGTTTAAGGTGGATAATCTAGTGAAAGCATTGGGTAAAGTCATGGTCTCAATTCTCAAATCTCAATTTATTCCTTAAACAAAAACATTAACATATGAGGCATGAACGAGAATCACAAGTAAATTGCTGAATTTGAGTTTCACCTAACTTTTATACTACGAGCGACGAGAAGACAAGCAACGAAAATAATATTTCATAATCTTATCAAAATTACTTAAGTTGTCATTAATTAAAAGTGTAACCAGTCCGTCTTTTTGTATTTTTTAAATCAAAACTAAAAATTAAAAAGCAAAACTAGTGTGAACTATTTTGCTTTTTTAGTCCGCAAAACCAAAAATTACAAATTAATATTCAAAATTGTTTTCTAAAAATAGTTCACCAAACAAATTTTAAATTACAAATTAGGAATAAAATTTAAGAAGTGAATCAAACAAGCCCTAAGAGTTTTAATATTCTAACTACTCAAAATCATGATTCTTCCAAGGTTTTATTCATATTTTTCTGAAACTTCCAATTTGACATTTTTGAAACTTTTCTTTTTATCAACTATGCTTTATATATAAACTTTCCCTAGTTCACAACTTTCTTTTAAGTCTCCAAATAAAAACTTCATTCCTAATAAAACCACATATCGAAACCCAAAATTATAATCAATCATTGTTTTTCAAAAGACCTAAATACTTTTTCAACCTCAAAAGACCTAAATACTTCTTCAACCTCAAGTTAAATCTCTTCATAAAAATATTCAATTTAATATCAACTTAAAACCAACATTTAAACAAAATTTTGAACTCTATTTCTATATATGTACAACTCAGCTAAAACCCATTTTACTCGTCAAAGTCTTTCAAAAAATTTCCAAATCCAAATCTAGTTTAAAACACCTTTATTAATCAAGGACAACAACTCATATGGTTTCAAACTTTACACGACTCCAAATTTTAATTTATATCATCATTAAAAATCATAAGTGGACATTGTCCAAACTTCTTTAACGTTCATAAAATTTCTACTACTCAAATACTTTTGAATTAAAACAATTCACAACAATTCCTTTACCACTTTATTTCAAAACTTATTCCAAAAATTTTGCCATGACCTTTATATTTCTATCTCTTTTCCTTAAAAATTTCAACACAGCAAACATAAATTATTCATAGTTCTCCCCACCGCTAACTCAGTGTCAAAAATCTTGATTCATTTTTCGAGACTCAAGGAACTAACTACATAAACATACAAAATTATACTATTTACTTCAAGCTTACATTATTCAAGAAAACTCAAATTTCCAATTCACAATTTAAAGAAAACTAAACAATTTTGTTTGTAAATCACTCACTTTCTTTAAAATCTTCAATTCACAACTTTTAGTTTTTTTTAAAAAAATATATCACTTTGGTCCTCAAACACATTAACATGTAGTTGTCATTTCAATTAAAAATAACCATAACCAAACACACTTGCAAAAGTCTTCTTAACTTTACAAACTCAAGCCACTTTAAAAAAATTTAAAATGTAAGTTCAAACTCACTTATTCGAAAACAACTTATTATATTACTCAAACACATACAAAAATCAATTTTTCGAATTATGAAACATCACATTTGGTCTCAGTAAAAATTTTTGGGCTTTGATTTTATTTTTTGTTATTCAAGTTACTAACTCCTCTAACTTCAATGTTAACAAAGCACCAAAGCCATAAAGCATACTTTCATTTTACTCCCTTACTTAGAATTTTTTATTTTTGAAAGAAAAAGAGTTGAAAATGTTTCTTTTATCTTCCTAAATACTAATAACAACCATAGTAGTGATAAACAAACAAGATTAAAGCTCAAAACATAAAAATAAAAAAATGAAAAAATAGAAAAATAAAAACAAATTAAATAAATATAAAAATAGCATTTCCCCTTATATATGCATGCTTATGGGTTTGAGAGAAAAGAAAGGATAAAATGAGTTGTATGTGTTTAGGAATTTCCTCAAGATATGCCTGCATGTGTATTTTCCAGAAATCATAATGTTCTCCAACAAAGCAAGGTGGTTTTTTGCTACTACCACCATCTCTAAAAACTGGTTGTGCGAAGCCATGAATAAAGATCGAGGAGCAAATTTTCAGAACCTGCTCTGATGCCAATTGTTAGTACAGAGGCACACCTAAGAGGGGGTGAATTAGGTGTTTAGAAATATTCTGGTTTTCAGAGACTTAGTGGATTATTTTTCTGACTATGATTTAGAATATGGTAAAATGTAAATTGCAGAAAATAAAGAACGCAACAATTTATCATGGTTCCCCTTCATGGTTCCCCTTTCAATCCAAGGGTACATCCAGTCCTCTTGCACACCACAAGAGATTTTTCCACTATTGTTAGAATAAGTACAAGTTTAACTCTAAGACTTCTGTTACAGACTTCTAACAATCTTCCTAAGATAGTACACCACTATCCTAGTTTACAACACTTGAAGAAAGTACACCACTTTCCTCAATTTACACAATCACTTAAATGGTTTTACAACAATGATCATGACTAAAATCAATAAGATATAACAGTTGATGCTTTCTTGTACAATGATAGCAGTCTAATATAATTTCAAGTACAATAGAGAACCTTTCTCAATGATATGACAAATAACAATCATCTTTCAAAAGCCATGTATTGTAATGGAAAAATACACGCTTAACAGCAAAATAACAGATAAGCGTTTAACTAAACTTTTCAACATTTAATAGGGAACACAAGGAAACACAATTGACATGACTGACATTCGACTAACACAAAATCGACATTCGACCCACTCGGTCTGATTGGACAGACCTGCTCTGATACCACTAATGTGACACCCTAAACCCCAAAATAATATATAATAATTTATAATAGAATTTTTAACTTTAATTCGCAGCGGGTAAAGCAAATAAGTTTTCAAGGGAATAAAAACGTTGATAACTAATTTAAAGTATCACGTTTCTCAAAAATCAAAAGGAACACTTTAAACTTTTTCCTCCTATAAAATAATACAATCTCCATAAAATTTGATTTAAGTATAATTACTTGATTTAATTCTAAAAACTTACTAGTACTTATATGGTTTTCATATAAAAAGTCGTTTCAAATTAAATAAGTAAAATACAAATTACAACCCTTATTCCCGGTATCACCTATTAGAGCGGGGTTCCTCCCAACTTGAACTTCAAGATTCATTAACCTGTAACAACTGCGATTTCGCAAACGCAGGGCCAAGCCAGTCAAACACAAACAACGAAGGAGGTGAGTTTTGAAATCATGTTAATAGTATAATATAAGTAAGGAGAATACGCAATTAATCATAAATAAACCATATCATTAGACAAACATTCTTCAAGAACAACATAACATTATAAAGTCAAAACCACTCAAGGAAAATCAATACATTTCACTATAACATCAAATCATCTAAGAAGAATTATTATCTCACACGACACATATTAATCACAACAAAATAATCACTAGAAAATGCAATGCTATGCATGAGCTTAAACTCTACTTCACAATGTGGTACCATTCTAACTCTGAAGTACTTGGTTAGGAGGCCATGATACTATGCCACCATCCCGGTGGACGGACAATTCAAATTGGCCCTGTCCTCATAGATCCCCTCAACTTAACCCGAGACACATATACGCGACAGTCGAGGTAAACGTGTGTTGCATGGTAGCTCCCGACATTTGGAGTGCTACCTCCAAGTCACCTAGGAATTCCCCACCCGAATACCTCCAAGGTCTAACAATCTTGCCTTAAGGCTCAACAGTAGACCGCCACGATCAGGCTCAATTCAGTTGTACTTCCCCGGAATCGCTAGGCTTGTCAGGCCCTACCTATATGATGACAAAATAATCTCCACTTCACAAATTCTCAATATTTATTTTCTCCCCTCGTTGGCCTATGATACTCCATTAAGACCGTCATCTCAAACACAAATTGGAATCACAATTATTTCATCAGAGGTTACTTCAATCTTTTCATCACCAACTCATAACATCACTATTATAAATCACACATCATCATCATTACATAACTCATCACAAATTTAGAACATCACTATCATCAATCGTAACTCATCACATAAACTTATCACAAATTTATGAAATCACAATTATTATTCATACATCATTATCATCACATAAAATTATCACAACACATCCATCTTTTATCATCATATCACATAAACTCATCTAATCAAACATATACATAAAATTAATTCGACACTCAATATCACAATAACATCAAATACCACACATTTAAACAAATTAAATCAATCAACACCTTACAAATATTTCTATTCTATATTTTAATCTCACAATTTCCATATTTGCACATTAATGAATTTATCCCTCAAAGGGCTATTGCCGTACGTAGCAAGCCCCTGATGAATCTTTGGGAAATACGATTTTCCCGTTCATCTCACAATATATTACACCCATGAATTCAAACGCTCTCTCACCCCTTACCTTATTTCGACGCTTTCAAACACGAATACGATTCCACGAGCAAACCGCCTTTGTTCATTGACTTTTTGTCCTTCAATCGATCTGCTGCTGTGCGAGCACGATTTCTCCCTCTGCAGACGTCGTTTCGCCGATCCGACCGTTGAAAACGAAGCCCTGAGTGTTGCAAACCTACTGTCCAAATTTCAGCCCGATCCAACGGTTAACGAATGCGTAATCGATGTTTTTCTGAAACTGATTTAACAAAATCGGGAATAGGGTTTACTTTTCTCTTTTCTCTTTTGGTGATTGTCTTTCCTCTAAAAAAACATACTGAAATTTGGGGGAAAATGGAGAAACTTTTTTGAAAAAGTTATCGCTCATCGGTGCCATCCTAATTTATGTTTTCTATTCCTTATGCGGCTGCTACTCCTCCTTCCTTATATTTTATTATTATTATTATTATTATTATTATTATTATTATTTAATTAGGTTTTACTTCCGTATATGGGCCTAACCCATGAATCACATTTTACTTATTATTTTTTTTACCAACAATTACCAAAGCTATTTTTTCTAAAACACAAAAAATAAAGTAATTAATATTTTAAAACACATTAATAACCAAAACTCTTACACTCAAAACTATCACTATAATAATACTTATGTTTCAAAACACTCAATTTAAAATATTACCATCATTAGAGAATAATCAAAACTATAAAACAAATCACACTTTATATTTGTTATTATATCATAATAAATATATATATATATATATATATAAAATCACAATGGCATAACACATATATAAAAATAAGGAAATCAAACGCAAAATTACTAATATCTCAAATAATTATTTATAAAATAAATAATTAAAATAAGATATATCTATAATTAATTAAATATAATTAAGTGCACATACATTTAATATTAGTCAAACACACGAGAAAATATCATATTAATTATCAACTCACATATACACGTAAAATCTCCTAAATCTTATTCTTTAAAATATTTACACTAATATACTATTATTTTTAGAAAAATATATAAAATATATAAAATAATAAAATATAACATTTATTATTCATATAAGGTCAAATATGTACAAGATTAGCACATCATAGAAAACACACCTATAAAGAAAATTAATCATAAAACTAATCAACATATATTCTAAAATAATTTTAACACAAAATTAATTATCTAAAATCTTATTTAATTAATAAAATAGTTTATTATAAAATTTGGAGTGTTACAATTCTCCCCTCGTTAAAGAAATTTCGTCCTCGAAATTTTTGGTGAATAATAAATAAACTAATATCTAACTAACTACCCTCAAGATTCAAACTTAGTCACAAATGATATAATAAACATATTTACGGCATTTACTACTCACTTAGACATAACATGTCAAGAATCCTAGCATGATAAGGTAATATGACACAACAAATCAATTAACACATATCAAATACGCTATCGAGTTCAACTAACAACTTAAACAATATGCTACTAGTTTTGGTCTCTTTAAAGAATGTCTAAATCTTAACAACAATTACTGTACGGATTTCAAAAAATTAGACATCTAGAGAAACTTTTAAAATATTTTACACCTTCAAGAATAACAAACAAAAACGCATATAACAACTCAATGACATGCAGTCACTTAAGCGTATAATCATAGTGAAATAGGACAAATATTTTCACATACGGTTTCAAACACACTCAAAGTATAACTTAATTTCAAAGTCTTATACACAAGATTCATTTATAGAACTCATACCATAGTTCTAGATCCTTACCAAATGAGACAATATAGAACAAATAAGATACTAACATAATGTCCTTATTCATTTTAAGCAAATTACTTAGAAGATAAAAAATACTTAATTGAATGTTTAATTTAAGTACACACCACCAACGTAATATTTGCGTCACATAATCAGTTATTAACATTCAACATTGATGCCACATAAGACTCAAAATCACTCAAAGTTGTATAAGGGGTGAACATGGTTTCTAACTATTTCCAAAATAAAATTAATAAGTATCTATAACAATAATAACAATGGGTTATCGTTGCCTCTTTTATCGACGATGAGTCATCGGGGTAGCTAGTCCCTCCTACTCATGTAGTCAACTACTTAAGGTAACTATAACTACATTCATTCAAATTCAAACATGGGTAATTAAAAGTATCTTTAACGTGGTTCAGGAGTGCGAAGGCGGCGCCACAACTCCTACTCCTTAGTTCAAGTTAAAAACTCACTTAATTACACATTCACAATAATTTATTTGTAATTTACAACTAGTTACAACAACAAAAGAAATGACACTTACATCAATATATAATCAATAATCCGATTGAAGAAATATAGAACTATTTCACTTTTAGATGCTCTCGACTACTCTAACGCTATACACTAATTCCCAACAACTAGAACACTTAAAACACAAACAATTTAATATTCATACACATTCACATAGTTAATCCAAAAATTAGTACCATCATTTTACGTTCAAATCATAACTCAAACGATGATTCAAATACATGTAACATACTCTCATAGAAGGGTAACTGCTCTAAATTGATTACGCTCAAATTTACCAACTTCTATAAAACTTATGCATCGTCAATAGGGTGAGGTTTTCCCTGACCATTATATTTTTGAAATTTGTTACTGAAATTTTCTACAACCTTACAAGATTCAAAAACCAACGGAAGTTTTTCATTAGCAATGTAAACAAAAAATACATACTTTTCATGTTGAATAAGAATGCAATCTCTCAGCTCTTGTATCATATATAAATAAACCAAAACTTGAGCAAAATGACCAAACTTTTTTGAGTTGGTAGCTTTGTCAAAAGATAAAAGGGTTCCAATAAATAAAAAAATGACCGACGAGTCAACAACAAGAAACCAACGACGACATCCATAAACCAAATGCAAACAAGATTTGTGACACCCTGAACCCCAAAATAATATATATTAATTTATAATAGAATTTTTTTAACTTTAATTCGCAGCGTATAAAGCAAATACGTTTTCAAGGGAATAAAAACTTTTATAATTAATTTGAGATATCACATTCCTCAAATTTAAAATGAACACTTTAATCTTTTTCCTCCTTTAAAATAGTGCAATCTCCATAAACTTTGATTTAAGTAGAATTTCTTAATTTAATTCCAAAAATTTACTAGTTATAAGGTTTCACACAAAAAGTTGTTCTAATTAAACAAATAAAAATACAACTTATGACTCTCATTCCCGGTATCACCTATCTGAGCGGGGCTTCTCCCAAACATGAACTTCAAGACTCATTAACCTGTAATAACTGCGATTTCACAAACGCAGGGCCAAGCCAGTGAAACACAAACAACGAAGGAGGTGAGTTTTGAAATTATGTTAATAGTATCATAAATAAACTGTATCATTAGACAAACGTTCTTCAAGGAAAAACATAACATTATAAAGTCAAAACCACTCAAGGAAAATCAATACATTTCACTATAACATCAAATCATCTAAGAAGAATTATTATCGCACACGACACATATTAATCACAACAAAACAATCACATGAAAATGCAATGCTATGCATGAGCTTAGACTCTACTTCACAATGTGGCACCGTTCTAACTCTGAAGTACTTGGTTAGGAGGCTTGATACTATGCCACCATCCCGGTGGAAGGATAATTCAAATTGGCCCTGTCCTCATAGATCCCCTCAACTCAACCCGAGACACATATACGCGACAATCGAGGTAAACGTGTGTTGCATGGTAGCTCCCGACATTTGGAGTGCTACCTCCAAGTCACCTAGGAGTTCCCCACCCGAATACCTCCAAGGTGTAAAATCTTGCCTTAACGCTCAACAGTAGACCGCCACGATCAGGCTCAATACAGTTGAACTTCCCCGGAATCACTAGGCTTGTCAGGCCCTACCTATATGATGACAAAATAATCTCCACTTCACAAATTCTCAATATTTATTTTCTCCCCTCGTTGGCCTATGATACTTCATTAAGATCGTCATCTCAAACACAAATTGGAATCACAATTATCTCATCAAGGGTTACTTCAATATTTTCATCACAAATTCATAACATCACTATTATAAATCACACATCATCATCATTACATAAACTCATCACAAATTTAGAGCATCACTACTATCAATCGTACCTCATCACATAAAATTATCACAACACATCCATCTTTTATTATCAGATCACATAAGGGTCTCACCGACTCGCTGGAGCGGCGTAAGGGTCTGACGTCAACTTCACCGAAAAATACAAATGAGTAGTTCTTTAAGAAGGTTTTGACGAGCGGAATCCAAAAACGATGCCAGTTTTTTGAGACGACAAACGTGGTGATCAAAATCGGCCAAAAATAGCTCGCCTAAAGAAAGAAACGCAACTGTTTCTGATTAAATGGAGCCACGATCGATAAAATTGATGCCAAAAACAAATTCAGTGGCCGTTTCAAAATGCCAAGGAATTGGTGGGAGTGAATTTGAGAGAAAAAGGGTTTGCTGCGAAATTTGACTGCCAAGTCTGATTTTTGTTTTTTTTGTTTTTTTTTAATTGCAGAAGGAGGTGTGCAGATAGCAAATGTATAGGTACAAGAGTAAAACTGTAAGGCCCAACACAAGTAGTCAAGGTTGAAGCAGAAATAGGGGTGTAATGAGCAACTCGTAGGTGTAGGAAAGAAAACTCCAACGAGTAATAGCCCAAATTAATATGCAGAAGTAGAAAATTAGGGTGTAAAGAGTCGTCTCGTCCAAAATTCATTTTCTAGTATTTCTAAAAGCCCTTAATAAATAAATAAATTATTTTACTTTCCTAGAAACTTTTTCTCCAGAATACTCATTTTAACATAATATTATTTATCCTTAACATTGATAAATCTAATTTTAACCAAAACTTTCATATTCAAAATAATAACTATAATTATTACTATAACATTTCTCAAAATAGTCACATAAAAATACATCATCTTTATAGAATAGTCGAAATGATAAAATAAATAAATATAACATTAACGATTTATATTACTTACTAAATCAAAATAAATATGTATAAAATCCTTATACCATAGCAACTATATAAAAATAAAGAAAATCAATATTAAAATTACTAATATACCAAGATAATTATTTGTAAAATAAATAATTAAAATAACACATATATATTAATAATTAAATATAATTATGTTCACACTTAACATCAGTCAAACATACAAGAAAATATCATATTAACTACGAACGCACATATACATGTAGAATCGCCTAAAATCTTATTCTTTAAAATAGTTACACTAAAATACTTTTATTTATAAAATAATAAAATATAATATTTACCATTTATGTCACTTATTCAGTCAAATATATTCAAAATTAGCGTATCATAGAAAACACCCATATAACGAAAGTTAGTCACAAGATGTATCCACATATATTCTAAAATAGTTTTAACACCAAATTAATTATCTAAAATCCTATTTAATTAAGAAAATATTTATTATAAAATTTGGAGTGTTACAATTCTCCCCTTGTTAAAGAAATTTCGTCCTCGAAATTTGTGGTGAATAACAAGCGAACTAATATCTAACTAAATACCCTTAAGATTCAAACTTAGTACGCAAAGATATAATAAACATACACAAGGCATTCATTAGTCATTTAAGCACAATATGTCAAAAACTAATTAACTTAGCATGATAGACTAACATGACACAATAAATCAATTAAACTCATATCACATGTATTACTCAATTATGAAATAAAATGCCATAGAGTTACTCCCTATAACTTACATATAAAACCTATCATATAGATTTAGTTAATAATAACTTAGTTCATTTAGTTGGGTTAAATGAAACACATTCCAAGTACATTGTCAATTTCAACTATTTCTTTCAAACAAAATTTTACTAGTTTTACTCTTTAAAATAAAGTTTAGATCCTATCACTAAACATTCAACAAATTTAACTTAAGTCTGACAAAGAGAGCAATTTTTAAAATATTAGACACATCTAACAACTTAATAACATTATAATAGATTTACAATCAATTACTCTATAAAAACATACTTTATACATAATAAAGGAGAAAGAAAAAAAAAATCAATGATAGAGATACTATTTCACAATAACATATATTTAATAATTAAATTCATTCAATTGACATAAGCAATGAACAAGTTTTTCAACTATTTACAGAATAAAATTAAAAGGTACTTCTAACAAAATAATGAGTTATTTTTGCTTCTTTTATCGACGATGAGTCATTGGGGTAGCTAGTCCCTCCTACTCATGGAGTCAATTATTTAAAGCAACTATAGCTATAGTCATTCAAATTCAAACATGGGTAGTTAAAAGTATTTTTAACGTGGTTCAGGAGTGCGAAGACGGCCACAACTTCTACTCCTTACTTCAAGCAAAAAAACCCACTTAATTACATATTCCCAATAATTTATTCGTAATTTTAAACTAGTTACAACAACAAAAGAAAGGACGCTTGCATCAATATGAATCACCAATCAAAATAAAGAAATATAGAATTATTCCACTTTTGAACACTCTCCACTACTCTAAACACTATTCACAAATTGTCAACGCTTAGAACGCCTGAAACACAGACACTTTCATATTCACCTAATCACATATACATGCATATAAGTGATTCAATAATTGGCATCATGATGTAGAATATTCTCATAGCAATCCAACAACTACAATTTATCACAATTAAATTATAAATTAACCCTTGTTTTTTTTCATCAATCTTTATCATTTAACAAAAATTGAAACAAAGATTTTTCAATAAGTTGGTAAAGTAAGCAACTATTTGTACTCGAAGTTAATATAACAATCATAAAGCTAAAATAAATTTCGTAGTACATAAATCATTTTAGTGGTTAATCAATACTCTAAAATTGATTTCAAACACTTAAATTATTTTAAAAGGATCACTAATCATTTAATACTATAAAATGTTTTTCTTTAGAATTTGAAACTTTTCCTTGGATTACTTCTTAATAAATCTTACGATTTCTTTTTTTTTTTTTAACTATTTTTAAAATCAACAAGGTTACTAAAATTTCACCAATACCTCAACCTATATTTGAAATAAAATCAAATCATGTATATAAAAGTAGATACAAAATTTCCGAACTCACCAAAACTTCTAAAATAGTTATATATTTTTTTTCCTGATTTCTGAAAATTATTTTTACAACAAATCTTTTAGATTTTCTTAAAAACAACACATAGTAAAACTTGGCGTAAATTATTTTTTTTCTTATGTTGCGAATCTAAATTTTAAATAAAATCATCATAAATAGAAATATATATATATATATATATATATGTTTTATTATTTTAAGAATCAACACAACTTCAACACAATTAAAATCTCTAAAATAAGTCAACAATGATTCAAACATAAAATATTTCTTTTTATAAAATAAATCAACTTTGATTCCTTCACAATTTTATTTCTTTCTAAAAGTCTAACTTTATAAATTCAACCAACCTCGACTATTCCAGAATTACTATTGCTAATTGTAACACCCCGATTTTTTTTAAAAACGCGAGTGTATTTTTCAAGTGATCAAAATCCCAAGTTAAATTTATAAATAAAGAAAATACTCTTGGATAAAATATTTGAGTCATAACACCACGACAAAGGTTATCATTAATTACAACAGCGGAAATGGTTATGAGCAAAAATCCAAAGTAAAATATACACCGACTAAATTGCTTTGCTTCGAATACACAAGTTCCCTTTTTACAACAACAACTTTGAAATAGGAAAGGGAAAATAAATAAAATTCTTGATTACAACCCTAAGCTGATCATTAATCTATCTGAGGGTGACTGGGTACTGAGAATCCACGAGTGGCAACAAGCCCCACTACTTCCGGTTACCAAACCAACCCATCGCTGTGCCACGCCTTAGATCGACCCTGTTTCTCATCTGAGGGCAAAGCCCAGATTTCCACAAAAGTTGTAAAGGGTCACCAATCCGAAATTAACAAATACCACATAGCATTCATTTTAAATGCACAAAATCACCTTTCAGCTTAGCATGCATCTAGAAAGGGTTTACATATGTTAAACATGCATAAACGAGGTTGAAAAATGAAGTTTTGGACCAAACAACACTGTTGTATTCGAATACACCCTATGTGTAGTCGAATACACTTGCGAAAACAGCAAAAAAACAGCAAAAATAGCACTGACAGTACTACTGTATTCGAATACAGCCTGTATGTATTCGAATACAGCATTCCATTCAACTGTATTCGAATACAACACCATGTGTAGTCGAATACACTTCAAAAAAATCAAGTCAGTAGCTAATTTAATCATCTGTAGTCGAATACACTTGTCAAAACAGCAGAAAATCAGTTTTTAACCCTTTCAAAAACATTCCAACACTTCCAAATTCATTCCAACACTTTCAACACCAATTCAATCAATCACAAACACCAACACAACACAAATCACTCATCACAATCAAATACGCATATACAAACATCATAACATGTCAAACATGACTCGCGTGCCAAGCACCCTAATGCAATGCATATATGCCAATGCACATGATTCCGAATATCAACAAAACCCTCCTCGAAGGGGCGTAAATCATAATTGTATAGCCTCTCACAGACTAGTACTAATTACCAAGGTGCAGTCTCTCACAGGCTAGCACGATTTACTAATGTGCAACCTCTCACAGGTTAGCGCGACGCGATAATCAATGTAAGGGTAAGATGAACCAACAATTCACATGGAATCATCCCCCGTACGGATAAGATGAACCAACAATTCACATGGAATCATCCCGTGGCCCATTCGGTCACCACTATTACCGACGCGATAATCCCCGCAAGGATAGGATGAACCAACAATTCACATGGAATCATCCCGTGGCCCATCCGGTCACCCTATCACTACTATGAAATGCATGAGCATACTCTGACTCTCGACACCACAATCATTAAGTAAATGCAGCTATTAAAAGATTCCCCATTTTTAATGCTCATTTAACACTAATGATTCTCAAATTTAACACAGAGCATACTCAACGCATACAATTCTCAAATCACATGAAATTGAATTCACAAATCATATTGAATTCAAATCACCACATACACAATCTCATCAATTCATTTCACACCAAATCAAAATTCACACATAGATTGCATTTATTCAAAACCCCACATCTTCAAACATCAAGCATACCTCAACTTTCATCAAATTACCCATAAACATATCAACCACGCCAAGTAAAAATCACCATCACCCACACCTCAAAACTCATTAAATTCAATGTCACCATTTTTCCCACAAAATGCATTTAAATTCATTTCTCACGACAACTCACCTCAACCCACCAAATTGATTTTCCACAACTCACATAAAACCCATTAAATTCCTTTTCCCCAAATTCACACATAACCCCATCAAAATCAAACCCCACAAATACACATATAGTGTCCTATATGCAAGCTAAAAATTTGGAAGGAGCCCTTACCTCGACGGCAGCTCGAACAACCGATTACGGTTCCACGATAAAATTCTGGTCAAATTCCCGCTCCACAGAGAGCTGCGAAAATTAGTTCCCAAGCACCGCAACGTGATCACGAGCAACTTTCTCTTCAGTCACTTCGCGAGATGAAGCTTAGATCTAGGTGATATGTGAGGTTTTATGTTTGGGGTTTTTGAAATAAAGACAAAGAAAGAGAGGAAGATGGAGTAGTGTACGCGGGCAGGGAAAATGCTTTCCTTTCTTTCTTTCTAATCCTTCTCTCACATATATATACATACTAACTTACTAACTATATATAAATATTACTAACTCACCAACCAATATATATATATATATAAACCAAACCAACAAATATCTAAATACTCTTACACACATCACCTCACTCACATCTCAACTATTTTGATAAAAATCTCTACTCTCGTTGCAACTCATTTGACAGATAAAATTCTCAGCAACTAGAGATATTTTTAACAAAACTACCCGGTAATAAATTCCTCGCAACAAAAATAAATTATTCTTGCCAAATAATTCTCATCGGATCTAAATATATATATAAATATATATATATATATATAATAAGCATATAACAAACTCTAATAAAATATGCTTTTGGTATTTAATTCACCAAATGAATTAAAATTGGGCTAAATACCTCAGCAATTTAACACCAAATATACTAAAATTGCATAAATTAGAGTTTGAAATTTAGGGTCTTACATAATAATATGAAATTTATACTATTTCAAAATCATGACGAACGTCCTAAATTGATTTCAAAAGCAATATAAAAACATTAATATTTTAGATACAACCATAAACACTTTCAAGTGATTTAAAATTAAAATCCACGCTTTAAAATCAAATTTTTTTTTGAAAAAACTTTTTTTTTTCTTCTCTTTCTCAATTAGTAGACATTTTATCATGTGACCTTTTTTTTGTACCATTATAAATCACTGCTGAGTTCTTAAAATCTTAAATTCTAATATAAAGTTAAACTCTAACGAGTTCATAATATCTAAATCAATCATTTCAAACAAATATCCCAACACGCTCACGATTCCATATTCACATCAGTCCTTCTAAACCAACATAACAACAAATCCTTTTTTATTTGCTAACAAAAAAACATGTAGTAAAATATGGTGTAAATTTTCATCTATTTTAAATAAATCAGTAGTATAGAATTATTGTTATTTTATAAATCAACAAAAATTCAACTCAATTTAATTTCTTTAAGATAATCAAGAATTATTCAAACAAAAGTTATTTTCATTTTACAAAATAAGTCAACACTAACTCCTTCAAAAATTACATAAGTTATAAACATGTTAGGGATGATAATCCAAGTGCGTTTAACACAATGAATATTATTATCTAATGAATGAGTAATTATGCTGACTAATAGAGTAAGGCATGTTATAGCCATTATACAAAGGAAATATAAGTTTATGATTGATCCTCTAATCAAAAAGGAAAAGAATGCTACAATAATCGATTGTCTTTGACTAAAAACTCTTGTTGATCCTCTGAGTCAATGACCAAAGAAGAAATCTCTAAATGAAGCCTATAATAAAGTCAATGATTTAGGAAAAGTCAAATATTGTGACAATGATCAACACGCTCTCAATGCGTTTCAGGTGGATCTGACTAATGCAATCTCACTCTAATAATTATGCATCTGACAATTCTAGGTAAAGTCAACTATATTAAATCAATCCTTTGAGCCCAGAACCCTGAAGAAGCCAACTTCTCAACATCATTTGCTCATCAAAGTTGGATTTATCCTCTGATTAAACAAGTGCAATGACATCCTCTGAAAATGTCATCCTCTATTATTCTTGTCGTTTTAAATCAAGATTTGTTGAATCAATTATGAAGATGTATATGGATAGTTTTTATTTTTGATTCAAGATATCCAGCGGCACTATTTCCAATGGATATTTAAGTAGAAACATTTCAAAACAATCGTGTGTAAATGATGATAAGAAAAAAGGCAATATTCTACTAAGATTTTCTAAAAACGCTGGAGTACCTCAAAAGAAAAAAATGTTTGAAAAATCCTCTCAATAGAGAGTTATTAGAAATTGATATAAATCAACAAAGTTGTTTTAATACCCTTGAATTTATATTGGAACTTGACTCATGCTTATTATACCGTCATCCCATAAAAAGCATAAGGTCCTACCATCGCAATTGATCGGTCATTATTTCGAAATGAGTATGCATCACTAAATATATGTCCTAAATGTAGTGCCCCACAATATAAGAAGAAAGAAACAACACCAACCAAAATGCTATGATATTTTCCAATAATACCAAGATTTAAGCATATGTATAGTAATGTGGAAAATGCACAGCACTTAACGTGGCATGCAAATGAAATGATTATTGATGAAATCCTTCGACATTCTACAGATTCTCCACAATGGGCGAATATTTATGATGAATACCCTGATTTTGGAAAAGAACCGAGAAACCTATGTCTTGCATTGTCAACCGACGGAATTAAACTGCATGGTATTCAGAGCAGTTCTCATAGTACTTGGCTAGTGATTATGTTGATTTATAACATACCTCCATGGCTATCCATGAAATGCAAGTTTATGATGTTGACTATGTTAATATATGGGCCTAAGCAACCAGAAATGATATAGACATATACTTGGTTCCATTAATTGAAGACTTAAAGCTTATGTGGGAGACATGCGTAGAGGTATATGATGGGTTTAGAAAAGAACTCTTCAAATTGAGGGCTATGTTATTTGGAAATATGAATAATTTTCCAGCTAACGTTAATCTATCAAGCTATAGTATCAATGGAAAGTGTGCATGCCCCATATGTGAAAATGGTACAAATTGGATGCGATTGGAGCATTGTAAGAAGAATGTATATCTTGGGTATCATAGATTCTTAAATCACAAATACCGTTTTTGAAAGTGGCAAAATCATTTAATGATAAATTAGAAGAAGAAAGAGCTCGTTTGTTTTTTACGGGAGATCAATTATACAAAAAGGTAAAGATTTTAAGCAATAAATTTGGGAGGCCTTTTTGCAGAGGAACTTGTCACAGGCAGGTGGAAAAAAAGTCAATTTTATTTGAATTTTCATTTTGGAAGTAATTGAATGTAGGACATTTCCTCTATGTGATGTCTATTAAAAAAAAATTGCGATCGTATCACTAGTACATTTCTCAATGTTTCAGGAAAGTCTAAGGATGACATTAATGCAAGGTTAGAGCTGGTAAATATGTGATTAAGAAATGAATTGAGACCGGTTAAAAAGGAGAAACGTACATTTCTACCTTTGATAGCTCTTACTCCATCAAGAAAAGAGAAAATTAGTTTTTGTAAGTTTCTTCACAAAGTTAAAGTTTCAGAGGCGCACTCTTCAACCATTAGGAGTTTGGTATCTATGAAAGATCTCAAGTTAAAAGATTTAAAGTCTCACGATTATCATGTTTTAATGGAGAATTTTTTGCCAATAGGACTACATTCCATTTTACCTAAAAATATGCGATGGGTCATACCTAAACTATGTTTCTTTTTCAAAGCCATTTGTAGAAAAATTATTGACCCTAGGAAATTGCAGAAATTGCAAAAGGAAATTGTTTCTTTTCCTCCCTAATTTTTTGACATAATGGTTCATTTTTTGACACAATCGAAGTTTTATAGCGTGGCGAAAAGATCACATTTTTTTAGAATTTGCTAAAAACTCTGATTCAATTTCTGAAAGATTGAGATGGCTAGCAAATGCTCCAAATGTATATGTTCTCTCTTATTCTAGTTATGTAATTAATAAGTATACATTCTATACGAAGGAGCATGACCATCAAAGCACTATGCAAAATAGCATTGTCACACTCGTAGTTCAATCTATGCATATCTCAAGTGCCAAAGACAAAAATGTCATATTTTGGGGTCATTTGACGTATATGGGAGTTGGATCATGTAACAACCGTTTTTTTGTTTTAATAAACTAAATCGATTTTACAAATAAAGAAAGAAATACTTTTGGATAAAATATTTAGGTCGTAACTCAACGACAAAGTCAACAATATTTACAAACAGCAAAAACGGTTTTGAATGAAAGTCCAAAGTATTTAAACAGAGAAAATACACCGGGGCTATGAGACCTATCAAACATAGCTCACACCCCTGGGGTATTCTCAGTAAAGACCTATACAAAAGCATTGCCCCAGGAATTTTAACTTCCCAATATCACATCAAAAAGTGGTACAGGGACCCATCAAAATAAAAGTCAAGCTGACAATATATGGTATCGGTACAGTCTTCCAAAATGAAATAAATACAACCACAAAAGAAAGACTTTCTAGCCCCTATACAGCAATAATTGTAAAGGTCACCAACCGAAATTAACAAATATCACATAGCATTTAAATTCTTAATTCACAAAATAACCTTTCAACTAAGCATACATCTAGAAAGGGTTTTCATATGCCAAACATGCATAATCAAATTTGAAAAATGAAGTTTTTAACAAAATTGCACTGTCGTATTCGAATACAACATCCTTGTATTCGAATACAATGCTATTTCACAAGTCAGAAGCAAAAATAGCACAACTGTATTTGAATACAGACTTGTTGTATTCGAATACAACTGTGAAAACAGTGCAAAATCCTGCACATTTTGTATTCGACTACCACGTCCTCGTAGCCGAATACAAGTGCTAAGTCTGTGGCAAAAATAGGATATATGTATTCGACTACAACCTCCTCGTAGCCGAATACGAGTGCGAATTCACAAGTCAGTAGCTAAATTGAATATCTGTATTCGACTACACACTGCTTGTAGCCGAATACAACTGCTAAAATTTGCAGATTTCAGTTTTGAAAATGTTTCGCAATCATTCAACACTTACCACACAAAGTCAATCAATCACACTCATCAATTACCACACAAATACAAACAACAACTGAGTATGCATATACAACCAACACAGTATCTCAAACATGACTCGCGCGCCAACACCCTTAATACAATGCGTATATGCCAATGCACATGATTCTGGAGAACCAAAAACTCTCCTCGAGAGGCGTAATTCATAATCGTACTGCCTATCACAGGCCTAATACCAGTTACCAAGGTGCCACCTATCACACGCCTTACACATCAATTCCAAACAAAAACCCTCAGCGAGGGGCGTAAACCATAATTGTACTGCCTATCACAGGCCTAGTACAAATTACCGAGGTGCCACCTATCACGGGCCCGCATAATTTACGAAAGTGTAGCCTATCACAGGCCTTACACTTTAAGTTAAATCCTTGTAAGGATAAGATGGACCAACTATCGCATAGAACCATCCTGTGGCCCATCACGAAAACCACTTAACTTCGTGGCCCATCGCGGTCACCACAAGCTATGAAATGAATGAGTATGCTCTGACTCTTTCAACCATAAACATTACGTAAATGCAGCTATTAAAAGATTCCCCTTTTTTAATACTCATGTAACAATAATGATTTTTCAAACATTTCACAGAGTACACTCAAAATAGATTTTCCTCAAACCCACATCAAATTTAATCCACAATTCATACTAAATTCAATTCACAATACAAACCAAATTTCATCAATCCATTTTCCACGAAACCACACATAAATCACATTAATTCGAAACTCACATTTCCAAACATAAATCCCATTAAATTCAACTTCCACAATTGCACCCATAAACACATTAAATTCATTTTCCACAAATCCACACCTCAAACACATCAAATTTATTCTCCACAAAATCACAAATAAGGTCCTAAATGCAAACTAAAAGTTTGGAAGTAGCCCTTACCTCACCGGTAGCTCGAACAATCGATTACCGCACCGCGATTAATTCTGGTAAAAACTTTACTCGTGACGTCACTTCCAAAGTTGGCTCTCTAGCACCGTAGCGTGGAGATGATCAACTTTCCCTTCTGTCACTTCGCGAGAGGAAGCTTAGATCTAGGTGAGAAGTGAGGTTTTACGTTTTGTAACACCCCGATTTTTAAAAGCGCGAGTGTATTTTTTTTTTCAAAATAAATTGATAGAAATACCAAGTTAAATCCATAAATGAGGAAAATATCTTGGATAAAATATTTTAAGTCGTAACACAAACGACAAAGTCATAATTAATTACAAACAGCGGAAATAGTTTTTGGAACAAAAATCCCAAGTATCCAAATATAAAATACACCGGCTATATTAGTTCGTCTCAAATACATAAGTTCCCTTTTAACAACAACAACCTTGAAATAAGAAAGGGAAAATAAATAAATTCTTAAATAGAACCCTAAGCTGATCATTAATCTATATGAGGGTGATTGGGTACTCAGAATCCACAAGCGGCGTCAAGCCCTAATGTTTTCAGTCACAAAACCAACCCATCATTGTGCTACACCTCATCTGAGGGCAAAGCCCATATTTCCACAAAATTGTAAAGGGTCACCAACCGAAATTAACAAATACCACATAACATTTAAATTTTAAATGCACAAAATCACCTTTCCACTTAGCATACATCTAGAAAGGGTTTGCATATGCTAAACATGCATAAACAGGGTTGAAAAATGATGTTTTGGACAAAACTGCATTGTCGTATTCGAATACAACATATCTGTATTCGAATACAGATGGAAAAACAGCAGAAAAACAGCAAAAACAGCAAAACAGCACAAACAAGACAACTGTATTCGACTACAGCCTCCATGTAGTCGAATATAGATGCGAAAACAGTGAAAAATCCTGCAGGTTTTGTATTCGAATACAACCCCCTTGTATTCGAATACAACTGCGAAGTCAGTGGCAAAACTTTGAGATCTGTATTCGACTACACCCTCCTCGTAGTCGAATACACTTGCGGATACGCAAGTCAGAGGTAAAAACAACTCATCTGTATTCGACTACTACCCTATTGTATTCGAATACAGTTGTAAAAATGCAGATTTTCAGTTTTGGAACATTTCAATATCATTCTAACACCTTTAACACCATATCAATCAAACACCAACATCAAATACAACACAGTTGCACACAACAATCAAGTATGTATACATCACCAAAAAATATCAAACATAACTCGCGTGTCAAGCACCCTAATGCAATGCGTATATGACAATGCACATGATTCCAGAATATCACCAAAACCCTCCTCGTAGGGCGTAGATCATAATTGTACCGCCTCTCACAGGCCGATGTACTAATTAACAAGGTGCAGTCTCTCACAGACCAGCACGATCTACTAAAGTGTAAGGATAAGATGAACCAACAATTCACATGGCATCAACCCGTGGCCCATCCGGTCACCACTATCACCATGGCACCATCGCGATCACCATGTACTATGAAATGCATGAGCATACTCTAACTCGTAACACCACAATCATTAAGTAAACGCAACAATTAAAAGATTCCCCATTTTTAATGCTCATTTAACAATAATGATTTTCAAATTTAACACAGAGCATAGTCATACATACAATAATGAATTCAAATCACCATATACACCAATATCATCAATTCAGTTCACACAAAAGCCATACATAAATTGCATTTATTCAAAACCCCACATTTTCCAACATAAAGCACATTTCAACATTCATAATATTAATCAAGAATACACCAAACACACCAAACAAAAATCACTATCACCCACACCTCAAAACTCATTAAATTCAATTTTAACCATTTCACCCATAAAATGCATTAAATTTATTTCCCACAAAACTACACCTCAAACCCACCAAATTTATTTTCCAAAATTTTTCAACCATAATACACCAAATCCAAACTCAAAATCTTTAAACATAAACCACCAAATTTCCTTTCCACAACACACATAAATCACATTAAATTCCTTTTCCCCAAATTCACACACAAACTCCATCAAAATCAAACTCCACAAATACACATATAGAGTCCAATATGCAAGCTAGAAATTTGGAAGGAGCCCTTACCTTCGTTGTAGCTTTAGCGGCCGATTACGGCATTGCGATTAAATTCTGCTAAAACTTCGCTTCCCACGACACTTCCAAAGTCGGCTCACTAGCACTGTAGCGTGGAGGTGAGTAACTTTCCCTTCTGTCACTTCGCGAGATGAAGCTCAGAAGTTGAAGAAAAGTGGAGGTTTGAATTTGGTGATTTTGAAAACCACTAACACGGTTTTGAAACAGAGAGAAAGGAGAAGAAAGGAAAGGCTCGCGTGGCAGGGGGAAAATGTTTTACGTTTCTCTGTTTTCCCCTCCTTCCTCACTTATACATATATACATATACTTACTTATTTACTAAATAATATATATATACATGTTACTAACTTACTAATAATATATATATATATATATATATATATATATATATACTATCTCACTAAATAATATATATATATATATCAAACCAACAAATAATTCAAACTCTTACACACATCACTAATTATTTTGATAAAAATATCTACCCCATTGCAAGTCAATGGACAGGTAAAATTTTTAGCAACTAGAGGTATTTTTAACAAAACAATCCGGTAATAAATTATCTGTAATGTAAATATATATAATGAACGTAAAACAAACTCTAATAAAATATGCTTTTGGTATTTAATTCACAAAATGAATTAAAATTGGGCTAAATGCCTTAGTAGTTTAACACCAATATACTAAAATTGCATAATTTAGAGTTTGAAATTAAAGGTCTTACACGTTTGGTGGTTTTGGAAACCGCTAATACTTGGTTTCGAAAAGAACAGAGGGAGGAAGAAGAAGAATTTCGTGAAGCAGTGGGACGTTTTCCTTGCTCTGTTTCAATCCTTCCCTCAAGTATCTAAAACTCTCACACACATATCTCACTATTTTGATAAAAATATCTATTCTCGTTGCAACTCAATTGACAAGTAAAATTTTCACCAACCAGAGATATTTTTAGCAAAATCGTCCGGTAATAAATTCTTTGTAACGTAAATAAATTATTTTTCACCAAATAATTTTAAACGGTCTCAAAAAGATATTTCTGGCATTCAACAAAGATGATATTCTCTATATGAGCAATGATCACGATAAGGGGATTTGGACCAATCCATCATTTTTATTGATTCTAGTATTTTTTCTCATTGTTATTAACACTTGTTACGTTCAAGTGAATGGCTTTTCCTAACGATGAGTGTGCTTATCGTAGTGGAAAAACAAATGATAAATGTGGTGTAATTTGCATACAAAAACTTCAAAAAATTAAAAAGTAGTGGAATAAGGCTTGAGGTAACTACGTGTTCTTAAGTGATGTAGAATACTTATTTCCTTGTTATGTTGATATGTTACTTTAATATACCCAAATAACTATTCTTTTTTTTATCAGGTTCGAAGGAATGAAAGAGGTCAACCAATTGAGTCAAATGGAAATAATTTGGTTTGTTACATTGGAGTCATTGTTTGCGGATAGTTTCAATTAGTTGTGATAATTGAAGATCGAAAGACGATAATATGGAAGCTTATAAAAAAATATTTGGAAAGAGATACTAGTTACACACTAACTCAAACTATTTGTTTAAATTGTTTTAAGTTAATATATTTGTGTGAGTACCATAATGCTTTTTGTTGTGTTGCAGAAAGTTATTGGTATTGGTGATGAATAATTTATTAAGCAACGTAATTTTATTAAGCAACATCCGGAGAAGCATTCACACGTTGTAGATGGAAAGGATTGAATTGTCTTTATAGCTAAGCTTATAAGTAAAGCTTGTCAGGTAATATTATTATTAAAAAATTATTTATTAATTCCTATTAGTTGTGATATTGTCAGGTAATATTATTAAACTTTTAATGTAGAATGTCAATAATAAAAATTGAAAAAGAGCATCAAATCCTAAATATCCATATACAATGTCGTGTATGGGGTATGCTCGTCTTGAATAAAAATGGTAAGTATGTATAAAAATGTATTGTATAATATGGTAAAAATATGCTTTAATTGTGATGATAATTTACTAAAATGTACAGTTACAAGAGATGGGTTAGAGCTCTCAACCATACCCCGTCGTTGTCTATGGAAGGAAGCTTGTGTGAATAAAGCTTGAGCAATCGACAATGAAAATGTTCAAAAACTATGCGACAAATCCTGAGAGAGTGATAGAGAGGCAACATACTAAGGAAATAGAGAGGCAACAAGATGAGGAAGTGGTAGAGAAGCAACAATCTTGATCAAAAGGTGAATGAATTACTTACTATAACCTTGATCTCTAAGATTATATAATTGTTTTATTATTTGATAACAAACTCCAAGTAATTTAACTTTTTAGATCCCTACCAAATCCAAAAGGATAGAGAAGAATATCCAATGCAGTACGGACACTACGCGAAAAATAGCATTTTACAGCGCTTTTTCAAAAAAATAAGCGTTGTAGTATCTACCGCGGTAAAACGATACAACAGCGCTTTTTAAAATAAAAAAGCGCTGTAAAGTAGGTGGATATATTGTGCGCTTGTTATACTCGTTTTACAGCGCTTTGTTAAAAAAGCGCTGTAAATCCCTGCTACAAACACGCTGCTTGTTCTTATGCATATTTTACACCGCATTTTTGAAAAAGCGTTGTAATAGGTGCATTCAATAGATGCATTATTATGCACCTATTACAGCGCTTTTTTGAAAAAGCGCTGTAATAGGTGCTTTCTTATTTTAGTTTTTTTAAAAACGCTGTAAATGGAATTTTTAAAAAGCGCTTTTTGGTTTTTTATGGCATTTTTTTAGAAAGTGATGTCTTTTAATTTTTTTTTCCAAAATCATTTTCATCCAGAATCAGTTCACACAATCATTTCACAATCAGTACACAACAACAGAACTATATAACTTTATAATTTAACTTTATAACTTTACATATTTAATAATCAGTTCACAGAATAGACTACATATTCATATACATATTCACATATTGACAACAGCACATAACTATATACATATTCATATAACTACATATTCACAACTTTTCAAATGTGCCCTATTCATATATATATAACTATTAGAACTACACAGAACAAAACTACCATATATTCATATAACTATACCTTGCAGCATGCCATTTCCCAGCAAATCAAATAATCTTCATTTCAATCACATACTAACACCAGTCTTCCTTTATTTCAATTAGATCTCTTTTAGAGTATGTTGGACTGGAATTGTCACAGTACTGTGTGATATAAAAATTGAACATAAATAAGTTAGAATCAAATATATACATAGTTAATATATGAAAATCAAATAATGAAAATACCGTACCGTTTCTGGGATTATAGTTTGATTCATATCAACAATCTCCTTCATGAATCGCAATATATAGTACCCACAGTCTATATTATTAGTTTGACGAGGGCACTATAAAATAAAACATATAAGTCAATATATATTTGTGCATTGATTGTAAATGAAATTTTAAAGGCATATATTTCAAACCTTTATTGGAATCCATGTGATTTTATTTGACTTTTGCTTCGACACTGTAGCACCTCTTTGAGCTCGAAAAACTTGTAAAGCACTATCGAATAAATAAATGTGATTATTATAGCATTAACAAACACATTATTTATATATATATGTAAAAATAAATGAATATTACTTACGTGTCGAAAATAGTCTTTATATCGGAGTGATTGTTGTAATGGCCATGCAAGGGATTTAAATAGTATATAACTTCAGAGGTCGCATTGATTGCAAATAGCACCCAATGTGCCCTACAACAACAAAAATTTGGTTGGACATTTTGTTTACACAACTAATAAATTAAGATCTCATCAATTACAAAAGATATAAATAAAGAATATATAATTACGTACCATGAATTATATAGTGCAAGGAACAACTTATCCTTCTATTTATTTCCTAATAGGATATCTACAACGTATTTCTTTACATTCACTGGATCGAATGCTTATGCGGAGACAAGAATGAAAATCTATTTGACAATCTGCGCGTGCACACCAACTTCTCATACAAAAACCTTCAATGAAAATTTCAAATTAGATTAATTACCAATATATTAAATTAATTAACAATAAATGCAAATAAAAGTAATTTTTACCTAATGTTTAAGCTGATGACAATAGCACTCAGCTCCTTATGGTTGAGAAGTTCGTATATGTGCTCTTTTTCAAGTAGTTCTTCATACTCGTCACCGAATATAGCTTTATCCATGCTTATGATGCGTGAATCGTTGTTGTCCATATTGGTTTTTGCCTGTATGTCAAGACACGACCCATATCGAGCAAGGCGTGGCTGACTTATTTTAGGAGCAGCAACTGATTTTCCCCGATCCAGTTTTTGAGCTTTAGCAGCTTTATTACCCTCCAGCATTTGAAGTTTGCCAGCTTTATTACCCTCCAATTTTTGAAGTTTGCTAGCTTTATTTTTACCACAAGCATCCAGTTGTGGTGCGGCAGCTAGTTTACTCTGGTAGCTGGTTTGCTGTGCCGGTGGTATATTGGATTGAATCTGAAAAAATGAGGTTAATCAATTTGTTAGTTTATTGAATATGAAAAAATGACAAACCTTACATAATAAATGTGACAAACCTTTTCCGGCGATGTAACTGACTCGTTTTTGGGAATCTTCTTATCATTCCCTTTAGACTTTGTCTGAATCTAAATAAATGTGAAATTAAAGTTAACAGCGGAAAAAAATCAGCAATTAAATATAATCAATCATAATCATATATCGTGCAATTAAATATACATATCAATTAAACATACATTTCAATTAATTAAACATACCTTATCAAGGGCAACAAGATGTTTGGGCCATGCCACGTAACTGCCAATTGCTTCGCCCAAATACTTCATATCTGCATCGTTATCCGGTAAAGGCAACGGTGCATTTGGTTCCAAAGCAATCACCGGTGATACATTGATATGGCCCGCAGGGATCGGTGTGTTGTGCAATACTTCTCCCAAAGTATTGTATAATGTTCCTTTTCCGACCTTGCGATGAGTAGGGGAGGATAAGTACAGAACACAAGGAGTGACACCCTAAATCAATGGTTAATACATAAGTATGTGAAACAATTAGGTTGAATGAATTTCTTATTTTATTAAGTAATTAATTACCTCGGTAAGACTTTTGAGACCAATGTTGCAACTCGCGTTTTCACTCTCCATTTGTATTTCACGTTGAAGCTAATCCAGAAGTTGCTTGTCTTTATTCGTCTTCACCAAGAGTACCACTTGCTAAGTTAGGACTTTGATCTTCTCTAATACCTCCTCATTAGATGGATTTTGGCGCTTCTCTTGTGAAAAATAACTTTTAGGAGTTACGCCAAATCCTTTCCCCCTCACGCGGCCGGAATATTCAGGAACATTAAACACTTTACCGAGTATGTCCCTGTAACTAGCTTTGTTGTTCTCTTGATTTTCCGAACTTTGTTCGAGATTCTCCTAAAATACACGTAGGATTAAAAAGATAAGTTCAATATCATTTTTAAAATACAATATTAACCTAGTATTAAAGTGATAATATACTTACACAAAGTTCTATTACTTTTTGAAAATTTTCGTTATCAACCACTCCATCTTTATTTACGCGAGCTTCATTCCACAAGATATGACCACCCAATGGTTGATCGGATTGGGTGTCTTGTAGCTATTCGTTAAGATCATAAACAAAATATTAGTTAGAAACTATAGTTTATAATGTACCACATTATATAAAAGTGATGTTTAATTACTTACAAGTTTTTGCTCTAGACGTGCATATCCCATACGAGATTTTTTGTATGGGTGCGTCGGATTTTTTGCCCTCTCGCGATTTTCCTTACTTATATTCTATATAAAAAAAAATAACAATCGTGTAAAAATTTAAAATACGCTATGAATATGAATAATAAAACACAAATGCTAATAAATTAATCGTTTACCACAAATGCAGGGTCTGAATGTTTTGCTACAAATGCGCTCCATTCGTCATTTGATATATAATGTTTATATATTTTTGGAGCTTCCGCATTCATATTTCCATCACGATCTCTTAGATAGCAGTTTGAGAGGTGAGATCTAAAACCTCGGTGTATTTTCCCGGCAACTCTCAGCACGTAAGTCTTTCTCACCTCGTCAACATCAAAAGCAGTCTGGAAACCAAATAAAGATATAGTTTGAGTAAAGTACTTCAATGGAAAAATATATAAGTAACAAAAAAGTGGAGTAAAAAAGTTACTTGTATATCAGTCCAAAGTATATCTTTTACATTCTTCAACGCCTTATCTCTCCAATCGTCATATGTGATGGGGATATTCTGACGAACAACAGCCCCAATATAACTTACAAACATGGAACTGTTGGGGTCAATTCGCTGTCCACTCTCCTTCCATCCCACCTAATAAACTCATATAGTAAGTACATGCTTTCAAAAAAGATAAAAAATAAACAGCAAACCAAGATGGTTCGTAGGAGAGTAGGGTTCGTAGAAATACGTAATGAGGGTTAGTAACAAAGATGGTTCGCAATGAGAAGGAAAATGAAGAGGAAACAAGTGTATGAAGTTTACGTAATGAGGGTTAGTAACAAAAGATGGTTGGAAATATTGTTCGTAGGTTTCGCAATGAGAGAAAGATAATGAAGAGGAGGAGGAAGCTAAAGCATATGAAGTTTACGTAATGAAGAGGAAACTGAAGCGGTTAGTGTTATATATAAAACCCTATTACAGCGCTTTTTTGAAAAAGCGTTGTAAAAGACCTCCTTATTTTATTTTTTAAAAGCCTATTACAGCGCTTTTTTAGAAGCCTTTTATAGCGCTGTAGAAGACCTCCTTATTTTAATTTTTTAAAAGCCTTTTACAGCGCTTTTCCACAAAGCGCTTTAAAAGGCTTCTTTGTTTTATTATGTAAAAGCGCTATATGACCCTTTTACAGCGCTTTTCCACAAAGCGCTTTAAAAGGCTTCTGTGTTTTATTATGTGAAAGCGTTATGTGACCCTTTTACAGCGCATTTCCACAAAGCGCTTTAAAAGGCTTCTTTGTTTTATTATGTGAAAGCTATGTGATCCTTTTATAGCGCATTTCCACAAAGCGCTTTAAAAGGCTTCTTTGTTTTATTATGTGAAAGCGCTATGTGACTATTTTACAGCGCTTTTCCACAAAGCGCTTTAAAAGGCTTCTTTGTTTTATTATGTGCAGGACCTCCTTTTTTATTTTATTAAAAGCCTTTTACAACACTTTTCCAAAAAGTGCTTTAAAAAACCTCTTTGTTTTATTATGTGCAAGGGCTATGTGACTTCCTTATTTTTTTTAAAGGCTTTTTATAGAGCTTATTAACAAAAGCGCTGTAAAATTACAAAGTTTATGTTCAGTTCAGTTCAAGTTAAATATGTTAAATTATAATATAAGTTCAGTTTCTAATGCAATGCGTATATGCCAATGCACATGATATCATCCCGTGGCCCATCTGGTCACCACTATCACCATGGCCCATTTGGTCACCATGTACTATGAGATGCATCATCCCATGGCTCATCCGGTCACCACTATCACCATGGCCCATCCGATCACCATGTATTATGAGATGCATCATCCCGTGGCCCATCCGGTCACCACAATCACCATGGCCCATCCGGTCACCATGTACTATGAGATGCATCATCCCGTGGCCCATCCGGTCACCACTATTACCATGGCCCATCCGGTCACCATGTACTATGAAATGCATGAGCATACTCTGACTCTTCACACCATAACCATTAAGTAAATGCAGCTATTAAAAGATTCCCCATTTTTAATGCTCATTTAACATTAATGATTTTCAAATTTCACTTTTGGATTCGAATACAACCTCCTCGTATTCGAATACAATTGCGAACTCAGTAGCAAAACTTTGAGATATGTATTCGACTACAACCTCCTCGTAGTCGAATATAAGTGCGAATACGCAAGTCAGAGGCAAAAACAACGTATCTGTATTCGACTACAACCCTGTTGAATTCGAATACAGCTGGAAAAATAACAGATTTTCACCACCATCATAATATATCAAACATGACTCGTGTGCCAAGCACCCTAATGCAATGCGTATATGCCAATGCACATGATATCATCCCATGGCCCATCTGGTCACCACTATCACCATGGCCCATTTGGTCACCATGTACTATGAGATGCATCATCCCATGGCTCATCCGGTCACCACTATCACCATGGCCCATCCGATCACCATGTATTATGAGATGCATAATCCCGTGGCCCATCCGGTCACCACAATCACCATGGCCTATCCGATCACCATGTACTATGAGATGCATCATCCCGTGGCCCATCCGGTCACCACTATTATCATGGCCCATCCGGTCACCATGTACTATGAAATGCATGAGCATACTCTGACTCTTCACACCATAACCATTAAGTAAATGCAGCTATTAAAAGATTCCCCATTTTTAATGCTCATTTAACATTAATGATTTTCAAATTTAACATAGAGCATACTCAAACATTTTTAACTCAGTTCCACAATTCACACCAAATCACATCAATTCATTTTTCCACAAAATTCACACATAAATTGCATTTATTCAAAACCCCGCATTTTCAAACATAAAGCAAATCTCAACATTCATAATATTAATCATGAACACATCAATCTTACCAAACAAAAATCAGCACCACCCACACCTCAAAACCCATTAAATTCATTTCCACGATTTCACCCATAAAATGCATTAAATTCATTTCCCACAAAACTACACCTCAAACCCATCAAATTTATTTTCCAAAATTTTCAATCATAACACACCAAATCAAAACTCAAAATTGTTAAACATAAACCACCAAATTTCTTTTCCACAACTCACATAAATCCCATTAAATTCCTGTTCCCCAAATTAACACATAAACTCCATCAAAATCAAACTCCACAAATACACATATAGAGTCCTATATGCAAGCTAAAAAATTTGGAAGGAGCATTTACCTCAACAATAGCTTTAACAGCCGATTACGGCACCGCGATTAATTCCTGTAAAAACCTCGTTCGCGACGTCGCTTCAAAAGCTGGCTCAATAGCACTGTAATGTGGCAAGGAGCAACTTTCCCTTCTGTCACTTAGCGAGATGGAGCTCAGAAGTCAAAGAAAAGTGGAGGT
The DNA here is from genome assembly GCA_037974755.1 of Cicer yamashitae. Lineage (NCBI taxonomy): Eukaryota > Viridiplantae > Streptophyta > Magnoliopsida > Fabales > Fabaceae > Cicer > Cicer yamashitae. Next base: position 32,555,836 of record JBBPBQ010000001.1, on the reverse strand, counting down.
TTGTGTTTGGCAGTTTTGAAAACCACCCACACTACCTTCGCGAAATAGAGAAAGAAAGGAAAAGAGAGAACGTGAGGCAGGGGGAAATGTTTCAGATTTTTCCTTCTTGTTTTTTTGCTTTCTCATATATATATATATAACTTACTTAAATATATATATATATATATTAATAACCCACCAAATTATATATATATATATATGTATTTTACTAATCATCCAATTAATACATATATATATATATATATATATATATAAACCAAACCAACAAAAATCAACATACACATACACGCATAACATTACTCACATCCCGACTATTTTGATAAAAATATCTCCCTTTGTCGCAACTCAATTCACAGGTAAAATTTTCAACAACTAGAGATATTTTTATAAAAACCGTCCGGTAATCAATTCTTCGTAACGTAATTAAATTATTTCTCGCCAAATAATTTTCGCCGGATATAAATATATATATATATATATATATATATATATATATATATATATATATATATATATATACAAAAATATATATTTAATGAACATATAACAAACTCTAATAAAATATGCTTTTGGTATTTAATTCACAAAATGAATTAAAATTGGGCTAAATGCCTCAGCAATTCAACCCCAAATATACTAAAATTGCATAAATTAGAGTTTGAAATTTAGGGTCTTACACTTTACAATTATTGTGGAAATTGGGCTTTGCCCTCAGATGATACCCGAGTTCATTCCATCGAATGTTGCTTTGACGACGGTGACGTCGTTAGACTTTCCTGATCGAGACTCGCCGAATGCTTGGGTATATGACCCCATCTCAAGCAGGGCTACTTATACGGGGAGGGTAGTGAGGACTAGTAGGAAAGTTGGGGAAGTATACCTTGTGGAACTCCCTTGCGAGAAGATCGATTATCCGGTACCTTCAGGATTGGTGCTTGGGATGAGTGGAGATTGGGTAGATGCAAAGGATTCCTCAGTTAGAGTTGAGGCAGAGGCCACTGTAGAAGTTGAGGATACAGTGGTTGGACTGGGGACTGGCGGAAAGGATAAGGGGCCGATGCTAGTGGAGCGAGAGATTGCAAGACCATTTAGGCGGGCCGAGTCGGAGCATCCATTTCTGGTGAATGATCCCTTACCAACCGTCACTGATCTATTGAATTATTTTGAGATTCCAGCGCCGCCGAAGCCACCTATCTCGTGGGTGGATCTGACTTCTGAAGAGACCGATCTGTCTATGGATGTTGATGTGGAGAAGGTTACCTCGAAGATGGATACTGTGTCAGACAGGACTTGCGGAATGTGTGGAGGTCACCCATGTTATTGTAGTTGCTAGAGTATGATCAGATTAGTTTTGTTGTACAAGGACTCCATGTCTTTCTTTGGTGGTTGTACTTATTTCATTTTGGGATGACTGTAACTATACTTATACGGTCAGATGACTTCTGTTTTGGTGGGTCCATGTTCCATTTTTTTGACGTGACCATGGAGGGATTCATGTTTCTTGGAGCAGTACTTTGTACTAGTGTCTGCTGAGAATACCCCAGGGGTATGAGCGATGCCTGATAGGTCTCATAGCCCCGGTGTATTTTATATTTGGATATTTTGGATTATCATCTCAAAAACTATTTCAGTTTGTTATAATTATGATGTAATTAATTATGACATTTTTTCGTTTGTGTTTGCCATGGTTTTTATTAATTTATTTTGGGAAAAATACACTCGCGCTATTAAAAATCGGGATGTTACATTGTGGTATCAGAGCTTTGGTTAGACTGTAGGTAAACCTGTAGGTTGGGAGTCGTTATCTGATCATGCGTCGGGGTAGGTTGTCTGAGTTGTCAAGTCTTATGTTATTGTTATATGTTGATGAAGTCGAAAGCTGTCTTTTGGAATTCTTCTAAGGGGTGTTAAGATTTCTTCTTGATGTTGGTTATATAGGAAACAATGCCTCCAAGAAGGAACGACGCAGCGAGAGTCAACGTCAACAGGGATGATCAAATGGCTGAAGCAATGAATAACATGGCTGCTTCTGTTGCTGCACAGACAGCTGCGAAGACTCTGCGGGATCTGGATAAGAGAGAAAGAGAGATCCGTGTTGCTGAGTGAAGGGGATAGGATGATTTTTGTCGTTACAATCCTCCAAAGTTCAATGGTGATGATAGCTTAGAAAAGGCTAATCAGTGGATTCATGAAGTGGAAAACATCTTCGAAATGATTAATTGTCTGGCGGGGGTGAAGGTTAATTATGCTACATATCTGCTACTAAGGGACGTTGAATATTGGTGGCGAAGTGCAAGGCTTATGATGGGATCAGCTCATGAGGAGGTGAATTGGGAGTCGTTCAAAAGGAAGTTTCTAGACAAATACTTCCTGATGAGTACCAGGACTAAGCTGGGCGATGATTTTCTTAAACTGTACCAGGGATATATGACAGTGGGGGAGTATGCTGCTAAGTTTGTGTCATTGTCAAGGCATTTTAGGTTTTTCCGTGAAGAGGTTGATGAACAATTTATGTGTCACCGTTTCCAAAATGGACTGAAGTATGAGATTCAAGACTCAGTCCTGCGATTGGGAATTCAACGTTTCCAAGTCTTATTAGAGAAATGTAGAGAAATTGAGGACATGAAGAACTAAAAGGCCAACCGTGGAGGGAACTTTAGTTTTGGGGGGTCTAGTCGGGTAAACCATCAGAACAACAAGGGAGAACCAGAACTTTGGAAGACAACTGGGCCAAGTGACTCGATGTTTCTGATGTGGGGAAGAGGGGCATTATGCTAATGCTTGTACCTCTAAGAATCTTACTTGCTACAATTGCCAGAAGCCAGGACACTTTGCAAAGGATTGCAAGGCTCCAAAGGTGGAACCAACAGTGAATGCAACAAAGGCTACTCGTCCTACTGCTAGAGGACGCGTTTATTGCATGGGTGCCGAAACTTGAAATCAATCTAACAACTTGATCCAACGAGACTGCGAGATTGCAGGTAACACTCTAACTGCACTTTTTGATTCGGGGGCAACCCATTCCTTCATTCCTATGGACTGTGTAAATCGTTTAAAGTTATTTGTGTCGTCTCTGCCTTTTGATTTGGTTGTTTCCACACCTGCTAAGACTTTGACTGTAAATATTACATGTTTACTTTGTCATGTAACTATCCAGAATAGGGATTTCTTGATTAATTTGATTTGTTTACCCCTACAATCACTCGAGGTCAAACTCGGTATGGATTGGATGTCACATCATTATGTAATCTTGGATTGTGCTCGCAAATTGGTTCTTTTCCCCGTGCCCGGAGTCGTTAAGTATATGGCTGCTAACAAAATCGGAGTGTCATTGAGAGAAGGAACTCAAGAGTTTCTTTCGTTAGCTAACGTGGAGGTAAAGAGAAAGGTGAGCATAGAAGATGTGGTGGTTGTCAAGGAGTACCCAGACGTATTTCCAACAGAAATTCCAGGATTACCCCCAGTAAGAGAGGTGGAGTTCTTCATTGATCTACACCTATGAACCGAACCTATTTCAATTGCGCCGTATCGGTTGTCACCATTGGAATTAAATGAGCTCAAGGGACAAGTTGAAATTTGTTGTAGAAAAGATTTATCAAACCAAGTGTGTCACCATGGGGAGCTATGGTATTGTTAGTTAAGAAAAAGGACAGAAGCTCGCGCTTATGTGTGGATTATAGGCAACTCAATAAGTAAACTATGAAGAATCGTTACCCTTTACCACATATTGATGATTTGATGGATCAGTTGAGAGGAGCCGCGGTGTTTTCGAAGATTGACTTGAAGTCAGGTTACCATAATATTCGAGTAAGAGAAAGAGATATTCAGAAAACTGCTTTCAGAACCCATTACAGACATTATGAATATCTTGTTATGCCATTTGGAGTTACCAATGCACCAACAATTTTTATGGATTACATGAATAGATTATTTAGCCCATTTCTAGATAAGTTTGTTCTGGTGTTCATCGATGATATATTAATTTATTCAAGGACTGAGGAAGAACATGGAGAGCATTTGCGTCAAGTTCTTGAAGTTTTATGCGAGAAGCAATTGTATGCCAATTTGTCGAAGTGCGAGTTTTGGCTAGAAGAAGTGAACTTCTTAGGACATGTGATAACCAAGGAAGGAATCATTGTAGATCTGGTAAAGATTGTGACAGTCCTCGCTTGGAAACAGCCTCAAACTATCACTGACATATGAAGTTTCGTCGACAGGATACTATAGGAGGTTTATTGAAGGTTTTGCTAAGATTGTAGCTCCATTGACACAACTCACTGGAAAGGATCAAGCGTTCGCGTGGACAGAGAAATGTGAGGAAAATTTCCAGTTACTAAAGAAAAAGTTGACAACCTCACCAGTATTGGTCTTACCAGAACTGGAAGAACCATATGAGGTTTACTGTGAGGCATCTCACCAAGGTTTGGGATGTGTTCTAATGCAACACAAGAAAACTATCCTACTCCAGACAATTAAAGACTCATGAGAGAAACTATCCTACTCATGATTTAGGGCTTCTTGCTGTAGTTTTTGCATTAAAGATCTGGAGGCACTACTTATATGGATGCACGTTCACAGTGTTCAGTGACCATAAGAGTTTGAAATATTTCTTTGATTCGAAGGAATTGAACATGCGTCAGAGAAGATGGATGGAGACTTTCAAGGATTTTGATTTCACGTTGCAGTGGCTGATGCGTGGAGTAGAAGAAGTGTGTTAGTATCTTCAGCAGTATTGGCTAAACAACAAGAGTTGTGGGAAGCATTTCGAGACCTACACTTGGACGTAGAGTTTGCACTAGGGATTTTGAAATTTAGAATGATTATGATTTCGAGTGGCCTACTTGAAGACATAGCGAATTTTCAGGATGACACATTAATCCAAGAAAAGAGGAACATAATAATGCAATGGAAGCAACTGAGTTTAAGAATTTGTGTACCGGCTAGTGGAGATCTGAGGACAACAATTTCGGAAGAGGCGCATAAGAGTAAATTAAGTATCCATCCAGGAGGAACCAAGATGTATCAGGACTTGAGGCAGAATTATTTGTGGCCAGGAATGAAGAGGCATGTAGCAGAGTATGTATCAACTTGTTTAACTTGTCTGAAAGCGAAAGTGGAACATCAGTGACCTGCTAGAATATTACAACCTTTAGATATACCTAAGTGTAAGTGAGACAGCATTTCCATGGACTTTATAACTGGATTGCCAAAAACAAGGAGAAAGAATGATTCTATTTGGGTGATAGTGGATCGATTAACTAAATCTGCACACTTTTTACCAGTAAAGACCACCTATAAGGTAGATAAGCTGATAGAGATCTACATTGCTGAGATTGTGAGATTACATGGAGTACCATCGAGTATTGTATCAGACCGTAACCCGAAATTCACGTCGCATTTTTGGGGAGCGTTGCATGAAGCATTGGGAACGAAACTAAGACTGAGTTCCGCATACCATCCGCAAATAGACGGACAGACTGAGAGAACAAATCAGTCCTTGGAGGTTTTATTGAGAGCATGTGTATTAGATGATAGAGGAAGTTGGGATGATGTACTTCCGTAGGTTGAGTTTACCTAAAACAATAGTTTCCATGCAAGTATTGGAATGGCACCATATGAGGCTTTGTATGGACGCAAGTGTCAGACGCTTTGTTTTGGAATAAGGATGGTGAAAGTATGATTGTAGGACCTGAGATGGTGCAACAGACTATAGATAAGGTCAAGAAGATAAAAGAGAAAATGAAGATCTCACAACATCGTCAAAGGAGTTATGCGGAAAAGCGTCGCAGACCTTTAGAATTCGAGCAGGGTGACCACGTGTTTCTGAGAGTCACACCTATGACTGGAGTTGGCAGAGCCATAAAATCAAGGAAATTAACTCCGAAATTTATTGGACCATATCAGATTTCTGCACGAATTGGACCTGTGGCTTATCGGATTGCATTGCCTCCGATACTGTCCAATATTCACGACGTATTCCACGTGTCGCAATTAAAGAAGTATATTCCGGATCCGTCGCATGTGATCGAACCCGACACAATTCAACTAAAGGAAAATTTGTCATTCGAAGTACTACCTGTAAGAAATTGACGACGGGAAGATTAAGCGATTAAGGAATAAGGATGTTTCGTTGGTCAAAGTGATTTGGAACCCAACTACTGGAGATGCGACTTGGGAATTGGAGAGCAAGCTGAGGGAACAACACCCTGATTTGTTTATCGACGCGTAGGCTCGAGGACGAAACTAATTTTAGGGGGGTAGTAATGTAAGACCCTTAGTTTTTAAACTCTAAATTATGCAATTTTAGTATATTTTGTGTTGAAGTGCTGTGGCATTTAACTCAATTTTATTTTATTTTGGGAATTAAGTACCAAAAATATATTTTGTTAGAGTTTGTAATATGTTTAATATATGTATATATTTATATATATATATTTTTTGACCCGATTAAAATTATTTGTCGAAGAATAATTTAATTATTTATCGAAGAAATTAATACCGGGAAATTTTGTTAAAAATATCACTAGTTGCTAAAAACTTTATCTGTCAATTGAATTGCGACGAGAGTAGATATCTTTATCAAAATTGTTTGAGATGTGAGTGAAGTGATGTGTGTAAGAGTTTTAGATATTTGTTGGATTGGTTTAATTATAATATATATATTACAATCAAAGAAAACCTAATTTTTACAAAAGAAGACCTTTTCAAAAGAAGTTCGAACCTCAAGCTTCAAAACAAATAACTTGTTATAAGTGTGGCCAAACCAGACTCTTTTCAAGATATTGCAACAGAAATAAAAAACTTCATGAATTACAAATTGATGAACAAATAATGCAAAAAATTGAGGCAATACTTTAGAAACCTCAGAAGAAGAAACATTTACAAATTTTGTTTACTGTTGTTATGCACCCTTGAATCCAGGAAATTTTCGGTATCAGGAATTTCGTATATATATACACTTAATGTTTTGTAAGTAATATATATTTATATATATAAGTGAGAAAGCAAGGCTAAGGAATAAGAAAGCAGAAACATTTCCCTCCCTGCCTCACGAACCTTTTTCTTTCTTTCTTCCTCTATTTCATGAAACCACAGTGTTGGTGGTTTACAAAACCAGAAAAACACAAACCACCACTTCTTGTCTAGATCAAACCTTCCATTCGAAATGTGTCAAGAGGGAAAGTTACTCATCTCCATATTATGGTGTTGGTGAGCTAGCTTTTGAGGTGACGACGCGAGCGAGAGTTTTCGCCGTATTTGATTTCGGTAGCGGAAACAGTTGTAAAAGCGATAACTAAGGTAAGGGCTCCTTCCAAATTTCTACTTTGCATATAGGGACTCTATATGTGTTATTGATATATGTTTAAGGTGTGATTGCGTGAAAAATTAATTCCGACGTGAATATATGTATTTTGAGTGAAAATACGTTTTTTTATATGTTATGAATTTATGATTAAATTTGATGTGATTAATGTGTATGTTCAATGTGTGAATTTGTGGAGATTGTGTTTGAGGTGTTTATGTATTCATAACTGTTAATATGTGCATTATGAATTTTATTGAGGAAAAAATGTTTTGACTATACTCTGGGATAAGTTTGAAAAATCTTTTAGTGTTAAATGAGTATTAAAAATGGGGAATCTTTTAATAGGTGCATTTACTTAATGATTATGGTGAAAAGAGTTAGAGTGTGCTCATGCATTTCATAGCCTGTGGTGACCGTGATGGGCCACAGTGGTAGTGGTGACCGCGATGGGCCACGGTGTTAAGTGGTGACCGTGATGAGCCACGAAGTTAAGTGGTGACTGTGATAGGCCACAGAGTGGTTCCATGTGATTGTTGGTCCATCTTATCCTTACGAGGATTTAACTGATGTGTAAGACCTTTGATAGGCTACACTCTAGTAAGGCATGTGATAGGCAGTACAATTATGATTTACGCTCTTCGAGGAGGGTTTTGTTTTCGAAATTCCAGAATCATGTGCATTGGCATATACGCATTGCATTAGGGTGCTTGGCACGCGAGTCAGGTTTGTTATACCATGATGATTGTATATACATACTCGGTTGTTGTTTGTTATTGTGCCGTAATTTCTTTCAGGCTTTAATTTGTGTGGATTAGTTTTCGATGTAATTTTGTATTGATATTATTAATGTTTGAAGTGTTATTGATGGACTTTGTATCGTAAGTGTTAAATGATTTCGAACCATTTTCAAAACTGGAAATCTGCATTTTCCAGAGTTGTATTTGGCTACATGTAGTGGGTAGTCGAATACATATTTGAAACGTTTAATTTTTATTTGAAATTTTAACATCGCATTCGAATACAAAACCTCGTATTCGAATACAAATAAGTGGATTTCGCCACTGACTTGATTTCGTATTCGGCTACATCCTGTCTCGTATTCGAATACATGTATACGACTACATCATGTCTCGTATTCGAATACAGATGTTTAGTTTTAGCTACAACAAAAGGAAACAATAGACAGTAAGCCCTAATTCTTGCAATAAATAAATTACAAGTCTTACACATGGGTTGGCTCCCACGAATAATTATTGCTTTAAATCAATTACGGTCTTACATTACTACCCTTGAAAAAGAAGTTTCGTCCTCAAAACTTAAGGTAAGAGTAACAACCTACAGTAGATTTGCACTCAAACTCAACCTCCACAACACAACTAGCTTCATTGGGGCCTATGCCAAAAGGTGTCCTCCTATCCCTTTTCATAGGGTTCCTAATAACTTTACACGCTATCATATCTTATAATACTCACTTATTCATTCAACATGATTTCGTCTACTATCAACAAGAGATTGGCGGTTATCAGTCCCTCAATTGGTTAATAGGTAACTGAAAACCATGATGTATTTTTCACCTAATAAAATTTTAATATATGATTTTAAATGTATGTTAATTTTAAATAACATTTTTGAAATATATATAAATTAATAAAAAAAAATTGGTAGTATCAAAATTAGATTCTTGTGTAGAATTATATTACTATTTTACTAAATTTTTTATTTGGTACTATTATTTAATTTTGTTTTTAGTTATTCATTTAAATGCATGTGTATGGTATGATTTAACTTTTGTTTTAGAAAAGAAATATTCAAATAATTATAAGGTAGTAAGACAAACGGGCTTGGCCCATAGGTGAGATATTAAAAAGGGTTTTAAATCCCTAACTACCTAATATCTATATAAAAGGAAGAACAAGCTATACTAGTGCCGTAAAGAAAAAAAATCAAAAATAAGAAAAGGAATGCCGATTCAGTGCTTGTGAGGGAGAAAGAGAAAAACGACTCCAAGGAAAAAAATTGGTTCTCGTAATACAAAGTTGTGCAGCAAACTTACTTCGATCTTACTTCTATTTCACTCAAATATTGTTAGCTGGTTTCTATCGTTATGCTTGATTTATTTATATATTTTATTATTACTTTCTCAATGAGTCAATCGAGATACTTTTAGTTAACATATTAATTTGACGGAAAATTATATTTAGTCAAATTTCATGGTATGAAATTTAATATCTTAATCAATTCTCATTTCCGAAGAAAAAATTACGCCTTTCAAACTCTGTATTTGTAATTTGTTAAATTTTGAAATTTCTAAATTATTTACTTGAGACATTCAATAATACAAAAAGATTTTCAATGCCCAAGTTGCTATCAATTTGTAGTTTAATAAAGTTTTAATGATAGGCTGGTGTAATAAAACTGAATTAATTGAATTACGGATCCTTTGAATAATAATAATATTAATAATAATAATAATAATAATAACAATAATAATAATAATAATAATAATAATATAATAATAATAATAATAATAATAATAATAATAATAATTTGCCGGTACTATCTACTTACAAGAATTTTGTAATTACTTAAAATAAAATATATGATTTATTTATTAAGTAAATGAAGTATATTAATTGATATATATGCATGTCTATTTGCTCCGGGTTTGTTATATGGAGATGACCCTTACTTTTGGACAAATGACATCTCCAATTCGCTTTTGCACCTAGAGCTGTTTTCGAAGGAATAGATGGAGCATTTCTTTTAATTTCTAGGATGGGTGTAACACCCTAAAATTTAAATAAATTATATTATAAACAAAATAAGATTCTAAATAATTAATTTGATGTTAAAATTATTTTAAAGTAAATGTTGATAAATTTTGTAAATAATTTTCATTATATGGATAATTTCTATGATGTGCTAGTTTAATACATATTATATTAAATGAGTGATATAAATAATAAATATTTTATTATATTATTTTATATATATTTTTCTAAAAATAATAGTATTTTAGTGTAATGTTTTAAAGAAAAAGATTTTATGCGATTTTACATGTATATACACGTACCGAATTAATGTAATACTTTCTGCGCGTTGACTAATGTTAAGTATGCACGTAGTTATATTTTCATTATTTATAACTATTTTCTATTTTTAGTTATTTATTTTAGAATTAATTATCTTGGAATAGTAGTAATATTGTGTTTGATTTCCTTTATTTTTATATAGTTGTTATGGTATGATGATTTTATACGTATTTATTATGATTTAGTAATTAATATAAAGTGTTGATGTTATATTTATTTATTATATAATTTCAAATATTTTTTAACGATGGTAGTAATTTAATGTGAGTATTTGGAAAAATAAGTATAATTATAGTGATTAATTTGAATACGAGAGTTTTGGTTATTAATGTATTTTATTTTATAAAATATTAGTTTTGAAATATTAGTAATATTTTAGTAATTAAATTGTGTTTAAAAAAAAGTATTTAAAAAAAATAGTATTGGTGATTGTTTGTTTTATTTAAAATAAATAAATAAACAAAAGAAAGGAGTAAATGTGTTTTATGGGTTAAGCCTGTATGCAAAAGTAAACTATAATTAAATAATTAAAAAAAAAATAAATAAAAAAAAAGAATTGAATTGAAAAGAGAAAGAAGCAGAAACAGAGATGAGTCGTAGGTAAAGAAACAGCAACCGCAAAATTGAGAGAAAAGGAAGAAAATGGGCACCGACGATAACTGTTTCAGAAAATTTTCTCCGTTCTCGTTCAAATTTCAGTATGTTGTTTTATTCATTTAGGTAGTCAAATAAACATATTTCCTCATATTTTTAAGCCTCCCAATTTCTCTCTAAAATACCCGACTTCTCTGTTTATAAAATATCTTATTTTGCATCGTTCTTTTTCACCGTAACTCCGATTTGAGTGAAACCAACGCCAAAACAACCGTGCGAAAAGTGGCTATATTACCCACTGATTAGTTTTTTGATTTATGGTAATTTTTCGTGACCGAATTTCGAATTTAGTTTTTAGAGTAGTTTCTCATAATTTATTTTTGACGTTTACCCATAAACTGTCGAGTTAGATCGATTGAAGGACAAAGAGTCAAAGAACAAAGACTCTTTGCTCGTGGAATCTTATTCTTGTGTAAAAGCGTCGAAATAAGGTAAAGGGTGAGAGAGCGTTTGAATTCATGAGTGTAATATATTGTGAGATGAACAGGAAAACCGTATTTCCCAATGATTCACCCGGGGCTTGCTACGTACGGCAGTAGCCCTTTGAGGGATAAATTAATTAATGTGCAAATATGGAAATTGCGAGATTAAAATATGAATAATAATTGTGATTTTATTAATTTGGATGTGTTGTGATAATTTTATGTGATGATGATGATGTATGAATAATAATTGTGATTTCATAAATTTGTGATAAGTTTATGTTATGAGGTACGATTGATGATAGTGATGCTCTAAATTTGTGATGAGTTATGTAATGATGATGATGTGTGATTTATAATAGTGATGTTATGAATTGGTGATGAAAAGATTGAAGTAACCTCTAATGAAATAATTGTGATTCCAATTTGTGTTTGAGATGACAGTTTTAATGTAGTATCATAGGCCAACGAGGCGAGAAAATAAATATTGAGAATTTGTGAAGTGGAGATTACTTTGTCATCATATAGGTAGGGCCTGACAAGCCTAGCGATTCCAGGGAAGTACAATTGAATTGAGCCTGATCGTGGCGGTCTACTGTTGAGCCTTAAGGCAAGACTGTTAGACCTTGGAGGTATTCGGGTGGGGAATTCCTAGGTGACTTGGAGGTAGCACTCCAAATGTCGGGAGCTAGCATGCAACACATGTTTACCTCGACTGTCGCGTATATGTGTCTCGGGTTGAGTTGAGGGGATCTATGAGGACACGGCCAATTTGAATTGTCCGTCCACCGGAATGGTGGCATAGTATCATGGCCTCCTAACCAAGTACTTCAGAGTTAGAATGGTACCACATTGTGAAGTAGAGTCTAAGCTCATGCATAGCATTGCATTTTTTCGTGAATGTTTTGTTGTGATTAATATGTGTTGTGTGTGATAATAATTTTCTTAGATGATTTGATGTTATAGTGAAATATATTGATTTTCCTTGAGTGGTTTTGACTTTATAATGTTATGATTTTTCCTTGAAGAATGATTGTGTAATGATACGGTTTATTTATGAATAATTGCGTGTTCTCCTTACTTATATTATACTATTAACATTATTTCAAAACTCACCTCCTTCGTTGTTTGTGTTTCACTGGCTTGGCCCTGCGTTTGCGAAATCGCAGTTGTTACAGGTTAATGAATCTTCAAGTTCAAGTTGGGAGGAACCTCGCTCTGATAGGTGATACCGGGAATAAGGGTTGCAAATTGTATTTTACTCATTTAATTTGAAACAACTTTTTTTAGGAAAATCTTATAAGTACTAGTAAGTTTTTAGAATTAAATCAAGTAATTATACTTAAATCAAGTTTATTGAGATTGCACTATTTTATAGGAGTAAAGAAGTTTAAAGTGTTCCTCTTTATTTTCTTGGAAACATATATTCATTTATCCGCTACAAATTTTCTAGAAATACGATATAAATTATTATATATATTATTTTGGGGTTTAGGGTGTCACACACCATTTGATCAAGATTTCGGGCACCACGACTACTCCCAACGAAAATCGAGACCATATTTGGACTCCACGAAACACCCTCTTCAATTACCTACGCTTGGAATCACCAATCGTTAAACTTCAAAAAATAGGTTTTCACCCTCGTCGCGGCTATGTTGTCGAATTCCGGCCAGCACGTTCATCGTCCTGAAAAACTGATAGCATTTTAAGATTCCTCTCGTCGAAACCTTCCAGAAGCACTACTCATTTGCGTGTTTCGGTGAAGTTGACGTCGGACCTTGTCGGCGCTCCAGCACGTCGGTGAGACCTTCTCTAATTACCTATTTCACGATATTTTGAATATGATTCTTCGCCTAATATTTTTATTAATTATGTAATGCTGATTTTTATGCCCCGCGTAAATTGTCAGCCATGTTTCATTGATTCTGCAAATTCGTCGATGCTTTTGGACTTGTTCGTTGCACGTTGTCGACACTTCATGGTTGCTGAAAATCATTCTGGTCCTTATATCTTATGAAAGCGTCAGATTGAGGTATGGGGTGAGAGAGAGTTCGAATTCATGAGTGTAAATTAAGTGGGATGAACGGGAAAACCGTATTTCCCATAATTCATTCAGGGCTTGCTACGTACGACTGAAGCCCTTTGAGTAATAATTGACTAATGAGAAAACTTGAATTTGGTGAGGTTAAAATACGAGTTAGAAACTTTTATAGGGTGTTGTTTGATTTAAATTTTGAAGATTGTGTGGTATTTGAATTATTGTAGAATTGTGTATTTGACGTATTCTGTGTTTTGTTTATATCTACCTTGATATTGTTATATAATATAAAATGTGATGAATTGTTGTTATTTGCATTTCAATTGAAGTAGTGTGTGTGAATGATTTAGTGTTATTATCTGTGAGTGAAAATCATATATTGCTGGAGTTTGTGTATTATGACGATAAATTTTGAATGTAATATATGACTATGAAAATATGCATTGATGAATACTTGTTGACTTATGATGTTACCACCTTGATGAATATCACGAAATGCATATTGTGTTTTATTGAATAGTGATGAATTCGACCTGTGCCAATGATGGTTCTCTTAATGGAGTGAGTAACCTAGGCCAACGAGGGGAGAAAATAGATGTTGATATTTTTTGAAGTGGAGATTATTTGGTCATCATATAGGTAGGGCTGACAAGCCTAGTGATTCCAGGGAAGTACAATTGAATGAGCCTGATCGTGGCGGTCTGTTGTTGAGCCTTAGGGCAATATTGTTAGACCTTGGAGGTATTCGGGTGGGGAATTCCTAGGTGACTTGGAGTTAGCACTCCAAATGTCACGAGCTACCATGCAACACACGTTTACCTCGACTGCCGCGTATATGGGTCTCGGGTTGAGTTGAGGGGATCTATGAGGAAATGGACAAACTGAATTGTCCGTCCACTTGCGTGGTAGCATAGTATCAGGTCTCCTAACCAAGTACTTCAGAGTTAGAATGGTACCAAAGAAAGAGAAGGAGTCTAGAGTATAAGAGCATGCATAACATTACTTGATTTGTGTGTTTACTTACTTGATTTGTGGATTGCATCAATGTTTTACCTGGATTATTCATGTTGATTGTGATTTGATATGATACGGTGTTTAATATATTTTACGTGTTCTTCTCAATTATTTTATACTATTACATGTTTTCGAAACTCACCCCTCGTTGCTTGTGTTTGGCGCTTGCGAGAGCGCAGTTGTTTCAGGTTATCGGTTGGTGATCCACGCTCTGATAGGTGATACTAGGTGGGAGTAATTTGTCGTGTTTTATTGAGTTTTGAATTAATATAGATTTTTGTAAATTCAATCGATCAATTGTGTTTTTATGTCACAAATATTTATTCAATAAACCTCAACTATATTCGATATTCAAGGATTTTTAATTTAAGTTTTTATGCAAGCATTTTGTGTAAGTGTGAGTGTGGCATCTTGAACCTTATAGTTTTAAAATAAAATTTATACTCTAATTTGGAACTGCTACGAATCTCTTTCAAAACTAATGCATTTATTTTCTATTTCAATTTGGGTTTAGGGTGTCACATTAGTGGTATCAGAGCAGGTCTGTCCAATCAGGCCGAGTGGGTTATGTGTCAGTCGTCTATTAGTCGATTGTGAGCCAGTCGATTGTGAGCCAATTGTGTTTACCTGTGTTCCCTGTTAAGTGCTGAAACGTTTACCTATTATTCTTGTGCTAAGTGCTATGTTTTTTTCTATTGCAATACATGATTTCTGAAAGATGATTGTTAATTATTAACTGCTTGCTCGTTCTTGTTGTGTTGTGTATTTTTGTTGAGATTTGAGTTAATTTGGATTGTTGACATGATTACATTAATTACTTATTTAGTGGATTATGGCTTGTACGCCTAACTATGATTTTCTGCTATCTTGTTTAATGTGAATAGTTAAAAATAATTTTTTTTTAGCTACCTATATGTTTTAATTTTGACCGGTAAGTTCAAAAAATACAATTTATTATCTGTTCCTTTGTCACCCATCCAAAACTTGTTGTAGATGAACCGTATACATTAATTTAGTAGTGCAACTAGAATAACCATAATTACTAACTGTTTTAAGTTTGGATTAGTCACATAGCTTTTTTCAATTATTATATATATATCTTTTTGATCTAATCCTACTTATTGCTTCCATATCCTTCCACAACATTTCATTTGTACCTAAACATGTGTAACAACAATCTAAACAACTTAAATTTAATTCTGCAAACTCTTAACTAAGGTTACGTATGTAGCCTATTTCACATCCTTTGCTTCTGCTCTAAATTTCCTTTAGTGTAACTTAATCGCTTTACAGTTGTTATCTTTTTACTTCTCTCCTTGTTTTATGAAATAATGCATAGTAATTTCCAGAAATTGTAATTTCCTAGATTAATCATATTAAGAGTTATTGTAGTAAGTAACTAAGATTTAGTCTTGAGTATGTAGGCTCAACTGTCATGTGCTTTGGTGGTGTTTTGAGGTATTACGGGGCATCCTAGTGAGGTTTTAGGTAGAAATAACATGTTCCATTGTGGTTTTATTGGTGAAATGATGTCACATGAGACTGAAAGTACTAATGAAGGTGTTCTAGGAAGTTTATTACCAAGTTTATTATTACATCCTCCAAACTCGCCGACATCAAGCTTGACAAAGACGTTGAGAAACATGTACATTGAACGTATCTAGTTGAAGTTAGTCTTGGAGGAATGGGAAATGATAGACATTTAACAGAAATATGCCCAAAGGATTTGAAGGCAACAATGGTATGGAATAAATGCACCTTTGCCTTACTCGTGGATACATTTGATAGGGGAACTTGGATATTTATTATTCATTGCAAGACTGTGAATGAGTTGTGGAATTTTCTTAAATTTATTAATGAAATATCCAACAATTTGATTTGCATTTATGCTCTTTTGCAAGGGATTTTCCGTCACAAATAGGATAAGCGAAAGTTGATGGACTAGTTTTAGAGTTAAAGAAATATGATGAAGAATTGACTTCTCTTTTAGCACGCATATATGTGAAGGGATGCTAACCCAACAAAAGAAACTTATTGCCTTGAGTTGGCTTTCTTGTCTTGATTTGGAGTATAAGGTTGTCTGGTCTCAGGCCTCCTAACCAAGTGCTTCAGAGTTAGAATGGTACCAAAGAAAGAGAAGGAGTCTAGAGTATAAGAGCATGCATAACATTACTTGATTTGTGTGTTTACTTACTTGATTTGTGAATTGCATCAATGTTTTACCTGGATTATTCTTGTTGATTGTGATTTGATATGATAAGGTGTTTAATATATTTTACGTGTTCTTCTAAATTATTTTATACTATTACATGTTTTTGAAACTCACCCCTCGTTGCTTGTGTTTGGCGCTTGCGAGAGCGCAGTTGTTTCAGGTTATCGGTTGGTGATCCACGCTCTGATAGGTGATACTAGGTGGGAGTAATTTGTCGTATTTTATTGAGTGATGAATTAATATATATTTTTGTAAATTCAATCGATCAATTGTGTTTTTATGTCATAAATATTTATTCAATAAACCTCAACTATATTCGATATTCAAGGATTTTTAATTTAAATTTTTATGCAAGCATTTTGTGTAAGTGTGAGTGTGACATCTTGAACCTTATAGTTTTAAAATAAAATTTATACTCTATTTTGGAAATGTTGCGAATCTCTTTCAATATTAATGCATTTTACTTTCTATTTCAATTTGGGTTTAGGGTGTCACATATATACGTGTACCCAATTAATGTAATACTTTCTGCGCGTTGACTAATGTTAAGTATGCACGTAGTTATATTTTCATTATTTATAACTATTTTCTATTTTTAGTTATTTATTTTATAATTAATTATCTTGGAATAGTAGTAATATTGTGTTTGATTTCCTTTATTTTTATATAGTTGTTATGGTATGATGATTTTATACGTATTTATTATGATTTAGTATTTAATATAAAGTGTTGATGTTATATTTATTTATTATATAATTTCAAATATTTTTTAACGATGGTAGTAATTTAATGTGAGTATTTGGAAAAATAAGTATAATTATAGTGATTAATTTGAATACGAGAGTTTTGGTTATTAATGTATTTTATTTTATAAAATATTAGTTTTGAAATATTAGTAATATTTTAGTAATTAAATTGTGTTTAAAAAAAAAGTATTTAAAAAAAATAGTATTTGTAATTGTTTGTTTTATTTAAAATAAATAAATAAACAAAAGAAAGGAGTAAATGTGTTTTATGGGTTAAGCCTATATGCAAAGTAAACTATAATTAAATAATTAAAAAAAGAAAAAAAAAACAAAAAAAGAATTGAATTGGATTGAAAAGAGAAAGAAGCAGAAATAGAGATGAGCCGTAGGTAAAGAAACGGCAGCCGCAAAATTGAGAGAAAAGGAAGAAAATGGGCATCGATTATCGATAACTAATTCAGAAAATTTTCTCCAGTTCTCGTCCAAATTTCAGTATGTTGTTTTATTCATTTAGGTAGTCAAATAAACATACTTCCTCATATTTTTAACCCTCCGAATTTCTCTCTAAAATACCCGACTTCTCCGTTTATAAAATTTCTTATTTTGTATCGTTCTTTTTCACTGTAACTCCGATTTGAGTGAAACCAACGCCAAAACGACCGTGCGAAAAGTGGCTATATTACCCACTGATTGGTTTTTTGATTTATTGTAATTTTTCTTAACCGAATTTCGAATTTAGTTTTTAGAGTAGTTTCTCATAATTTATTTTTGACGTTTACAAATAAACTGTCGAGTTAGATCGATTGAAGGACAAAGAGTCAAAGAACAAAGACTATTTGCTCGTGTAATCTTATTCTTGTGTAAAAGCGTCAAAATAAGGTAAGGGGTGAGAGAGCGTTTGAATTCATGAGTGTAATATATTGTGAGATGAACGTGAAAACCGTGTTTCCCAACGATTCATCCGAGGCTTGCTACGTACGGCAGTAGCCCTTTGAGGGATAAATTAATTAATGTGCAAATATGGAAATTGCGAGATTAAAATATAGAATAGAAATATTTGTAAGGTGTTGATTGATTTAATTTCTTTAAATGTGTGGTATTTGATGTTATTGTGATATTGAGTGTCGAATTAATTTTATGTATATGTTTGATTAGAAGAGTTTATGCGTTATGATAATAAAAGATGGATGTGTTGTGATAATTTTATGTGATGATGATGATGTATGAATAATAATTGTGATTTTATAAATTTGTGTTAAGTTTATGTGATGTGGTATGCTTGATGATAGTGATGCTCTAAATTTGTGATGAGTTATGCAATGATGATGATGTGTGATTTACAATAGTGATGTTATGAATTTGTGATGAAAATATTGAAGTAACCCCCGATGAAATAATTGTGATTCCAATTTGTGTTTGAGATGACAGTCTTAATGGACTATCATAGGCCAACGAGGGGAGAAAATAAATATTGTGAATTTGTGAAGTGGAGATTAAGGCAACTGAATTGAGCCTGATCGTGGCGGTCTGTTGTTGAGCCTTAAGGCAAGATTGTTAGACCTTGGAGGTATTCGGGTGGGGAATTCCTAGGTGACTTGGAGGTAGCACTCCAAATGTCGGGAGCTACCATGCAACACACGTTTACCTCGACTGTCGCGTATATGTGTCTCGGGTTGAGTTGAGGGGATCTATGAGGACAGGGCCAATTTGAATTGTCCGTCCACCAGAATGGTGGCATATTATCATGGCCTCCTAACCAAGTACTTCAGAGTTAGAATGGTACCATATTATGCAGTAGAGTCTAAGCTCATGCATAGCATTGCATTTTTGTGTGATTGTTTGTTGTGATTAATATGTATTGCGTGCGATGATAATTTCTTAGATGATTTGATGTTATTGTGAAATGTATTGATTTTCCTTGATTTTGACTATATAACGTGGTGTTTTTCCTTGAAGAATGTTTATGTAATGATACGGTTTATTTATGATTAATTACGTGTTCTTCTTACTTATATTATATTATCAACATGATTTCAAAACTCACCTCCTTCGTTGTTTGTGTTTGACTGGTTTGGCCCTGCGTTTGCAAAATCGCAGTTATTACAGGTTAACGAGTTTAGAAGTTCAACTTTGGGAGAAACCCCGCTCTGATAGGTGATACCAGGAATTAAGAGTTGTAATGTGTATTTTACTTATTTAATTACAAATGACTTTTTATATGAAAACCTTAGTACGAGTATGTATTGGGAATTAAATCAAGAAATTCTAGTTAAATCAAGTTCATTGAATTTTAACTGAGGAACAAAGTTGAATTGTTACATCTGTATCTAGAGAAACGTGATATCCTAAAATCGATATAAAAGTTTTTATTTTCTTAAACAAATTTTCTTCATCCGCCGCGAGTTTTCTTCAAATAATTTAGTATAAATTATTATAAATGTTATTTTGGGGTTTAGGATGTCACAATGGGTAGTTGTGGTCAGCTTTAGGGACTTTATTTCTATTATACTCTTGTTATACCATTTATTATTTTTTCTATTCTGGTATGATATATTTGAGAATTTTTAATTAATTATGGATTGTTTGCTTGAGTTTATATGTGTGATTATGTATTTTGCTTGCACGAGAACAGAAATATTTTCATGTCCCAAAAAAAATTAACTGTATTTTAAACATATTATTTTGAGATAATGTCCCAAAAAGTGGGATGTTACAATGGTGGCATAGACATTCTTCACCTCACCGTAATAATGCTCCCTGCGTCTTGCACTTTAGGTTACCTTCAAGCATAGGGGACCAACAATCTCCTCAAGGTCCACTAAGTTCCCCTTAGTTTTCTATTGTTCGAATCAAGTTGGTTTAAAGAAATATGACCTTTACGTGTTTTGATGATAACAACATTATTTTGTGGGGACAATTTAAAGCACTAATGCTTTGTTTTAGTGTGCAACTTTTAGAACAAGTTATTCCTTATGAGTTCACACTACATCCTCTGATATTTGATTTGATTTTATGAGTTAAAGGAACACCAAGATTTTGCTTTGATTTCTGTAATTTTATGTCTGGTGAACACACGAGAAAACGAACCTCTGGTGATTCTATTATTGCAAGAAATGCTCTGATTAGTTTGGTTGTGACGACTACAACAAGCCTCTGACTATTCTGCCTCTAATAAGTGTGAAAAGCAAGTGATCGTCTACCTTTGATAATCGCAACAAGCATTTGATTGTCTGACTTTGATAAGTGAACACTCTAATAATAGTCAACGCTCTGATAAGTCAACACTCTGATAATAGTTAACGCTTTAAAGAAGACAAAGTTTTGTTGCATCCTCTGCTAAACATCCTGAAGGTCTATGCGACATAATATGATCAAAATATCCTCTGCTCCTTCGTTCTCCATATAAAGATTCACATAATCAATTTTAAGGATATTTTTAACAAGGTTAAATGGCAAATCAATCTCAAAAGATTTTATACGAAACTTCATGATACATATTGATTTCTTGAAATTATGACAACACCCATAAACCCTAAAAATCTCTATAAAAGAACGTGCACCTCTCATTGGAAAGTACAAGTTGTTAGAACCAAGTTGGTTTGAAGAATTATGCCCTTTATTTGTTTTGATGATAACAAAATTAGTTTGTAGGAAAAATTTGATGCACTAACATTTTGATTAAGTGTGCAGGTCTTAGATCAAGTGAATTATATAGATTCTTATGTCTTATCCTCTAATATTAGACGAATACAAAGGAACAACAAGACTTTGCTTCACTCCACTTTCTGAGTCTGATTGCAACACTCTAACACCCGCCTTCAATGATGCGAGCGACACTCTGTGTTGGCTGACTCCAATAACGCAAGCAATGCTCTCGTTTTGGAGACTCTAAAAATGCATTATACGTTCTATTTGAATTGCCTTTGTTGAACACAATTATGCTCTTTTCGTCTGCCTCTGATAATATTGACCAAGCAAGTGTGTGTCTGCCTCTGATAAACTTAACAAGTAAGTGACCATCTGCCTCTGATAATCACATCATCACTTCAAGAATCTAATCGTCTGACTCTGATTTTTGTTATGCACTCTGATGAAAGTCACCGCTCAGATGAAAGTCAACGTTCAAACTATTTTAAGACATGCTTTGATCATCGTATCCTCTACTTCCCAACTTTTTTAAAGAGGATACGGTGAATCAATTATATGATCCGTTTATGAAAGTTTTTATGGCAAATCAATCTCAAAAGATATGATATGAAACTTCATGAATTATGTTGATTTATAGCAATCAGGAACCCATAATTGATGTTCATAAAAGGACGTGCATTCCTCAATAGAATGACAAGAAACACACAAGCAATAAGCACATCTACACTCTAGCTCATAATCATTCTTTCTCACTTTAGTGCTGAGAAATGTTTCTGAAGGAACAAATTTGTAAACACTCATTTGCGAGAGCTAATTTAGAAAAACCCAAACCTTTTCTTTCGTAACCTAAGTAAGTAGTGGTTTTCCTCAACAACTTGACTGTACAAAGCTTGATGATTGAGAAGATTGAACACAGTTAGTGTGACTAGTAGGTGTTCAAGTGTAAGATTGATTTTTTGGTGAAATTAGTGGTTTAAATCCTTTAAGTTGAAGGGATTAGACGTAGCTACCGTGTTGGTTGTGTCTTTCTGCTCTATTTTTATTTACCTGCTCCTTCTTCTTTATTTTAGAATAGCCACACGAAAAATATTTTAAAGAGCAGACACAATTCAAACCCCCATTTCTTGTGTTTCTCGTTCTACAAAAGCAACAACGTACAACAATAAGCACTATACAACTGTCTCTACACTCTTGCTCTTTATCTTTTATCTTGTCTAAGTGCAGAGAAATATTTTATGAGAGTACAACATTGTAACACCCTCTTATTACAGTTTTTTAGATAACCCTTAAACCTTTTTTTGTAACTTGGCCCAGTAGTAGTTGCATTCTTTAAAAACTTGACTGTACTAAGCTAGAAGCTTGAGGAGACTTGAACAAAATCAATTTAACTAGTAGGTGTTTAGTGGAAGTGTAATTCAGTTGGTGAATTAGTGGATTAAATCCATCAGGTTGAAGAGACTAGACATAGCTATTGTGTTGGTAATGAACCAGGATAAATCGACTGTGTCCCTATGTTTTTATTTCATCTCTATTTTTCAACGTTTTCCGATAAAACTGTTTTTTTTTTAAAATGAAACACAATTCAAACCCCTCATTTCTTGTGTTTCTCGTTATATTGTTGGCATCAGAGCTCAGTCTCAAATATGTGTTATTACGACTAACTCTGGTGAAGAGGTCACATGTGGAAATGTTAACATGCCTCTTCTATTTGATGGAGAGATATTTGAGTACTGGAAGATAGACTCAGAAATTTCTACATCTCTCATGATCCTGAACTCTAGGACATAGTCAAAGATTGCTATAAGGCCCTAAAAGATGGTGCTAGTGTTTAAATATCTATAAAGGATCTCAATGCTGATCAAAAGAAATAATACAAGATGCATCATAAAGCCAATGAACGAGGTATTTGTTTTCAAGAAACAATAAACGAGGTATCTGTTTTCAAGAACCAAAGAAAACTCCTAAGGCTAACCTACCAGATACTGCTTGCGTATATTGCTTAAAGAAAGTTCACAATAAAAGAACTTGTTCTTTGCAAAATACAAGGAAATGCAAGACACCTTTCAAAACTAACAAAGTAGGACCCAACGAATTTTGAATAAGTAAGAATAAAATGATCTATCTTGCAGATATCCTTAGCGATATAGTTAAAACACCAATCACAGTAAATGGACAGGGAATGCTCACGACACATGATGGGAGAAAAAACTATTTTCAAGACTTGACCATCTAGAACGAAGGATTTGTAGGTTTTCAAGGTAATTAGAAGGGTAAGATAATTGGGCACAACACATGAACCTCCTACAAATCAAGATCATCAGGAATCCCAACTTTGTTGGAAATACAAATATTCTCATCCAGACTCTTTGATCATAGGAAGTGCAAATGATCTCTAAAAACCAGATCTGCCTTGAAAGAAACATCTACCTTTGGACTACTATTTGAAATTGAACCTACAACTATAGACAAAGCTTTATTAGATGATGGATGGATAATGGCTATGTAAGAAGAGTGAAATAAATTCAAAAGAAATGACGTATAGGATCTTGTCCCAAGCCAAAATAAAAGAAGTAAATTGGAACCAAATGGGTTTTCAAAAACAAATTGAATGAGAAAGGTGAAGTGGTCAAAAACAAAGCTAGACTCGTAGCTCAAGGATACAGTTAGTAGAAAGGTATTGATTACATTGAAACTTTCGCTCTTATGGTAACGTTAGAAGCAATCAAAATTTTACCTTCATTTGCAGATTTTAATAAAACCATTTTATATCAAATGGATGTGAAAAGTGCTTTCTTAAATGTCTACATAAATGAAGAAGTTTATGTCAAACAACCTCCTGGATTTGAAGATAACGAATTTCCCAAATATGTTTTCAAACTAAAGAAATCCTTGTATGGTCTAAAACAGGCCCCCAAGAGCTTGGTGTGATCGAATAAGCAATTTCTTATTAAAGAATGACTTTGGAAGCAGCCAGGTTGACACTATTTTATTTAGAAAATCATATCATATAGATTTTCTCATTGTCCATTTTTGGTTCTACTAACGACATGCTATTCCAAGAGTTTTCTATGTTAATGCAAATGAATTTGAGATGAGCAAGATGGGAGAATTAAAATTCTTCCTTGGAATCCAAATTCATCAAAGCCCGGATGGTTTATTCATTCATCAGACCAAATACACAAGAGAATTACTTAGGAAATTTAAAAGGCATGAATGTAAGCCCATGTCTACACCTATGCATCCAAGATGTTCTCTTGATAAGGACGATTCAAGTTAAAAGGTAGATCAAATGGTATACAGAGGAATGATTGGTTCACTTCTTTACTTAACTGCCTCTAGACTTGAAATCCACTTTTGTGTGTGTGTGCCAGATTTCAGTATGATCCTAAACAATCCCATTTAACAGTTGTTAAAAGGATCTTTAGATATCTGAAAGGCACTACTAACCTTGGTATGTGTTGTAAGCCATCATCTGAGTACATGTTAGTAGTTTTCTACGATGCTGACTATGATGGCGACAAGCTCAGAAGGAAAAGCACCAGTGAAAACTGTACATTCCTTGGTGAAAATCTAATCTCCTGGCAAGAAAAAGACAAGGGGCTGTTGCTTTGTCCACAACATAAGCAAAATACGTCTCTGTAGCCAGTTGTAGCACTCAACTGTTATTTATGAAATATCAACTAGAAGATTTGAAAATCAATGAGTAACATTCCTATCTTCTATTATAATACTTCAGCTATATGTTTAACCAAAACACTTATTTTACATTCGAGAGAAAAACATATAGACATTAAACATCATTTTGTAAGGGATTATGTTTAGAAGGGTGTTTTAGATATTAAAATTGGTGACATTGAACATCAGTGGGTCGATATTTTCACAAAACTCTTTGTTGAGGAAAAATTCTATTTTATAAAGGAAAACCTAAATATTCTGTTTATAAAAGAATGATGTTGAAGTCTCCATATCCTTGCCTTCAGTAAAACAAGAGTAATTGGTTAAATGTATATATGCTCTGCCTATGATGAAATTGAATTGGCTTGTGCCTCTTGTCAATCTAAATTCAATTACTCTTAGTATGAATAATCTTCTTGTAAGTTGTGCTTAGTCGGTGATACACTGATAGGTGTTTTTCATGTGTGTTTATGCGTATGTGTCAGTTTTGATTTTAGAAACTCAAACTTTTTCATCAAATCCACTCATCACTCACGATCAATCACTACCCTCACGTCTTCCCACACTTTCTCTCTTCCAAACCTTGGAACCTTTTGGAAATCTCTGAACTTCTCCTGCTTAAATGGCTTCAAGTTCATCCTCAAACCCAACACTCGGAAACGTCTCTTATGTTCCTACTAGGCAATTTAGTCTTGATCAGTTATAAGTTCTCCATGAACTCCAAGTAAACTTTGAAAATCTCGCTGAAAATGGCTTTGATTTTATTGAGGATTTTGCTGGTATTGGTTGGTCTAAATACTTTAACCTAGAAAAAAAATGGCTTTGGACATTCTAGTTAAAGAATTTTGGTGCTTTGTTGACACTAAAGGAGAAGTATCTAGTACCGCGCTAGAACTTCCTATTAGTATTACTCAACAATCCTTAACAGCGCTCACCAAACGTTCTGATGAAGTTATGTTGCTTGAGAATAATTATGAGTTAAGGGTTGGCTCATTCAAGATCAATAAGGAATTGTTTGAATATCCTAACTGAAGGTGCAAACACGAGAAAAGGGGGTTAAATTGTGTTTGACAAAGTTGATAAATTTTTCACTAATTGATTAAACTGGTTTTAGACTTGATGATTTACTTGGAGTAGAAGCAATAAGAAAACTAAAGAGTGCAGGAAGAAAGTGATACAAGTAATTTATCTTGGTGCACAACCAACTTGGTTGCATCCAGTCCTTTCACTCATAAGGATTTAATCTACTCATTGAAAAGCTTGAATTACAAAGCACTTGACCTTCCAAGCTAGTCTTCTCAAACAACCTGACAACCCTAGACTTTTGAGGAACACACACATCTTGACTCTACCAGCCAAGTCTTCTCCACACAATCTAACAACCCCAGATTGTTGAAGTCACACTAACACCACTATTGAGTTTAAATAAAAAGGTTTAAAACTTGAGTGGTTGCTTCTAACAAGCTGATTATAACAATGACTAACATACTCTAAGAAAAACACTTAGAAAATATTTCTCATTTGAACAAGTGGTTTTCTCTTTGAACTGTAAGATGAATTTGGAATTTTTAGCTTGAGTTCTTATCGATGATCTTTTTCTTCAGCCTTGAGTATCTATTTATAGATAAAATTAGGTCTTCAATTTAGTCCTTGTTTCATTCCGAATTGTATCTTCATTCTTAGCTTGGTCAACAATGATCTGATTCAAAAATAATTTTGAACAATATGTTGTTTGATGATATGTTCTTTAGCCAATCCTTTATTTTTGAATCCAATCTGAGTAGTTCTTCTAGATTGATTACGTTCATATTTGTTAAGATTGAGTTTGTAAATTCTTCATATTGATAGTGTTTGTATTTTGTTAAGATTGATTTCGCAAATTCTTTAGGTGAAACTTCCTTCCTAATGCTTGCTTTGATCTAGGTAGGAACATAGTGTTGGACCGGTTCTTGAACTTTCTCAAGTAGAAATATGACTAATTCCAATTCAGTATTCTGTCCTTTGTCAAAATCTGAATCATATATTTGCAAATAATAATTGTATCTTCTTGTGACTGTTTCTTCTTGTAAACAATTCTTGATCATAAATTTTTGTAAATAATTCATATCTTCTTGTAGATAAATCTTGATCAAATCTTCTTGTAAATAATTCATATCTCCAAAAGGATCAAGACCAATCTTCCAAACCTGATTTTGGAACATATGAGGTCATGTGTCATCAATTATAGGTCATAAAGGATAAGAACAATTTCCTACCCTAGACTCATCACAATATTATTGATGAGAACTTCCCTCATTCAGTCCCTAAAAGAAGTAGGAAGCACTCACCAAGAAGAACACATGGTTAGTTCATGTACAACTTTGTTTAATACATCCAATGTCATCAAGATGAGACCGATCTTTCCTAAGAAGTGCATTCGACCTAGTGGTGATATCAGAAGGACCTTTGGCCAAACTAGTGGATCTTGTGCCATTCCTTCTGTAAATGAGGAATCTTATGCTCCTTTATCTAAGGAAGACAACAAATAAAGTAGTTCTAGAATACATAAGGATGTGTTAGTCCAATAAAGACATAACTCATGTTTGCCTTCCTCTGCCCAAAGCTGCTCATGTTTTTGAGAAGAAGCGAAGAAGGGTTTCGAAGACATTTTGTGTAAAATGGTGAGGAAGAAGCAACAAACATCAATGAGTATTAATGAACATCTTGAACCAGACCCTCTCACTCTCCCTACCCAAAATACAAACTTAGTTGTCTATCATTCTCATCCGATACCTACTACCTCAATTGACTTTGACTCTAACACCTCAAATAAGATGAATAAGGAAACATTAGCCGAACACTTTGCAAACCTCCAACATAGAACCCATCCTCTCCCTCTCAAGACCACACCTCCAAATCCAATGCCATCAGGAACTAAAACTAATACTCCACAAAGACCTCTCAACTCTAACATTCCAGAAACACCTACCTGTTGGAGCCAAGTTGGTTTTCCATTTTTAGTTTTGATGTCCACAAAACTATTTTATGAGAACAATAAATTTGGATTAATGACTTCATTAAGAATGCAAAAATTGGAAGAAGAAAATCAGTGGAAGGTATTAGAAGAAGCAACCAGAGGAATCGACCAGAGGAAGTCAAAGGATAAGATCAAAGGAAAACAAAATATACGCGTATGCCTCTGAAAGTAATGTGCCTCTTAAAGTTACGAAGATTGTCTCAAATGTTTGGGTCTTATGTCCAGGTCTGAAGAATAAGTCTGATAACTGGGTCTAAAGTTTGCCTCTAAAGAATGGCTCTGAAATTGAGTCTAAAGGATGCCTTAGAAGATTGAATTTGAGGCATGCCTCTAAAGTCCTTTCAGGTCTCTGATGTGCACAAACTCAGCATGCCTCTGAAGAGTTCATATCACAGTCTGCTAATCAAAATCATGCATCACACTCCAAATTCTACCTCTGATATGGAGCCTCTAATGTTGCACTGACTCTGACGTTTAAACAAGTTAATTTGCCCAATGCCACTAATTCTAAGTCATGCATTTATACCTCTGACTATCATTATTCAAGAAACACAACATCTCACTCCAACAAGGAAGACAATGCCTCTTATGGAAAGTCAACGACTGAAATTGAAATAATTAAGTATGAAAAGAAGACTTTGCCGAATCAAAAACATGTGAAGATACAAGAGCAACCCGAATCGATTCCAGCTCAAATCTAGGAAGAGTATGAAAGAAGATTCGTGTTTTTGAAGACAATCTAAAATAAGATTGGATTCAGATTTATAATTGACGAAAATCTTTGACCAAGTTGAAAATAAGATATCGTCAAGATCATATCTACAAGAAGTGTTGATCAAGATTTGTCTCCAAGAAGATATGAATTATTTACAAGAAGATTTGATCAAGATTTATCTACAAGAAGATATGAATTATTTACAAGAAGATTTGATCAAGATTTTTCACAGGAACATATGAATTATTTACAAGATTTATCTACTAGAAGATATGAATTATTTACAAGAAGAGATTATCAATATCTACAAGATGATATGAATTATTTACAAGAAGATATGATCAAGAATGGTTTACAAGAAGATACACTCATAAGAAGATACATTTATTATTTGCAAAGATATGATTAAGATTTAGCAAGAAAAAAGGAGAAACCCTAACCTATTCTATAAATAGATACTCTAATGTGAAGAAGAAAATAAGAGAACTCACAGGCACAAAATTTTCTAAGTTATTAGAGTTCATAAGGCTTGTAGAATCAAGGTGTTTGTGTTCCTCAAAAATTTTATAAGTGTCAGGTTGTTTTGAGATGACTGGCTTGTAGGGTCGGGTACTATGTAATTGAAGTTTTGAATTAGTAGATTAAATCCTTCTAAGTGAGGGCATTGGCGTAGCGACCAAGTTGGTGAACCAAGATAAATTCTTATGTCACTTTAATTCTGCAATTTTTGTTTTACTTCTACCTATGATCACATAACCCGATTGCTACTACTTTTATTTTCAATAAGTCACCAAATACGAACCAGTTTTAAATAAATTAGCAAAACGAATCAAACGTAGTCAAACACAATTCAACCCTTCTTCACTTGTTTTCACCTTCAATTGGCATCAATAGCCCAGTTTAAAAAATTAGCACTTACAGTGTTTGAACAAAGATCCAAGGATTCAACAATGTCTGGATTTGGTGAAGAAGTTGTTGGAGGAAACATCAACAGACCATTTTTGTTTGATGGTGAACGATTTGAGTACTGGAAGAACAGGATGATGATTTTCATTATCTCACAAGATCCTGAACTTCGGGACTTAGTGGAAGATGGTTACACTACTCCAACAAATTCTCATGGTACTGAAATTTCAAGGAAAAAGATGGATGTTGAACAACAAAAGATGTACAAGATGCATCACAAGTCCAGAACCTTCATGATCAATGCAATCACGTTCAAGGAATTTGATAAGTTCACTGACAAAGAAACAACAAAAAACATCTATGACAATTTGGTTTTGACTTATGAAGGAAGTAAGCAAGTTAAAGAAAAAAAGGCCAACCTCCTAGTTAGAAAGTATGAGTTGTTAAAGATGGAAAAAGATGAAGACATTGAATTTTTTTTTTCTAGACTCTAGTCTCAAGATTAAAGGTACTTGAGAAGAGTTATACTATTGTTAATCATGTGAAGAAAATTCTTAGGAGTCTGCCAAAAAAGTGGAGACTTAAGATTACAGCTATTCAAGAAGCTAATGATCCCAATACTCTTAAATTGAAAGAATTGATTAGCTCCTTGAGATCACAAGAAATTGAGATTGAAGAGGATGAGCCCAAGTCGCCATTGAGATTGAAGAGGATTAACTCGGTGCCAACGGTCTCGATTCCTTTTCGAGACTCAAGGAGCTAACTACATAAACATAAATATTTATAACAATTTGTTCACAACAAAAATTTATCCAACCACAACAAAATTCCCAAAATTATATCTTTTTCACACACCAAACTTTTACAACCAAATAATCTACATTAATTCAAAACTCCACATTTCCAAACATACACCACAAAATTAAATCTCCAAATTCTCAACCATAAATCACCAATTTAAATCTCCAAATTTTCAACCATAAAACACCAATTTAAATCTCCAAATTTTTAACCATAAATCACCAATTTAAATCTCCAAATTTTCAACCATAAATCACCAATTTAAATCTCCAAATTTTTAACCACAAATCACCGCTTACGACACCGCGATTAATTCTGGTGAAAACATCGTACGCGACGTCGCTTCCAAAGTTAACTCACTAGCACCGTAGCATGGCAAGGAACAACTTTCCCTTCAGTCACTTCTCGAAATAAAGCTCAGAAGTCGAAGAAAAATGGAGGTTTTGTTTTTGAAAAAAAACCAAAACTTTGTTTTTGGTAACAGAGAGAGAAGAAGAAAGGAGGGTGATGGCGTGAAGCTACAGGGAATGCTTTCTGTTTCTCTTTCTCCTTCACTTATATATATATATATATATATATATATATATATATATATATATATATATATATATATATATATATATATATATATATTTATCTCATACCAACAAATTTCAAAAACTCTAACACACACCCCAACTATTTTGATAAAAATATCTATTCTCATTACAACTCAATTCATAGGTAAATTTTTTAGCAACTATAGATATTTTTAACAAAATAGTCCGGTAATAAATTTTCCGCAACATAATTAAATTATTTCGCCATATAATTTTAAACGGGTCTCATAAAAATATCATTGGCATTTAACATTCAAAATACCAATAAAATTGGCTAAAAAAGCCTTAGAATTCAACATAAAAACACGTCAAAAACAAAAAGTACAAATTAAAACTACGGGCCTTACATTCTAACCCCCTTAAAATTAGTTTCGTCGTTGAAACTACGCGTCGCATCCCCAGTAGTTGGGTTCCAAAGCACCTGGACCAGCGAAACATCTTTGTCCCTTAATCGCTTAATCTTCATGTCATCAATTCTCACAGGTAGTACTTAGAATGACAAATTCTCCTTTAGCTGTATTGTGTCCGATTCAATCACATGTGACGAATCTGCAAGGTATTTCCTTAATTGCGACACATGAAACACGTCGTGAATATTGGACAATATTGTAGGCAAAGCAATCCGATAAGCTACCGGTCCAATTCGTGTAGAAATCTGATACGGTCCAATAAATTTAGGAGTCAATTTCTTCGATTTCAATGCTCTACCAACTCCAGTCGTAGGCGTCACTCTCATAAACACATGGTCACCCTGCTCGAATTCTAGAAGTTTGCGACGCTTGTCCGCATAACTCTTCTAACGATCTTGTGAAATCTTCATTTTCTCCTTTATCTTCTTTACCTTATCTGTAGTCTATTGCACCATCTTAGGTCCTACAATCATACTTTCACCGTCCTTATACCAACACAAAGGCGTTTGACACTTGGGCCCATATAAAGCCTCATTATTGTGCCATTCCAATACTTGCGTGCAAACTATTGTTGTAGGTAAACTTAACCAACAGTAGTACATCATCCCAACTTCCTCTATAATCTAGTACACAAGCTCTCAAAAGATCTTCCAAGGACTGATTTGTTCTCTCAGTCTGTCCGTTAGTTTATGGATGGTAAGCTGAACTCAACCTTAGTTTCGTTCACAACGCGTCATGCAATGCCCCCCAAAAATGCAACGTGATTTTCGGATCACGGTCTGATACGATGCTCGACGGTACTCTATGTAATCTCACGATCTCAGCAATGTAGATCTCCGTTACCTTATCTACCTTATAGGTGGTCTTTATTGGTAAAAAGTGTGCGGATTTAGTCAATCGATCCACTATCACCCATATAGAATCATTCTTCCTCCTTGTCTTCGGCAATCCAATTATAAAATCCATGGAAATATTGTCCCACTTCCACTCAGATATATCTAAACGTTGCAACATTACAGCAGGTCGCTGATATTCCACTTTCGCTTTCTGACAAGTTTGACAAGTTGACACATTGTTGCTCCAGGATGAATACTCAATTTACTCTTATTAGCCTCGTCTAAAATTGTTTTCCTCAGATCTGCAACTTCTGGTACACAAACTCTCCCATTACCTCTCAAAATATTATCTGGTCCAATCTTAAACTCATTCATTTTCCCTTGCACTATTAGGTTCCTCTTCTCTTGAGTTAAAGTGTCATTTTAAAAATTCGCAATGACTTCAAGTAGTCCACTCGAAATCTTAATCATTCCGAATTTCAAAATCCCCGGTGCAAACTCTACGTTCAAGTGTAGGTCTCTGAATGCTTCCCACAACTCTTGTTGTCTAGCCATCACTGTTGAAGACACTGATACACTTCGTCTACTCAACGCATCAGCCACTACATTGGCCTTCCCAGGGTGGTACTGTAGTGTGAAATCAAAATCCTTGAGAGTCTCCATCCATCTCCTTTTACGCATGTTCAATTCCTTCTGATCAAGCAAATATTTCAAACTTTTATGGTCACTAAACACTGTGAACGTCCATCCATATAAGTAGTGCCTCCAAATCTTCAATGCAAAAACTACAGCAGCAAGCTCTAAATCATGAGTAGGATAGTTCCTTTCATGAATCTTCAATTGCCTTGAGGCGTAAGCTACAGCTTTCTTGTGTTGCATCAGAACACATCCCAAACCTTGGTGAGACGCATCACAATAAACTTCATACGGTTCTTCTGGTTGCAGTAAGATCAAAATTGGTTAGTTTGTCAACTTCTTCTTTAGTAACTGAAAATTCTCCTCGCACTTCTCTGTCCATGCAAACAGTTGATCCTTTCTAGTAACTTGCATCAATGGAGCTACAATCTTCCCAAAACCTTCAATAAACCTCCTGTAGTAACCTGCCAGCCCTACAAAACTTCGTATGTCAGTGACGGTCTAAGGCTGTTTCCAAGCATGAACTGACTCAATCTTTGCCGGATCCACAACGATTCCTTCCTTAGTTATCACATGACCTAAGAAATTCACTTCCTCCAGCCAAAACTCACACTTCGACAAATTGGCATACAAATGCTTCTCGCGTAAGATCTCAAGAACTTGGCGCAAAGGCTTTCATGTTCTTCCTTAGTCCTTGAATAAATCAAAATATCATCAATGAATACCACAACAAATTTATCCAAAAATGGATTATCGATTATGTTCATGTAATCCATAAAAATTGCTGGTGCATTGGTAACTCCAAATGGCATCACAAGATATTCATAATGACCATAACGAGTTCAAGTCAGTTTTCTGAATATCTGCTTCTCTTACTCGGATATGATGGTAACCCGACTTCAAGTCAATCTTTGAAAATACCGCGACTCCTCTCAAATGATCCATCAAATCATCAATACGCGGCAATGGATATCGATTCTTAATAGTCGCCTTATTAAGCTGTCGATAATCCACACATAAGCGTGAGCTTCCATCCTTCTTCTTAACTAGCAATTCCGGAGCTCCCCATGGTGATACACTTGGTCTAATAAATTTCTTCTCCAAAAATTCTTCAATATGGCCTTTGAGCACATTTAATTCCAATGGCGACATTCGACACGGTGCAATCGAAATTGGTCCGATTCCTAGATGCAAATAAACGAAAAACTCCACTTTTCTTACCGATTGTAATCCTGGAATTTCTGTTGGAAATACGTCCGGGTACTCCTGAACAAGCACCACGTCTTCTATTTTCACATTTCTCTTTGCCCCCACGTTAGCCAAAGACAAAACTCGTGAGTTCCTTCTCTTAGTGACACTCCGAGTTTGTTAGCAGCTAGATACTTACAACTTCTGGTTCGGGAAAAAGAACAAGTTTGCGAGCACAATCCAAGATCACATAATGATACGACACCCAATCCATATAGAGAACGACCTCGAGTGATTGTAGAGGTAAACAAATCAAATTAATCAAGAAATCCCTATTCTGAATAGTCACTTGACACTGTAAACATGCCGTATTTATTGTCAACGTCTTAGCAGGTGTGGAAACAACCATATCAAAAGGTAGAGGTGACACAATTAACTTCAAACGATTCACACAATCCATTGCAATGAAGGAATGGGTTGCCCCCGAATCAAAAAGTGCATTTAGAGTGTTACCTGCAATCTCACAGTCACGTTGAATCAGATTGCTAGATGGATTTCCAGCTTCAGCACTCACGCAATAAACGCGTCCTCTAGTAGTA
>JBBPBQ010000001.1:32490832-32520595 GCA_037974755.1 Cicer yamashitae | reverse complement strand
GCAATGAAGGAATGGGTTGCCCCCGAATCAAAAAGTGCATTTAGAGTGTTACCTGCAATCTCACAGTCACGTTGAATCAGATTGCTAGATGGATTTCCAGCTTCAGCACTCACGCAATAAACGCGTCCTCTAGTAGTAAGACGAGTAGCCCTAGTTGTATTCACAACCGGTTCAACCTTCGGAGCTTTACAATCCCTTGAAATATGCCCTAGTTTCTGGCAATTGTAGCAAATGGGACTCTTGGAGTTACAAGCTTTAGCATAATGCCCCTCCTCCCCACATCAGAAACATCGAGTCACTTGCCCCACTGTTCTTCCAAAGTTCTGGTTCCCCGGGTGATTCTGACCCCTGTTGTTGTTCTGCGGTCGATGATAGGGCTTAGCAACTTGTTCCCTTTATTGCCATGATAACTCACCCGACTAGGCCACCCTGAACTAAAGTTCTCTCCTCGGCTAGCTCTCTTATTCTTCATATCCTCCACTTCTCTACATTTTTCCACAAGGACTTGGAAACGTTTAATTCCCAAGGGAAAAGACTTCTCTGAATTCTCATCACCCCTAAACTTGGGAGGATTGTAACGACAAAAGTCCTCTAATCCCCTTGACTCAGCAGCACGGATCTCTCTTTCCCTCTTCTCCAGATCCCGCAGACTCTTTGCAGCTGTGTGTGCGCAAGAGGAGCAGCCATGTTATTCATTGCTTCAGCCATTTGATAATCCATGATGACGTTGACTCTTGCAGCGTCGTTCCTTCTTGGAGGCATTGTTTCCTATAAAACCAACATCAATAAGAAATTTTAACACCCATTAGAAGAATTCCAAAAGACATCTTTCGACCTCAACACTACACCGAACCCGACACCCGGACAAATCACCCCGACGCATGATCAAATGACAACCCACAACCTACAGGTTAACCTACAGGTTAACCTACAATCTATAACCAAAAATCTGATACCACAATTGTAACAGCCTGTTTTTTTTAAAAATAAACTAAAATCGAATTCATGAATAAATAAAGAAAGAAATACTTTTGGATAAAATATTTAAGCCGTAACTCAACGACAAAGTCAAAAATATTTATAAATAGCGGAAACGGTTTTGAAATGAAAATCCAAAGTATTTAAAACAGAAAAAATACACCGGGGCTATGAGACGTATCCAACGTAGCTCACACCCCTGGGGTATTCTCGACAGACACCTGTACAAAAGCACTGCCCAAGAATTTTAACTTCCCCACGTCACATCAAAAAGTGGTACAAGGACCCATCAAAATAAAAGTCAAGCTGACAATATATGGTATAGGTACAATCTTACAGAATGAAATAAATACAACCACAACAGATAGACATCTAGCCCCTATATAGCCATCTAATCAGATCATGCTACAAAAAACTATAACCCAGGTGATCTCCATGCGCCCCGCAGAAATCCTTCTAACACAGCAGTGGTCAGGTAATTCTAACTCCGTTCCCATCTCCAGAATACTAACTGGTAGGACGATCCTGATTCTCATCTTAGAGCAAAGCCCAGGTTTCCACAATAATTGTAAAGGTCACTAACCGAAATTAATAAATATCACATAGCATTTAAATTTTAAATGCACAAAATAACCTTTCAACTTAGCATACATCTAGAAAGGGTTTCCATATGCCACACATGCATAATCAAAGTTGAAAAGTAAAGTTTTTAACAAACTGCATTGTCGTATTCGAATACAGTGCTATTTCACAAGTCAGTAGTAAAATTGAATATTTGTATTCGACTACACACTGCTTGTAGCCGAATACAACTGCTAAAATTTGCAGATTTCAGTTTCGAACACGTTTCGCAATCATTTAACACTTACCACACAAAATCAATCAATCACACTCATCAATAACTGCACAATTACAAACAACAACCGAGTATGTATATACAACCATCACAATATATCGAACATGACTCGCGTGCCAAGCACCCTAATGCAATGCGTATATGCCAATGCACATGATTCCAGAATTCCAAACCAATACCCTCCTCGAAGAGGCGTAAATCATAATTGTACAGGCTCTCACAGGCCAGTACTAATTACTGAGATGCAGTCTCTCACAAACTAGCACGATTTACTAAAGTATAGCCTATCAAAGGCCCTACATTGTTTTCTAGAGTGCAATCGCTCACAGATCAGCACATTCTAGAGTGCAATCTCTCACATATCAACACGATACAATAACCCTCGTAAGGATAAGATGAACCAACAATTCACATGGCATCAAACTTATATCTTTTTCACAAAATTCCCAAAATTCTCAAAATTATATCTTTTTCACACACCAAACTTTTACAACCAAATAATCTACATTAATTAAAAACTCCACATTTCCAAACATAAACCACCAAATTAAATCTCCAAATTTTCAACCATAAATCACCAATTTAAATCTCCAAATTTTCAACCATAAATCACCAATTTAAATCTCCAAATTTTTAACCATAAATCACCAATTTAAATCTCCAAATTTTTCACCATAAATCACCAATTTAAATCTCCAAATTTTCAACCATAAATCACCAATTTAAATCTCCAAATTTCAACCATAAATCACTAATTTAAAAATCCAAATTTTTACCCATAAACACCTTAAATTCATTTTCCACAAATCTACACCTCAAACACATCAAATTTATTTTCCACGAATTCACACATAAGGTCCTAAATGCAAACTAAAAGTTTGGAAGGAGCCCTTACCTCACGGTAGCTCTAACAACCGATTACGGCACCGCGATTAATTCCGATGAAAACTTCGTTCGCGACTTCGCTTCCAAAT
The DNA here is from genome assembly GCA_037974755.1 of Cicer yamashitae. Classification (NCBI taxonomy): domain Eukaryota; kingdom Viridiplantae; phylum Streptophyta; class Magnoliopsida; order Fabales; family Fabaceae; genus Cicer; species Cicer yamashitae. Next base: position 32,517,787 of record JBBPBQ010000001.1, on the reverse strand, counting down.
TTTTAACCATAAATCACCAATTTAAATCTCCAAATTTTCAACCATAAATCACCAATTTAAATCTCCAAATTTTCAACCATAAATCACCAATTCAAATCTCCAAATTTTTACCCATAAACACCTTAAATTCATTTTCCACAAATCTTCACCTCAAACACATCAAATTTATTTTCCACAAATTCACACATAAGGTCCTAAATGCAAACTAAAAGTTTGGAAGGAACCCTTACCTCAACGGTAGCTCTAACAACCGATTACGGCACCGCGATTAATTCCGATGAAAACTTCGTTCGCGACTTCGCTTCCAAATTTTTAACCATAAATCACCAATTTAAATCTCCAAATTTTCAACCATAAATCACCAATTTAAATCTCCAAATTTTCAACCATAAATCACCAATTTAAATCTCCAAATTTTTACCCATAAACACCTTAAATTCATTTTCCACAAATCTACACATCAAACACAACAAATTTATTTTCCACAAATTCACAAATAAGGTCCTAAATGCAAACAAAAATTTGGAAGGAGCCCTTACCTCAACGGTAGCTCTAACAACTGATTACGGCACCGCGATTAATTGCGGTGAAAACTTCGTTCGCGACGTCGCTTCCAAAGTTGGCTCACTAGCACCGTAGCGTGACAAGGTGCAACTTTCCTTTTAGTCACTTCTCGAAATAAAGCTCAGAAGTCGAAGAAAAATGGAGGTTTTGTTTTTGAAAAAAAACCAAAACATTGTTTTTGGTAACACAGAGAAAGAAGAAGAAAGGAGGGTGTTGGTGTGAAGCTACAGGGAATGCTTTCTGTTTCTCTTTCTCCTTCACTTATATATATATATATATTAACTTAATAACATTATATATATACATATATATAACCAAACAATATATATATACAAATATGTTACTAAATCACCAATTAATATATACATATATATATATATATATTTATATTTATATTTATCTCATACCAACAAATTTCCAAAACTCTCACACACACCCCAACTATTTTGATAAAAATATCTATTCTCATTACTGATAAATGTGACAAACAAGTGATCGTTTGCCTTTGATAATTGCAACAAGCATATGATCATCTAACTCTAATAAGTCAACACTCTAAAAATTCAACACCTTGATAATAGTTAACACTCTAATAAATCAACACTATGAAAAAGACAAAGCTTTTACGCATCCTTTGCTGAGCACCCTCAAGGTTTATGCAACATAATATGATCACAATATCTTCTTCTCCTTTGGTCTCGATATTAAGATTTGTAGAATCAATTTTAAGGATTTTTTTAACAAAATTTAATGGTGAATTAATCTTAGAAGATTTGATACGAAACTTGATGATACATATCGATCACAATATGTATCATGAAGACAAAGCTTTTGCGCATCCTTCGCTAAACACCGTGACGGTTTATGCAACAAAATATGATCACAATATCCTTTGCTCCTTCAATCTCCATATCAAGATATGTAGAATAAATTTTAAGGATAATTTTAATAAGGTTTAATGACGAATAAATCTTAGAAGATTTTGTACAAAACTTGATGATACATATTGATTTATTGCAATCAAGACACGGGTCGGAAACCCTAAAAATCTGTATAAACGAACATGCAACTCTCATTGAAAAGTACAAGCAACAACATACTACCATATCTTCTCTTAGTTATGAGAAATATTTTCTGAGAGTACATCATTATCAACACCCCCATGTGAGAGTTATTCAAAAAACCTTTAAACTATTTTTTTTGTATCATAGCCCAATAGTGGCTGAATCCCTCAACATCTTAATTGTACTAAACTAGAAGGTTGTGAATACTTGAACACAGTTAGTTTGACTAGTAGGTGTTTAGTGGATGTGTAATTCAGTTGGTGAATTAATGGATTAAATCTTCTAGGTTGAAGGGACTAGACGTAGCTACCATGTTGGTGGTGAACCAAGATAAATCGACTATGTCATTCTATTTTTTGTTATCTCTTGTTTTCAACATTTTTCAATAAAACCGTTTTTTAAAAGTAAAACACAATTCAACCCTCCTCCCCCCCCCCCCTTCTTTCTTGTGTTTCTCGTTCTACACCTATCACTTTGATCCAATCAACGAAACACAATTGCCTGAAACATGTCACACAGCTTATTATACACCCACATAATATGAAACACCCATTGGGTACCAAATTGAAATACTACGTAGGATGCTAATAAACTATGTATGAAACAATCATCATCGTCGATGACTCCCTAGTTTCACCGATGCCAACGAATCCTCGATTTTCTTCAGTCGTACAATTACACCAAACCACAAAGTTCACATCATAGTCTTATTCTAATTATAACTTTCATAATTCTATCCCATTATCTAGTTGGTAATTCGATCTTCCCAAATCTTCTCGAAAACATGCCCAAATTATACCACCTACGAAATCCATACGTCATTCGAGTCTAATGTTCCATTTCTAGAGTCATTTCTCCAACAAAATTCCAACTTGAATTTCATTCACTGATTGAAATCTACATTTGTCTCATGCATAACACCTCAAATTAAAGCTTCACTAGTCCATTTCCTACTTTACGATTCTAGACAAATTAGAAAACAGTTTTCCTACATATACTACCAACATTGATTCTTGCAATTCTCAATTTTGTCTCGTCCTTTGTTAGTCGCTTGATGATTATCTTTTCATTATGACAAGTCAAACACATTGTATTCCGTTCATTACTTGTCCATTTATAAAAACCTTAAATTTATGCCTCAATCTTTGATACATCTTTATTATTTCGAAATTATTACTTAGCTTACTCTTGTATGTCTTTTTCCAAAAAGGGCTTTATTCATGGACTGCCAAAATGGGCATACCATCGTCTATCATATCCCAAAATGTCATCCCACCATGCTTTATTTTCTTTTGTCTTTCCTCTTAGTATTAAACTCTTTTTTTCCTTCAAATAAACTAGCTATTCTGATCATTCTTAATGCATTCGACAGCCCAAACAAAATCATAATCTCTCCCAATTTCCACGCCCACATGGAAATTAATTCATTTCCTCTTAAGATACAATATAAGGTCTTACTCATCCTCGACAATCACCGTGTTAGTAATCTTACTAATGAAAACTCTACTACTCATTGCACAATATTTTTAGTAAATCTTCAAACATTTTCGTCCATAACTTGAATTATTCAAAACTTGTCCACCTTAACTCCCTTGATTATACAAGCTTAAGGTATCACTTGGTCCTCCATCTAGACTATTCCATTGAAATAATTGACTTAAAGGTCAACCATTTTAGAGTCCCAAATCAAATCTCGATTAATCTCTCAAACCTATTCAAAATATTCACGCTCTTCGGGTGATTACTAGCTTTTAACAAACAATTAAAGCTTACATTGCTACAATCTTTAAGTATTTCTTGTACTATATACTTCCAATTCCCCTTAATAGTAACAGACGGTTAAATACATGAAGGCTTAACCCCCTACGTTTACCTAAAAATCACTCCAAATTCACACTTACCCATCTATAGTTTCATCTCAAATCACCATCTATACTTACTATCTCCTGAACTACACTGAGATTTGTCACTTACATATGGAATATCTGGTCTCACACCTTTAATAATCGTCACGAGATTTATCCTTAACAATCTAAGTCACGAATCTTGTTTAACTCTAACACTCAACCTTACCCTTCAAGGTATCCATTATTCTTCTAATGCGCCTTTTATCTATCACAACGTTTTTCTCACCCCTGATGTGCAATGCCCCTTAACTTCAGTACGAGCCTCCTTTGTTGATATCCAAACACTATAATTTATTCCAAATGGCAGCCCTATCTACTCCATAATTTCATAGTGGTCGCATCTCCTTCACAATAATCAAACTTCATCTAGTGTCGTCCCAAAATCTACCAGGAGAACATCTAATACTTTTCTTAGCAAGTTATCTAATTAGATCCTTACTCGAAATACTTTACCAATCTAACGTTCATCCACGCATACCCACCAACAGCGTAGCTTCCATATCCTTGGAACCACTTCATAAATCCCATGCAGTCCTGATTTGCTTAAACCCTGTCCTTCCTAGACCATTTCGTCTAAGGAATTCTGAGGCACTTGTCGACTGATTTCGACTAATGTTCTATGTTTTAACTATTCATATTACTGAAGTTCTATAAAGCACATTGTTTTAGTTAAGAAACAATAACTACTTAAATCATATCAATTTGACTCAAGACAAACAAAACAAAAAACGCAAATGGACTCCAATTACTTACTCCAACTAAACCCGACTCCAACTAAACAAAAAACTCCCACCACGGTTGCCACTAATTTCGAAATGCATGTGCATACTCTAACTCTTTCATAACAATTATCATGTAAATGCAGTTATTAAAAGACTCTATTTTTAAATTAAACACTAAAAAATTGCAACACTTTTTCCATCGAGCATATTCATGACAGTTTATCATCAATAAGATTCATAACACATATGTTAGCAGTTATGAATACATAACCACATAAAATACATAAACAATCATGTGCAACTTTATTCATCACTATAAAGCATATATAATATCATTAGAAAGTGGTTTTGTGACACCCTAAATCCCAAAATAATTACATATTAATTTATACAAGAATTTTTTTAAATTATTTCGTAGTGGATAAAGAAAACATGTTTTCAAATAAATAAAACTTTTATAACAAATTTAGGATAAAAAAATTTTCAAAATTCAAAGGGAACACTTTAAACTTCTTCCTCTTATAAAACAGAAAGGTCTTCATACAAAAGTTGTTTCTAATTAAATAAATAAAATACAACTTATGACTTTCATTCCCGGTATCACCTATCAGAGCGGGGTTTCCCTCAAACTTGAACTTCAAGACTCATTAACCTGTAATAACTGCGATTTCGCAAACGCAGGGCCAAGCCAGTCAAACACAAACAACGAATGAGGTGAGTTTCGAAATCATGTTGATAGTATAATATAAGTATGAAGAACACGCAAACAATCATAATAGACCGTATCATAATCACATTACGATATATCAAAATACTTAAGTAAATAGTACCATATTATAAGATCAAAGTCACTCAAGTAAAATAATCATCTCATTATAATATGCATCAAATCATCTAGAGTAATTATTATTACTTTTGAAACACATCAATCACAACAAAACAATCACAAGGAAATGCAATGCTATGCATGAGCTTAGACTCTACTTCACAATGTGGTACCATTCTAACTCTGAAGTACTTTGTTAGGAGGCCATGATACTATGCCACCATCCCGGTGGACGGACAATTCAAATTGGCCCTGTCCCCATAGATCCCCTCAACTCAACCCGAGACACATATACGCGACAGTCGAGGTAAACGTGTGTTGCATGGTAGCTCCCGATATTTGGAGTGCTACCTCCAAGTCACCTAGGAATTCCCCACCCGAATACCTCCAAGGTCTAACAATCTTCCCTTAAGGCTCAATAGTAGACCGCCACGATCAGGCTCAATTCAGTTGTACTTCCCCGAAATCGCTAGGCTTGTCAGGCCCTACCTATATGATGACAAAATAATCTCCACTTCACAAATTCTCAATATTTATTTTCTCCCCTCGTTGGCCTATGATACTCCATTAAGACCGTCATGCCAAACACAAATTGGAATCACAATTATTTTATCAGGGGTTACTTCAACATTTTCATCACAAATTCATAACATCACTATTATAAATCACACGTCATCATCATTACATAACTCATCACAAATTTAGAGTATCACTATCATCAATTATACATCATCACATAAACTTATCACAAATTTATTACATCATAATTATTAATCATACATCATCATCACATAAAATTATCACAACACATTCATATTGTATTATTACGTCACATAAACTCATCTAATCACACATATACAAAAATTACTTCGACACCCAATATCGCAATAATATCAAATATCACACATTTAAAGAAATTAAATCAATCAACACCTTACAAATATTTCTATTCTATATTTTAATCTCACAATTTCCATATTTGCACATTAATTAATTTATCCCTCAAAGGGCTACTGCCGTACGTAGCAAGCCCCGGATGAATTGTTGGGAAATACGGTTTTCCCGTTCATCTTACAATATATTATACTCATGAATTCAAACGCTCTCTCACCCCTTACCTTAGTTCGACGCTTTCACACATGAATATTATTCCATAAGCAAACAGCCTTTGTTCTTTGAGTCTTTGTCCTTCAATTGATCTACTCGACAGTTTTATGGGTAAACGTCAAAAATAATTTATGCGAAGACACTCTAAAAACCAATTTCGAAATTCGGTTAAGGAAACTTACCATAAATTAGAAAAACAATCAGTGGATAATATAGCCACTTTTCACAAGATCGTTTTGGCGTTGGTTTCACTCAAATCGGACTTACGGTGAAGAAGAACGGTGAAAAATAAGGAATTCCATAGACGGAGAAGTCGGGTATTTTAGAGAGAAATTGGGATGGTTAAAAATCTGACAAAGTGTGTTTAATTGACTAGCTAGATGAACGAAACAACATACTAAAATTTGAACGAAAACGGAGAAAGTTTTCTGCACAGTCGTGGGACACCGACGTTGATTTCCTATTTCATTTTCACTATTCCCGTTGCTACGTGCGGCTGCCATGCCTTCCCTTTTATTTCTCCTGTAGCTCTACAATTTATCTCTTATTTTGTTAGGTTATTACTAATCTAACCTATTGAACCAATTTTATTTCTTTACCATATTTTTTTATTTTCACAAGACCCAATTAATTACACACTTATTTTAATTTATTTATTTGTCATTAAAATAATATTTTTCAAAATATCAATTTAAAATAATTATATTTTGAAAATAGTTAAAATGACAAAATAAATAAATAAATATAACATCAATATTTTAAAAATAGATTAATGAAAGTAGTTAACTCTTTAAAAATTACATATTACGAACAACTAAAACTCTCATATTCAAAATAATCAATATAATTATACTTATTTTTCAAAATACTCATATTAAAATACTACCATCAATAGAGAATAATCAAAATCATAAAATAAATAAATATAACATTACTACTTTATATTAATTACTAAATCATAATAAATATATATAAAATCACAATGTCACAACAAGTATATAAAAATAAAAGAAATCAAACACAATATTGTTACTATCCCAAGATAATTATTTATAAAATAAATAATTAAAATAAGATATATTTAGAAATAATTAAATATAATTAAGTGCACATACATTTAATATTAGTCAAACACACGAGAAAATATCATATTAATTACCAACTCACATATACACATAAAATCTCCTAAATCTTATTCTTTAAAATATTTACACTAATATACTATTATTTTTAGAAAAATATATAAAATAATAAAATATAACATTTATTATTCATATAACATATTTGGTCAAATATGTACAAGATTAGCACATCATAGAAAATACACCTATAAAGAAAATTAATCATAAAACTAATCAACATATATTCTAAAATAATTTTAACACAAAATTAATTATCTAAAATCCTATTTAATTAATAAAATAGTTTATTATAAAATTTGGAGTGTTACAGGTTTTACCTCAACACCGCTTTATCAGATAAGCAACTTACGCAACGCCAGCAAAACCTATCTGACGATTCCAATGACGCCTCTCAATTTCTATGTACCTTAAACCAATCAATTGACTTAACCAATACAAGGTTCTAAAACAATCCCCAAATGAACCTAGGTTGGGCCACTATCCAAATCAATTAGGGTTTGATTTTCTCTTAGATTATCTTACCTAATTAGGTTCCTTAACTTCAAAAACATTTTGGTTTAGGTACTTTGGTGAAAGCAAATTTCAAACAACTTATGCCACGCTTTGAAAATCTCCAAATTATTTTTTAAATGTATTGAAGTTCAACTCAAGTATTTGTCTTTAACAACTTAGGACAAAATATTTTCTTAACAAAATCAATCGAAGATAAACATACTCACACAAATTGATATTTCGATAAAATCAACAATCAACTTCATAAATTTCAACACTCTGATATTTGAAAAACTAGTAGAAAGCTTGTATCAAGAAATCTTAACAAAAAAATTCAACTTAGAGCTTGTTTGATTGTGTTTTGCTTTTTAGTTTTTGAAAACAATTTTATAAATAAATATTAGAAAACTGTTTTTAAGTAGAAAAATTTTAAAAAATCTATTTGGCAACTCTATTTTTGAAAACTGTTTTAGAAATTGATAAATGAAAGATCTTGTTTGGTAAATTTGTTTTTAGCATATAAATTTGTTTATTGTAGATATATATTTAAGTTAATGCGTTGAATTTACAATAAGAAAATTTATAGAGATTAAAAACGAGATTTTAAATTTATAGGGAATTTTATATTTACAAAATTGCTTATATTAATTAAAAGTATATGTAACCTAAATGTATATTATATTTAAATTTAAACCGATACAAAAAAAATAGTTGAGATAGTAGGGGTATTTGGAAGAGTCCGAGTTTGAATACTAATTACAACAATTCTTGATTAAATTTTTTTTTCAGTATAATCGAACTTAAAATTATTATGATCTCATTCTCTTGAAAACTAAATCTAAGTCGGTCCAAATAAAAACTCCAAATTAAACTAAAAAACTTGAACCAAATCAAGGTGCATCCATAAATTTTAATATTTATTTATTGGTTATGAGTATGAATTATTGTATTAATATGTTATTTGTTGGTTTTTTTTTTTTAATAATATTTATTGATTTAATTTAATTTTTTTTACTATTTGATATGTTTTCAACATAATTAAAAAAATTTATTTCGTAATATATATTTTTTAATATATTATATGTTAAATTTTACACTAAACCTATAGATTTAACATGACGTTATAACATATATCAGTATGAGTATATTTTGTTATGATTGTAAATTAAATCAACTGAATCCCGATTTAATTTAAATTGCATTTAGTTGGATCAAATCAAATTGGTTTGAGTATTTTTTTTTAAAATGTCGTCCAAATCAAACTGAAATCGGTGATTTTAATCTTTGAATTCTCAAAATCGATCCAAACCGCACCACAAAACTCTTACGAGACTGTAACTTTTATAGTTATTAAATTAAATTGTTATACATACATGCATAAAGCTATAATGAAAAGTTAACCAAATAATTTGATAATAATTTAAAAAATAAAAGGTTTTGAAAAAAGAGATTGATGAATGTGTATTGTCAGTGTAAAACTATTTTACACATTGAATTACAACCATTCATAATACGGTATTCTTTTAAGCGGTTACAAAAATACGACATATTAAAATTAATAGCTCTAATCGACCGTGAGTGTCAAATTAGTTTAAGGTGGCTAATCTATTTTCTTTTGAAAAAATCTAGTGAAAGCATTGCGTAAAGTTATGGTCTCAATTCTCAAATCTCAATGCATTCCTTAGACAAAATTTACATATGAGAGAATCACATGTAAATTGTTGAGTTTGAGTTTCACGCTATCTTTTATACTACGAGCGACGTGAAGACAAGCAACAAAAATAATATTTCATAATCTTATCAAAATTACTTAAGTTGTCATTAATGAAAAGTGTAACTAGACCGCCTTTTTGTATTTTTAAAATCAAAACTAAAAATTAAAAAGCAAAACTAGTGTGAACTATTTTGCTTCTTTAGTATGCAAAACCAAAAATTACAAATTAATTTTCAAAATTGTTTTCTAAAAATAGTTCACCAAACAAATTTTATAGTTTTTTAATTTTTAAAAATTTTAAAAATAAAATTTAAGAAGTGAATCAAAAAAAGTCCTAACAGTTCTAATATTCAAACTACTCAAAATCATGATTCTTCCAAGGTTTTATTCATATTTTTCTGAAACTTCCAATTTGACATTTTTGAAACTTTTCTTTTTATCAACTATGCTTTATATATAAACTTTCCCTAGTCCACAACTTTCTTTTAAATCTCCAACTAAAAACTTCATTCCTAAAAAAACCACATATCGAAACCCAAAATTATAATCAATCATTGTTTTTCAAAAGACCTAAATACTTTTTCAACCTCAAAAGACCTAAATACTTCTTCAACCTCAAGTTAAATCTCTTCATAAAAATATTAAATTTAATATCAACATAAAACCAACATTTAAACAAACTTTGAACTCTATTTCTATATATGTACAACTCATCTAAAACCCATTTTACTCATCAAAGTCTTTCAAAAAATTTCCAAATCCAAATCTAGTTTAAAACACCTTAATTACAAGTGGACATTGTCCAATCTTCTTTAACGTTCATAAAATTTCTACTAATCTAATACTTTTGAATTAAAACAATTCACAACAATTGATCCTTTTCCACATTATTTCAAAACTTATTCCTTGTTCTCCCCACCACTAACTCGGTGTCAAAAATCTCGATTCATTTTCGAGACTCAAGGAACTAACTACATAAACATACAAAATTATACAATTTACTTCAAGGTTACATTATTCAAGCAAACTCAAATTTCCAATTCACAATTTAAATAAAACTAATCAGTTTTGTTTGTAAATCACTCACTTTCTTTAAAATCCTCAATTCACAACTTTTAGTTTTTTTAAAAATAAATATATCACTTTGGTCCCCAAACACATTAACATCTAGTTGTCATTTCAATTAAAAATAACCATAACCAAACACACTTGCAAAAGTCTTCTTAACTTTACAAACTCAAGCCACTTTAATAAAATTTAAATTGTAAGTTCAAACTCACTTATTCGAAAACAACTCATTATATTACTCAAATACATACAAAAATCAACTTTTCGCATTATGAAACATCACATTTGGTCTCAGTAAAAATTTTGGGGGTTTGATTTTATTTTTTGTTATTCTAGTTACTAACTCCTCTAACTTCAATATTAACAAAGCACCAAAGCCACAAAGCATACTTTCATTTTACTCCCTTACTTAGAATTTTTTATTTTTGAAAGAAAAAGAGTTGAAAATGTTTCCTTTATCTTCCTAAACACTAATAACAACCATAGTAGTGATAAAAAAAACAAGATTAAAGCTCAAAACATAAAAAAATAAAAAAATAAAAAACAACAACAACATTTCCCCTTATATATGCATGCTTATGGGTTTGAGAGAAAAGAAAGGATAAAATGAGTTGTATGTGTTTAGGAATTTCCCCAAGATATGCCTGCATGCATATTTTCCATAATTCATAATGTTCTCAAACAAAGCAAGGTGGTTTATTGCTACTACCACGATCTCTAAAAACTGGTTATGCGGAAGACATGAATAAGGATTGAGAATCAAATTTTCAGAACCTGCTTTGATGCCAATTGTTAGTACAAAGGCGCACCTAAAACGGGGTAAATTAGGTGTTTAGAAATTTTCTGGTTTTTAGAGACTTAGTGGATTATTTTTCTGACTATGATTCAGAATATGGTAAAATGTAAATGGAAGAAAAATAAAGAACACAACAATTTATCCTGGTTCCCTTTTCAAACCAATGGTACATCCTGTCCTCTTGCACACCACAAGAGATTTTTCCACTATTGTTAGAATAAGTACAAGTCTAACTCTAAGACTTCTGTTACAGACTTCTAACAATCTTCCTAAGATAGTACATCACTATCCTAGTTTACAACACTTGAAGAAAGTACACCACTTTCCTCAATTTACACTATAACTTGAATGGTTTTACAACAACGATCTTGACTAAAATCAATAAGATATAACAGTTGGTGCTTTCTTGTACAGTGATAGCAATCTAATATAATTTCAAGTACAATAGAGAACCTTTCTCAATGATATGAAAATGTAAAACATGTACTTAAAATATCAAAATATGACTTTGAATAATTCACAAAATATTTCATAAAGTTGTTCAAAGTTGTTCTAAGATTCTTTTTAAGGTTCTTAAGTTAAATCTGAAACTAGGAGGTATTTATACTCGTAAGACATCACTTCAGATTAGTGGCAATCATTCCCAGAAGATTGATGAACATATGCAATGATCCAGATTGAATCAGAATTGAAAAATTGCATTGCTTCCCAGTTGTATTCGGCTACAGCCTAAGTGTAGTCGAATACACTTTTGTAATGTTCAAATTTTTCAAACAATTTGTGCTTGTATTCGAATTCACATTCTTGTAGTCGAATTCAGATAACTGAAATTTGCCACTGACTTGGTTTTGTATTCTGCCACATCATGTTGTAGTCGAATACAGAAGTGCAGTTTGAGCTACAGACTTGGTATTTGTATTCGGCTACACCATCTTGTAGTCAAATATAGATATGCAGTTTTTGCTACTGACTTGAGTTTGTATTCGGCTACAAGATGCTGCAGTCGAATACAACTTTGACTTTTGTCAAAAAATTGATTTTCAAACATTGTGCATGCATTTTGACACTATGAAAATTCTTTTGATCCATGTGCTAAAATGGAAGGTTCTCATGTGCATCTGATATATAACAATATTTGATTGCATCATGTACCTCAAATTATAAGTCTTTTAGCATATTGACTATAGTTGACTTGATTGTTGACTTCTATTTGAGCTTGCAACTTGATCACTTTACTTGATCTTTGTCTTCATCAAAACATAAGTATTTTACAAAAATAATAGTGCATTTCCGGATGTAGGAAGACGGACACTTGTAATGAGAAGAAAGTGAATTTGAAAGAGGAAGGTGGAGAAGTTATAGTGAACTAGATGCTAAATAATTTGAGACAAATATAATAAATAAGAGTATTAGTGGAAAAAAAGTAATTAATGTTGTATTGGTATTGTAAAATGACAAATAATATAAGAAAAAAAGAAATTGCAAATGAGGTATTTAAAATGAGATTGAGGAAATAATTGTTTCCTTGTAAACTTGACATGTCAGAATGAAATAAGAATTTATAAATCTGTGACAAATCTAAAATATTTTGTTAAAACCTAATTTGTAGCCTCCATCTGTTCATCGTCAGCTCACATGCCTCTTGTGTCAGGTTTTTTTTGTTGAGTTATATGGGCCGAAAGAAACAAATATAATGTCAATCATGATTCAAATTATGTTTCAAATTAATGCAAAAAAAATTGAAATTTGAAAAAGGAAATATTGAAATTTGATTTGGAGAATGTAAAGTTAAAACATGGATTAGAGGTTTAAAATTATGTTGTAGACAAATGTGTTGTTATTATTGTTCCTTAATTACGGTGGGAACTTTAATTTTTTAAGAATTGTGTTAATTCCAACCATTGTCCAGTTGATTTATTGTGCTAAAAAAATATGCATTGTAACAGTAGATCTACTTTGAATGATGGAAATTATTAACTATCAAGACCTTATGGTTTAAAAAAAGAAGAGCAAATGACCTAATAAGAAGTGACTGAAAGGAGGCAAAACATACGATTTGTTGAACGAAACATCAATAATTGACATCGACATAAATTAAATAAATTATATTTTTTTTTATTATTGATATTGTAAATGAAAGATAACATAAAAATTATGTAACTAAATATTATTATGTTATACTTAATTTGGAGAGGAAGTTAGGATAAATAATGGTTCATGTCTCGAAGTTGTGGTATCTTGTTTTCTTGAATCTTGGTTTAGCTAAGAAAAAAAGAAAAAATGTTTGAGCTTACATTGAAAATGGTTAACAAATAAATTCACATTTAATAAATAATAAATAAATAATACAAAAACGTTTGCATTATAAGCTATTATTAATTTTTGTTTATAGTTGAATTTTTTTCATGAAATGAAATTGTGTAGAATAGAAGAATAGAAAGAGAAGAGATTCTAGCTATGACAACTAAGCAAATAAGTGAGGTGGCACAAATAGAGTTATGTGGCATAAAATGTGATTATGTGTCAAATGAATGGCTTAGAAGTCAACTTTAATATATTATAATAGATGGATAAATCCTAAAGAAATAGAAATTGAAAAATAATAGGGAATTTAAGTCAAAATTAAAGGAGTCTGCACAAGTAAAGCCCAAAAACCCAAATAAACCAATTTTAAATATCAACAACACATTTTTAACAAATTTTACAAGATAAAACTATTAAAGTAATTGATTATTTCTAAACAATACACTAATAACTAAAACAAGTACACTCAAAACAACCACCACAATTACCAATATATGCACATTTTCAAATTTATATATTAGTAAAAAATTGGTGTGTTACACCTTCTCTCCATCGTCTAGATCTCGTCTACGATATGTTTTGCTATTGTATCTAGTTTTTATAAAACCACAAGTAGAAGATATGTGGTAGTTAAATTAGATAAGCTACAAACAAAGACCTTATGAATTATATTTTTAGAACCACGTGTTGTCTGGACCTCAAATTCCTAAAGTGTCTCTAGAAGGGTTTCTAATTCTCCAAAATCAATAGATTTAGAATTCGAAGCTTCATCACGATTCTTATCAATTCTTTCTTGATCAAAGAGAGAAAATTCTTATGTAAAAGTGGTGTTTCCTAGTTCAACACTGGGAATATGATCAATAAAAGAAGAGTTAACAACAGGATGAGTACTATTACTCTGAATCTCTTTGCATGTACCATAAGTTTCTACCTTGTGCAGAGTAGCTATGTTTTTAGGGACATAATTATTTGCCAACTTCTATAAAACTTATGCATCTTCAATAGGGTGAGGTTTTCCATGACCATTATATTTTTGAAATTTGTCTATGAAATTTTCTACAACCTTACAATATTCAAAAACCAACTGAAGTTTTTCATAAGCAATGTAAACAAAAAATACATACTCTTCAAGTTGAATAAGAATGCAATCTCTCAGCTCTTGCATCATATCTAAATCGACCAAAACTTGAGCAAGATGACCAAACTTTTTTGAGTTGGTAGCTTTGTCAAAAGATAAAGGGGTTCCAATAAAAAAAAATGACCGACTAGTCAACAACAAGAAACCAACAACGACATCCATAAATGCACACTAGATTGAACTCGAAATTAGATTGAAGAAACCAAACACGAATCAAAAGCCAAATGTGAATAGAGTAACCAAGCGTGAATTAGAAGCCAAACATGAATCATAATCCATACTTAAAAACAAAAACCAAATGCTAAAGCAAACACAAATGCAAAAACAGTTTCAACACGAGACAACAATCACAGATTGAACACGAGTCTGATTAACCATTAATGAAAAAAGTAGGAAAAAAGTCTGAAAAAACAATTTTAAAATATCCTTATCATAAATGCTAAGTAGAGTATATGACTTGAATGTGTTGTATATAATATTAATTAGAGGGAGTAGTATTTATGCTAAAGTGACATTAAAAATTGAAATAATATTTTTTATGCAAAAGTGATACTCATCGTAAAACGGAGGAAGTAATAATAATAATCATAATAATAATAATAATAATAATAATAATAATAATAATAATAATAATAATAATAATAATAATAATAATAATAATAAATCTTTTGAACACAATAGGCCATTAGCTATTTATTGATAAATTTGGAGAAAGAGCATAATTTATATATGATTTTCTATATATCATGTTACATATATGATGCTCTGAACTTATTCATACATTGTAAAAAAGAAAACATTGGTAACAAGGAGGACCACTTATGTAATAGATATTAATATGGTAATAATAATTTAGAAATGGATGTGACATTTGGGAGATTGTAAATTGGTTGCTTCACATGGCTCTTGATAAGTAGGCTCTGGAATAGAGTCTTTGGGCTGGGTGTGCTTGGTAGGCTCTTTGTCTCGCTTCCTCCATTTGTGCCTTGTAGGAATAATGTGTCCATTTATGTCGTACTGAAGTGTTAGGCTCTTTGTCTCGCTTCACATACTTGCTAACTCTATTAAAGAAATTTTTTTTTTCTGAGAATAATGTGCTTCTTAGTCAAACCTATGAGGCTAAACAAATGTTATGTTCTATTGGCATGAATTATGAGAGGATACATGCTTGTACTAATGATCACATTTAATTTCGAAATGAGTATTCATCACTAAATATGTGTCCTAAATGTAATGCCCCACAATATAAGAAGAAAGAAACAACACCAACCAAAATGCTATGGTATTTTCCAATAATACCAAGATTTAAGCATATGTATAGTAATGTGGAAAATGCACAGCACTTAACATGGCATGCAAATGAAATGATTATTGATTAAATGCTTCGACATTCTATAGATTCTCCTCAATGGGCTAATATTTATGATGAATACCCTGATTTTGGCAAAGAACCGAGAAACCTATGTCTTGCATTGTCAACCAACGGAATTAACCTGCATGGTATTCAAAGCAGTTCTCATAGTACTTGGCTAGTGATTATGTTGATTTATAACATACCTCCATGGCTATCCATGAAACGCAAGTTCATGATGTTGACTATGTTAATATATGGGCCCAAGCAACCAAGAAATGATATAAACATATACTTGGCTCCATTAATTGAAGACTTATAGCTTTTGTGGGAGACATGCGTAGAGGTATATGATGGGTTTAGAAAAGAACTCTTCAAATTGAGGGCTATGTTATTTGGAACAATGAATAATTTTCCCGCTGACACTAATCTATCAAGCTAAAGTATCAATGGAAAATGTGCATGCCCCATATGTGAAAATGGTACAAATTGGATGCGATTGGAGCATTGTAAGAAGAATGTATATCTTGGGCATCGTAGATTCTTAAATCACAAATACCATTTTTGAAATTGGCAAAATCATTTAATGATAAATTAGAAGAAAAAAGAGCTCATTTGTTTTTTACGGGAGATCAATTATACAAAAAGGTAAAGATTTTAAGCAATAAATTTGGGAGGCCTTTTTGCAAAGGAACTTGTAATAGGCAGGTGGAAAAAAAAGTCAATTTTATTTGAATTTTCATTTTGGAAGTAATTGAATGTAGGACATTTCCTCTATATGATGTGTATTAAACAAAAATTGCAATCGTATCACTGGTACATTTCTCAATGTTCCAGGAAAATCTAAGGATGACTTTCATGCAAGGTTAGACCTGGTAAATATGTGATTAAGAAATGAATTGAGACCGGTTAAAAAGGAGAAACGTACATATCTACCTTTGATAACTATTACTCCATCAAGAAAAGAGAAAATTAGTTTTTGTAAGTTTCTTCACGGAGTTAAAGTTTCCGAGGGGCACTCTTCAACCATTAGGAGTTTGGTATCTATGAAAGATCTCAAGTTAAAATATTTAAAGTCTCATGATTATCATGTTTAAATGGAGAATTTTTTTCCAATAGGACTACATTACATTTTACCTAAAAAGATGCGATGGGCCATAGCTAAACTATGTTTCTTTTTCAAAGCCATTTGTAGAAAAATGATTGACCCTAGGAAGTTGCGGACATTGCAGAAGGAAATTGTTTCCTTTCGTCCCTCATTTTTGGACATAATGGTTCATTTCACAATCGAAGTTTTATATCATGGCGAAAAAATCACATTTTTTTAGAATTTGCTAAAAACTCTTATTCAATTTCTGAAAGATTGAGATGGCTAGCAAATGCTCCATATGTATATGTTCTCTCTTATACTGGTTATGTAATTAATAAGTATACATTTTATACGAAGGAGCATGACCATCAGAGCATTATGCAAAATAGTAGTGTCACACTCATAGTTCAATCTATGCATATCTCAAGTGTCAAAGACAAAAATCCCTCAATTGCCAAAATGTCATATTTTGGGGTCATTTGATGTATATGGGAGTTGGATCACACATATTTTCATGTGTGTATGTTTGGTTGCAAGTGGGTTGACAACAACAATGCCATACTTTGCGATGATTATGGGTTCACAAAGGTGGATCTTAATAGAATGGGTTACAAAAATGAGGCTTTTATATTAGCTTCAAAATCTCAACAAGTATTCTACGTCATTGAACGTGTTGATTTAAAGTGGTCTATTGTGCTTCTAACTAACAAAATAAATGATCACTACAAACAAGAACGTGAAAATATATATATTGAGGATGATCATTTCATTAAGTCATCACAATCGTTTGAGATGGATCCAACCATAAAGGGATTTGGACCAATCCATCATTTTTATTGATTCTTGTATTTTTTCTCATTGTTATTAACACTTGTTACGTTCAGGTGAATGACTTTTCCTAACGATGAGTGTGCTTATCGTAGTGGGAAAAAAAATGATAAACATGGTGTAATTCGCATACAAAAACTTCAAAAAACTAAAAAGTAGTGGAATAAGGCTTGAGGTAACTACGTGTTCTTAAGTGATGTAAACTAGTTATTTCCTTGTTATGTTGATATGTTACTTTACTATACACAAAATACAATTCTTTTATTTTATCAGGTTATTTCCTTGTTATGTTGATATGTTACTTTACTATACACAAATAACAATTCTTTTATTTTATCAGGTTCGAAGGAATGAAAAAGGTCAACCAATTGAGTCAAATCAAAATAATTTAGTTAGTTACATTGGAGTCATTGTTTGCAGATAGTTTCAATTAGTTGTGATAAATAAAGATCGAAAGACGATAAGATGGAAGCTTATAAAAAAATATTTGGAAAGAGATACTAGTTACACACTAACTCAAACTATTTGTTAAAATTGTTTAAAGTTAATATATTTGTGTGAATACCATAATGCTTTTTGTTGTGTTGCGGAAAGTTTTTGATGTTGGTGATGAATATTATCATTTTGTTCTCATAGAAGCTGGAAAGTTACATAGGACATTCAAAATCCGTATAGGAAAAGAGCATCTAAAAGATACCAATAGTAATATTATTAAGCAACGTCCGGAGAAGCATTCACACGTTGTAGATGGAAAGGATTGAAGTGTCTTTATAGCTAAGCTTATAAGTAAAGCTTGTTAGGTAATATTATTATTAAAAAATTATTTATTAATTCCAATTAGTTGTGATATTATTAAACTTTTAATGCAGAATGTCAATAATGAAAATTGAAAAAGAGCATCAAATCCTAAATATCCATATAGAATGTCGTGTATGGGGTATGCTCATCTTGAACAAAAGATGGTAAGTATCTATAAAAATGTATTGTATAATATGGTAAAAATATGCTTTAATTGTGATGATAATTTATTAATATTTATAGTTACAAGCGATGGGTTAGAGCTCTCAACCATACCCCGTCGTTGTCTATGGAAGGAAGCTCGTGTGAATAAAGCTTGAGCAATCGACAATGAAAATGTTCAAAAACTATGCGACAAAATGATAAGTGAAATAATAATATTTAGCATGTCAGATTCTCTAGTTAATAATGATGTTGTTTAACTAGATCTTTTTCATGATTATATATATGTCAGGATATATTAGCACAATCTTTATCTAAAGTAGACTTTGGTTGTGCGGACATACTATCTCAGGCTCTAAATATCTCAGAGTATGTTTGTTGTGTTAGGGGTCTAGGATTTTGGATATCTCACAGAGACGTATATCAACGTCAAAAACGCGCCAAACAATCGGATAATGATAGGCTTGATGCTGAGGTGAAAAAACTGCAATTAAAAATGAAGCAGTATGAAGAGAAAGGCAATGTAGAGAGGCAACAACCTGAGAGAGTGATAGAGAGGCAACATTGTGAAGAAGTGGTAGAGAAGCAACAATCTTGATCAGAAGGTGAATGAATTACTTATTATTTGATAACAAACTTCAAGTAATTTAACTTTTTATATCCCTACCAAATCCAAAAGGATAGAGAAGAATATCCAATGCAGTACGGAGTCAATTGCATCACCGAACAAGAATCTTGAAAAATAAAAAATTCGTACGCCCTCTCCTATAATTGGTGGTTCAAATGTTTCTCAATGTGTAAAGTTTCTTGATATGTATGCGAAAATGAGAGTATCTTTGGTTATGAATTTTCTGATCGTATTAGCACAGAAATTATAAATCAAATTTATCGTCACCATTGGTTAGGTGTCTCTGTTATCACCATATATGCCAGGTACCTCAAACAACTTTAAGTAGTAAAAAATGTTCTTTAATTTGACCAATAAAATATTTAAGTTGAAGAGAACATTACACATGTCTAAATTTGCAAGTATTAAATCTGTAAAAAAGATTGAATATTTTGACTATGATATTGGTAGATTTGAGTGTTGTAAGACCCTTAGTTTTTAAACTCTAAATTATGCAATTTTAGTATATTTTGTGTTGAATTGTTGTAGCATTTAACTCAATTTTATTTTGGAAATTAAGTACCAAAAACATATTTTGTTAGAGTTTGTAATATATTTAATATATGCATATATTTATAATATATATATAAAGCAGAAACATTTCCCTTCCTGCCACACAAACTTTTTTCTTTCTTTCTTCCTCTGTTTCACGAAACCACAGTGTTGGTGGTTTTCAAAACCACACAAACACAAACCACCACTTCTCGTCTAGATCAAAGCTTACATTCGAGAAGTGTCAGGAGGGAAAGTTACTTCTCTCCACATTATGGTGCTGGTGAGCTAGCTTTTGAAGTGACGACGCGAGCGAGATTTTTCGCCGTATTTGATATCGGTAGTGTAATACCCCGATTTTTGAAAGCGCGAGTGTATATTTTTTTTCAAAAATAAATTGATAAAACCAAATCCATAAGTAAAGAAAATACTCTTGGATAAAATATTTGGGTCGCAATACCACGACAAAGGTCATCAGTAATTACAAACAGCAGAAATGGTATTGAACAAAAATCCAAAGTATCCAAGTAAAATTTAAACCGACTAAAATACTTTGTTTCGAATACACAAGTTCCCTTTTTACAACAACAACTTTGAAATAAGAAAGGGAAAATAAATAAAATTCTTAAATAGAACCCTAAGCTGATCATTAATCTATCTGAGGGTGATTGGGTTCTGAGAATCCACGAGCGGCATCAAGCCCTAATGCTTTCAGTCACAAAACCAACCCATCGTTGTGCCACGCCTTAGAACGACCCTGGTTCTCATCTGAGGGCGAAGCCCAGATTTCCACAAAAATTGTAAAGGGTCACCAACCAAAATTAACAAATACCACATATCATTTAAATTTTAAATGCACAAAATCACCTTTCCACTTAGCATACATCTAGAAAGGGTTTGCATATGCTAAACATGCATAAACAAGGTTGAAAAATGAAGGTTCGGACAAAACTGCACTATTGTATTCGAATACAGCATATCAGTATTGGAATACATATGTGAAAACAGCAGAAAAATAGCAAAAACTGCAAAATAGCACAAACAGCACAACTGTATTCGACTACAACCTCCATGTAAACGAATACAGATGCGAAAACAGTGAAAAATCCAGCAGATTTTATATTCGAATACAACCCCCTTGTATTCGAATACAGTTGCAAAGTCAGTGGCAAAACTTTGATATCTGTATTCGACTACACCCTCCTCGTAGTCGAATACACTTGCGAATACGCAAGTCAGATGCAAAAACAAGTCATCTGTATTCGACTACAACCCCGTTGTATTTGAATACAGCTGTAAAAATGACAGATTTTCAGTTTTAAAAACACACCAAACTCATTCAAACACCTTCAACAACAATTCAATCAATCACAAACACCAAATATGGCACAATTCACACACCACCATAAAGTATGTATGTACAATCCTCATAACATATTAAACATGACTTGCGTGCCAAGCACTCTAATGCAATGCGTATATGCCAATGCACATGATTCCGGAATATCACCAAAACTCTCCACGAAGGGGCGTAGATCATAATTGTACCGCCTCTCACGGGCTGATGTACTAATTAACAAGGTGCAGTCGCTCACAGACCAGCACGATATACTAAAGTGTAGCTACTCACAGGCTGTACACTGTTTTCTAGTGTGCAATCGCTCGCAGATCAACACAACAAGAGTGCAGTCTCTCACAGATCAGCACGACGCGATAATCCCCGCAAGGATAAGATGAAACAACAATTCAATGGCATCATCCCGTGGCCCATCCGGTCACCACTATCACCATGGCACCATCGCGGTCACCATGTGCTATGAAATGCATGAGCATACTCTGACTCTTGACACAACAATCAGTAAGTAAATGCAGCGATTAAAAGATTGCCCATTTTTAATGCTCATTTAACACTAATGATTTTCATATTTAACACAGAGCATACCCAACGCATATAATTCCTCAAATCACAGGAAATTCAATCACCATATACACCAATCTCATCAATTCATTTCACACCAAATCAAAATCCACACATAAATTGCATTTATTCAAAACCCCACATTTTCAAACATCAAGCATATCTCAACATTCATAATATTACCCATGAACACAACAATCACACCAAGCAAAAATCACCACTACCCACACCTCAAAACTCATTAAAATTCAATTTCACTATTTTACCCATAAAATGCATTAAATTCATTTCCCACAATGTTACACTTTAAACACACCAAATTTATTTTCCAAAATTTTCAACCATAACACACCAAATCAAAACTCCAAATTGTTAAACATAAACCACCAAATTTCTTTTCCACAACTCACATAAAACCCATTAAATTCCTTTTCCCCAATTTCACACATAAACCCTATCAAATTCAAACTCCACAAATACACATATAGAGTCCTATATGCAAGCTAAAAATTTGGAAGGAGCCCTTACCTTCTTTGTACGGCCCCGCGATTAAATTCCGGTAAAACTTCGCTTCGCACGACGCTTCCAAAGTTGGCTCACTAGCACCGTACCGTGGCAAGGAGCAACTTTCCCTTCTGTAACTTCGTGAGATTGAGCTCAGAAGTCGAAGAAAAGTGGAGGTTTGTGTTTGGCGGTTTTGAAACCCACCAAGACAATGGTTTCAAAAAAGAGAAAGAAGAAGAGGATGGCGTACACGGGCAGGGGGAAAAATGTTTCTGTTTCTTTTTCCTTTTATTCCTTCACACACACACACATATATATATACATATATATATATATATATATATATATATATATATATATATATATATATATATATATATATATATATATTACCCCAAACCAACAAATATCTAAAACTCTCACACACACCACAACTATTTTGAGAAAAATATCTACTCTCGTTGCAACTCAATTGATAGATAAGATTTTTAGCAACTAGAGTTATTTTTAACAAAACTGTCGGGTATTAATATTTCTCGAAACATAAATTATTCTTCGACAAATAATTTTCACCGGATCTCAAAATATATATATATATATATATATAAATATATATATATAATAAACATATAACAAACTCTAATAAAATATGCTTTTCGTATTTAATTCACAAAATGAATTAAAATTGGGCTAAATGCCTCAGCAATTTAACACCAAATGTAACAGCCCGATTTTTCACAAAGTGCGAGTCTATTTTTTTTTTTCTCAAAACAAATTTATAAAAATACCAAGTTAAATCCATAGATGAAGAAAATACTCTTGGATAAAATATTTTAAGTCGTAACACAAACGACAAAGTCATAATTAATTACAAACAGCCGAAATAGTTTTTGAAATTACAAATCCAAAGTATTTAAACAGAAAAATACACCGAGGGTATGAGACTTATCAGACATAGCTCATATCCCTGGGGTAACCTCTATCGGCACCTGTGCAAACATTTTAACTTCTCCAAGTCACTTCAAAAAAAATATTACACGGACCCATCATAAAGAAAGTCAAGCTAACAATATAGGTATAGGTACAGTCTTTCCAAAATAAATAAATACAACCACCAAAAGAAAGACACATAGTCCCTATACAACCACCTAATCTGATCATGCTACAAAAAGCTAAACAGCCCGGGTGATCCCCCACGCGCTCCGCAAAATCCTCCTGACACAGCTTCGATCAGGCATGACTAACTACCTTCCCCTCTCCAGGTACTAACCGGTAGAATGGTCCTGAATCTCTTTTGAGGGCAAAGCCCAGATTTCCACAAAATTGTAAAGGGTCACCAACCGAAATTAACAAATACCACATAACATTTAAATTTTAAATGCACAAAATCACCTTTCAACTTAGCATGCATCTAGAAAGGATTTGCATATGCTAAACATCCATAAACAAGATGCGAAAACAGCAGAAAACAGCAAAAACAGCAAAACAACACAAATAGCACCATTGTGTTTGACTACAACCTCTGTGTAGACAACTACACTTTCGAATATGCAAGTCAGAAGCAAAAACCATTCAACTGTATTCGACTACATCCTCTATGTAGTCGACTACACTTTCGAAAATGCAAGTCACAGGCAAAAACCATTCAACTTTATTCGACTACAACCTTGTTGTATTCGAATACAACTGTAAAAATGACAGATTTTCAGTTTTGAAACATTTCAAGCATGACTCGCGTGCCAAACACCCTAATGCAATGCGTATATGCCAATGCACATGATTCCGGAATATCATCAAAACCCTCCTCGAAGGGGCGTAAATCATAATTGTATGGTCTCTCACAGGCCAGTACTAATTACCGAGGTGCAGTCTATCACAGGCTAGCACGATTTACTAAAGTGCAATCTCTCACAGATTAGCACGACACCATAATCCCTGTAAGGGTAAGATGAACCAACAATTCACATGGAATCATCCCCCGTACGGATAAGATGAACCAACAATTCACATGAAATCATCCCTTGGCCCATCTGGTCACCACTATCTCCGACGCGATAATCCCCGAGAGGATAAGATGAACCAACAATTCACATGGAATCATCCCGTGGCCCATCTGGTCACCACTATCACCATGGCACCATCGCGATCACCATGTACTATGAAATGCATGAGCATACTCTGACTCTCGACACCACAATCATTAAGTAAATGCAGCTATTAAAAGATTCCCCATTTTTAATGCTCATTTAACACTAATGATTCTCAAATTTAACACATAGCATACAAAACGCATACAATCCTCAAATCACATGAAATTGAATTCACAAATCATTTTGAATTCAAATCACCACATACACAATCTCATCAATTCAGTTTACACCAAATAAAATTCACACATAAATTGCATTTATTCAAAACCCCACATCTTCAAACATCAAGCATATCTCAACATTCATAGTATTACTCATAAACATATCAACCATACCAAGCAAAAATCACCCACACCTCAAAACTCTTTAAATTCAAATTCACCATTTCACCCACAAAATGCATTCATTTCATTTCTCATCACATTACACCTCAAACCCATCAAATTTATTTTCCCCAACCTCACAAATTAGATCCTAAATGCAAACTAAAAGTTTGGAAGGAGCTCTTACCTCGACGGTAGCTCGAACGGCCGATTACGGAACCACGATTAAATTCCGCTAAAACTTCGCTTCGCACGACGCTTCTAAAATTAGTTCACTAGCACCACAACGTGACAATGCGCGACTTTCTCTTTAACCACTTCGCGAGAGGAAGCTTAGATCTAGGTGATATGTGAGGTTTTTCGTTTGGGGTTTTTGAAAACAAAACAAAGAAAAGAGAGGAAGAAGATGGAGTAATTCGTATGCAGGTAGGGAAAATGCTTTTTTCCTTTCTTCCTTTTCTTTCATATATACATATGTTAGTCATAAAATAATATTTATCCCAAACCAACCAATTTCAACACTCTCACACACACCCCAACAATTTTGATAAAAATATCTATACTCATTAAAACTTAACCGACATGTAAAATTTAAGCAACTATAGATATTTTTAATAAAATAGTTTGGTAATAAATTTTCCGCAACGTGATTAATTTATTTCTCGCCAAATAATTTAAAATAGGACCCACAAAATATTTATGGCATTTAAACATTCAAAATAACAATAAAACTAGTTTAAAAGCCTCATAATTCAACATAAACACATCAAAAATACAAAAGGTACATTTTAAAATTAAGGGTATTACACCAAATATACTAAAATTGCATAAATTAGAGTTTTAAATTAAGGGTCTTACAGGTAGCGGAAACAGTTGTAAAAGCGATAACTAAGGTAGGGGCTCCTTCCAAATTTCTAATTTCCATATAGGGACTCTATATGTGTGAAAAATCAATTCCGACGTGAATATATGTATTTTGAGTGTAAATATGTTTTGTTATATGTTATGAATTTATGATTAAATTTGATGTGATTAATGTGTATGTTTAATGTGTGAATTTGTGGAGATTGCGTTTGCGGTGTTTATGTATTCATAACTGTTAATATGTGTGTTGTGAATTTTATTGAGGAAAAAATGTTTTGAGTATACTCTATGATAAGCTTGAAAAATTGTTAGTGTTAAATGAGTATTAAAAATGGGGAATCTTTTAATAGCTGCATGTAGTTAACGATTGTGGTGAAAAGAGTCAGAGTGTGCAACCCCAAACTTAATCTATTTCTTGTCCCTAAGCAACAATTAATTTCAGATTTGGTACAGTTAAAATCAAACTCAATTCTCAAAGTCTTAGCTACTACAAAACATTTATCATGCTCCATGGTTGCTTACAAAAAACAACACAATTTGTACACTTTAGCATTCATTCATCAAGTTCAACTCTCTCTTCACACAATCTCACCAAAATTTCTCTCAAGTGTTTAGAAGGGTTTTGAATTTATCACTCAAATCCTAGAACATGTATCACGCTACCATAGGCTTGAAAAAATTCTAGTTAGCAAACAGAATGCAACAAACACATACACTTTTGGAGGACTTTCGGGTTGTAATGGGGCTTAGGTAAGGGTAGGACATTTTGGGATAGTAGGCTTTACTACTTGGAGTTAGGTACACATTTTCAAATTATTCTACCACTTTTTTGTTTCTTCACATTTTCATTGTGGAGATTCTCAAACATTGACAAAAGAACCAAGATGTTATTTATCAAAGTACACAAAATGATGGTTTTCTTCTTTTTTTTTTTTTTTTTTTTTTTTTTTTTTTTTTTTTTTTT
>JBBPBQ010000001.1:32411816-32490546 GCA_037974755.1 Cicer yamashitae | reverse complement strand
TTTGTCTTTTTTCTTTGATTTTTTTTTTTTTGAGAACCATTACCCCAAACTTAAAAATTTGCTATCCCATGAGCAAGCCCAAACTTAGAATTTTACCAAAACGAGACAAGTTTTCCTCCCTAACTCCAAGTAAGGTGATTGAATTAAAGTCAGGTCTTTGGCTTTTAATGTGGCTAGTAACCGAAAGAAAGGGCAAGGCTCAAAGGGGTTATCAAAGGATAAAATTTGCATAGGGTAGTTAGAAAGGCTCAAACGACCAAACAAAATTGCCTCAGTGTATGCATAAATTACAAGTGATGCAAGTTAGAATTAATGCAAGTTCTGAAGGGATAACACATGTCTGGATAATCACACAACAAAGAATTAAAGTGTTTAGGCCCAAAAGCTCACAGCTAGGATAATAAGAGACATTTATGAATTGTCAAAATAATGCCAAACATCTCACTGAAAAGTTTAATTTTTTTTTTTTAACGAATGTCAGGACTTCCGCAACCAAAGAGTAATCAACAATGTATGCATTAGTGAACTCGTCGAATTGAGCAATGACATGAGCAAAGAAATAGAATTTAAATTTCAAAATTTGAAACAAATAGTTTAAGACTAGCTTCAAGTTGTTAAAAATTCTTCATCATAGTGCATGTTTACACACAGTTAAATAGAAACAAATTCAAATAAGAAAAAATAACATTGCAAAAATAAAAGTTACCTCTACCTATGGGTTGCCTCCCACGAAGCGCTTCTTTATGGTCGTTAGCTTGACGCCTCAACCATTGTCAAGGTGGCATATATGACAGAAAGAACACATCATCCTTCTTCTTCTTTTTGTTTGGTAGAAATTCCATGAACTTGAGAAATAAATGATGTTGCTTCCATATCCTTTTCAATTGGTTTGCACCTAAGGTAAGAGTAACAACCTACACTAGGTTTGCACTCAAACTCAATCTACACGACACAACTAGCTTCATTGGGGGCTAAGCCAAAAGGTGTCCTCCTATCCCTTTTCATAGGATTCCTAATAACTTTACACGCTATCATATCTTGTAATACTCACTTGTTCCATTCAACATGATTTCGTCTACTATCAACAAGAGATTGGGGATCATTAGTCCCTCAATTGGTTAATAGGTAGCCGACAACCATGATGGTTGTAAAGCCCTAGATTTTTCAATAACACCCCAAATTTTATAATAAATTATTTTATTAATAAAATAGAATTTAAAATAATTAATTTGGCGTTAAGGTTATTTTAGAATATATATTGATTAATTTTCCTTATATGTCTATTTTCTATGACGTGCTAATCTTGTACACATTTGACTAAATGAATGATATAAATAATAAATATTATATTTTATTATCTTATATATTTCGCTAAAAATAATAGTATTTTAGTGTACATATTTTAAAGAATAAGATTTTATGCGATTTTACGTGTATATGTACGTTCGTAATTAATGCACATATTTATATTTTAATTAATTCTAAGTATCTCATATTTTAGTTATTTATATTTAGGATAGTAATAATATTATGTTTGATTTCCTTTATTTTTATATACTTGTTGTGGCATTGTGATTTTATATATATTTATTATGATTTAGTGATTAATGTAAAGTAGCAATGTTATATTTATTTATTTTGTGATTTTGACTATTCTCTAATGATGATAGTATTTTAATATGAGTATTTTGAAAAATAAGTATAATTATAGTGACTATTTTGAATATGAGAGTTTCAATTGTTAGTAATATGTATTTTTTTTTAAAAGGTTAATTATTTTAATTACTCCAATCTATCATATATTAGTTATGAAATATTAGTAATGTTTTGAAAATTAAATGATGTTTGGAGGAGTATTAAAAATGAGAAAAATGAGATTAAGTAACTATTAATTTTGTTTTAGCAAAATAAAAATAGTAATAGTAATAAAACAAAAAAAAAAAAAGTAAATAAAGAGACCAATGGGTTTGACCCATGTGTGAACCCTAATTGTTAACAAAAAAAAATTGTGACAGACTTCCTCTTCTTCTTGAAAGAACGGAACCTTCTTCTTGAAAGAACGCAACGCATACATTCTTCCTCTTCTCTAAAATTCATTGCCACCAATTCCTTGCCTTTTGAATCGATCCCAACCTTTATCCCACACAAAATCGGCCACTGAATCCATTATTGGCATCAGTTTTATCAATCGTTGCTCCGTTTCTTCAGAAACAGCTCCGTTTCCTTCCTTGGGCGAGCTGTTTTTGGCCGATTCCGATCACCACGTTTGTCGTTTCAAAAAACTGACATCGTTTTTGGATTCCTCTCGTTGAAACCTATAAGAAGCACTACTCATTTTCATTTTTCGATGAAGTTGACGTCAGACCCTTCCGGCGCTCCGACGAGTCGGTGAGACCTTTTCTGTAGTTTTTCTCGTCGTTTTGACTCCATTTTTGTTCCTAAAATTATTATTAATTATTTAAAATTTATTTTTATGCTCAGTATCATTTATCAGTCACGTCTCGACGATTTTGTGAACTCGCCGTTATTCGGATTCGCTCGCTTTGTCGTTCTGCAGTTGCTGTTGAAAATTTCCATGGATTTCTGTATTTGAGAAAGCGTCTAAATTAGGTAAGGGGTGAGAGAGCGTTTGAATTCATGAGTATAATATATTGTGAGAAGAACAGGAAAATCGTATTTCCCAACGATTCATCCGGGGCTTGCTACGTACGGCAGTAGCCCTTTGAGTGATAAATCAATTAATGCAAAAATATGGAACTTGTGAGATTAAAATATAGAATAGAAATATTTGTAAGGTGTTGATTGATTTAATTTCTATAAATGTGTGGTATTTGATATTATTGTGATATTAGATGTCGAATTAATTTTATATATATGTTTGATTAGATAAGTTTATGTGATCTGATAATAAAAGATGAATGCGCTGTGATAATTTTATGTGATGATGATGATGTATGAATAACAATTGTGATTTTATAAATTTGTGATGAGTTATGTAATGATGATGATGTGTGATTTATAATAGTGATGTTATGAATTTGTGATGAAAATATCGAAGTAACCCATGATGAAATAATTGTGATTCCAATTTGTGTTTGAGATGACGGTCTTAATGGAGTATCATAGGCCAACGAGGGGAGAAAATAAATATTGTGAATTTGTGAAGTGGAGATTATTTTGTCATCATATAGGTAGGGCCTGACAAGCCTAGCGATTCCGGGGAAGTACAACTGAATTGAGCCTGATCGTGGCGGTCTACTGTGAGCCTTAAGGCAAGATTGTTAGACCTTGGAGGTATTCGGGTGGGGAATTCCTAGGTGACTTGGAGGTAGCACTCCAAATGTCGGGAGCTACCATGCAACACACGTTTACCTCGACTGTCGCGTATATGTGTCTCGGGTTGAGTTGAGGGGATCTATGAGGACAGGGCCAATTTCAATTGTTCGTCCACCAGGATGGTGGCATAGTATCATGGCCTCCTAACCATGTACTTCAGAGTTAGAATGGTACCACATTGTGAAGTAGAGTCTAAGCTCATGCATAGCATTGCATTTTTGTGTGATTGTTTGTCGTAATTAATATGTATTGTGTGCGATGATAATTTCTTAGATGATTTGATGTTATTGTGAAATGTATTGATTTTCCTTGATTTTGACTATATAATGTGGTGTTTTTCCTTGAAGAATGTTTGTGTAATGATACGGTTTATTTATGATTAATTGCGTGTTCTTCTTACTTATATTATATTATCAACATGGTTTCAAAACTCACCTCCTTCGTTGTTTGTGTTTGACTGGCTTGGCCCTGCGTTTGCGAAATCGCAGTTGTTACAGGTTAATGAATCTTGAAGTTCAAGTTGGGAGGAATCCCGCTCTGATAGGTGATACCGGGAATAAGAGTTGTAATTTGTATTTTACTTATTTAATTTGAAACAACTTTTTGTATGAAAACCTTATAAGAACTAGTAAGTTTTTAGAATTAAATCAAGTAATTATACTTAAATCAAACTTATTGAGATTGCACTATTTTATAGAAGTTAAGAGTTTAAAGTGTTTTTATTTTATTTTTGAGATACGTGATATTTTAAATTAATTGCAAAAGTTTTTATTCCCTTGAAAACATATTTGTTTTATCCGCTCCGAATTAAAGTTAAAAATTATATTATAAATTATTATATATTATTTTGGGGTTTAGGGTGTCACATTTTCCATTTGTTATTAAGCTACATGTGTAATGTATTTTCCACCTAATAAAATTTTAATATATGATTTTAAATGTATGTAAATTTTAAATAACATTTTTGAAATATATATAAATTAATAAAAAAAAATTGGTAGTATCAAAATTAGACTTTTGTGTAGAATTATATTGCTCTTTTACTAAATTTATTATTTGGTAGTATTATTTTTATTTTTTTTTAGTTATTCATTTAAATGCATGTATATGGTATGATTTAACTTTTGTTCAGAAAAGAAATATTCAAATAATTATAAGGTAGTAAGACAAAAGGGCTTGGCCCATAGGTGAGATATTAAAAAAGGTATTAAATCCCTGACTACCTAATATCTATATAAAAGGGAAGAATAAACTATATTAGTAGAGTAAAGAAAAGAAAAATCAAAAATAAGAAAAGGAATGCCGATTCAGTGCTTGTGATGGCGAAAGAGAAAAACCACTTCAAGGAAAAAATTGGTTCCGGCAGTACAAAGTTGTGAAGCAAACTTACTTTGATCTTACTTCAATTTCGCTCAAATATTATTGGGTGGTTTCTATCTTTATGCTTGTTTTATATATATATATTTTATTATTAATTTTATTTTCTCAATGAGTCAATTGAGATACTTTTAGTTAACATATTAATTTGATGGAAAATTATATTTAATCAAATTTCATGGTATGAAATTTAATATCTTAATCTATTCTCATTCCCGAAGAAAAAATTACGCCCTTCAAACTCTGTATTTGTAATTTGTTAAATTTTAAAATTTCTAAATTATTTACTTGAGACATTCAATAATACAAAAATATTTTCAACGCCCAAGTTGCTATGAATTTGTAGTTTAATAAAGTTTTAATGATAGGGTGGTGTAATAATAATAATAATAATAATAATAATAATAATAATAATAATAATAATAATAATAAAATAATAATAATAATAATAATAATAATTTGGCGGTATTATCTACTTACAAGAATTTTGTAATTAATTAAATGAAGTATATGATTTATTTATATCTTTGCAAAATAAAATATATATATATATATATATATGCATGTCTATTTGCTCCGTGTTTGTTATATGGAGATGACCCTTACTTTTGGACAAATGACATCCCGAATTCGCTTTCGCACCTAGAGGAGTTTTCGAAGGAATAGATGGGGCATTTCTTTTAATTTCTAGGATGGGTAGTTGTGGTCAGCTTTAGGGACTTTATTTCTATTAGACTCTAGTTATACCATTTATTATTTTTTCTATTCAAGTATGATATACTTGAGTATTCAATTGTATGATTGAGATACTTGATGATTTTTAATTAATTATGGAGTTTTTGGTTGAGTTTATATGTGTGATTATGTATTTTGCTTGCACGAGAATGGAAATATTTTCATGAAAAACAATTGACTGAATTTTAAACGTGTTATTTTGAGATAATTTCCCAAAAAGTTGGATGTTACATTGGTGGCATAGACCATCTTCACCTCACCGTAATAGTGCTGCATGCGTGTTGCACTTTAGGTTACCTTCAGGCAAAGGGGACCAACAATCCCCTCAAGGTCCACTGAGTTCCCCTTAGTTTTCTATTGTTCGAACCAAGTTGGTTTAAAGAACTATGACCTTTACGTGTTGATGATAACATCATTATTTTGTGTTTAAAGCACTAATGCTTTGTTTTGGTATGCAACTTTAAGAATAAGTTATTCCTTATGAGTTCACACTGCATCCTCTGATATTTGATATAAGTTAAGGGAACACCAAGATTTTGCTTTGATTTTTGTAATTTTATGTCTGGTGATTCTGTTATTGCAACAAATGCTTTGATTAGTTTGGTTGTGACGACTACAACAAGCCTCTAACTATTCTGCCTCTAATAAGTGTGATAAGCAAGTGATCGTCTACCTTTGATAATTGCAACAAGCATTTGATCGTCTGACTTTGATAAGTCAACACTCTAATAATAGTCAACGCTCTGATAAGTCAACACTCTGATAATAGTCAACGCTCTAAAGAAGACAAAGATTTGTTGAATCCTCTACTAAACACCATAAAGGTCTATGCGACATAATATGATAAAAATATCCTCTGCTCCTTCGGTCTCCATATCAAGATTCACATAATAAATTTTAAGGATATTTTGAACAAGGTTTAATGGCAAATCAATCTCAAAAGATTTGATACGAAACTTCATGATACATATTGATTTCTTGAAATTATGATAACGCTCATAAACCCTAAAAATCTCTATAAAAGAACGTGCAACTCTCATTGAAAAGTACAAGTGGTTAGAACCAAGTTGGTTTAAAGAATGATGCCTCTTACTTGTTTTGATGACAACAAAATTAGTTTGTGGGAACAATTTGATGCACTAACATTTTGATTAAGTGTGCAAGTCTTAGATCAAGTGAATTATATAGATTCTTATGTCTTATCCTCTAATATTTGACGAATACAAAGGAACAACAAGACTTTGCTTCACTCCACTTTTCTGAGTCTGATTGCAACACTCTGACACCCGCCTCCAATGATGCGAGTGACGCTCTATGTTGGCTGACTCCAATAATGCAAGCAATGCTCTCGTTTTGGAGACTACGAAAATACATTATACGTTCTATTTCAATTGCCTTTGTTGAACACAATTATGCTCTTTTCATCTGCCTTTGATAATATTGACAAAGCAAGTGTGTGTCTACCTCTGATAAGCTTAACAAGTAAGTGACCATTTGCCTCTGATAATCACATCATCACTTCAGGCATCTACTCGTCTGACTCTGATTTTTGTTATACACTCTGATGAAAGTCACCACTATGATGAAAGTCAACGTTCCAAAGAAGACATAGTATTTGTGCATCATTTGATGAATATCCTGAATCTGATGTTTGTCTAAAGATCTTAAGACATGCTTTGATCATCGTATCCTCTACT
The DNA here is from genome assembly GCA_037974755.1 of Cicer yamashitae. NCBI lineage: Eukaryota > Viridiplantae > Streptophyta > Magnoliopsida > Fabales > Fabaceae > Cicer > Cicer yamashitae. The sequence continues at coordinate 32,483,401 of JBBPBQ010000001.1, read as the reverse complement.
TCCCAACTATTTTAAAGAGGATACGGTGAATCAATTAGATGAACCGTTTATGAGTTTTTATGGGAAATCAATCTCAAAAGATATGATATGAAACTTCATGAATTATGTTGATTTCTAGCAATCAGGACAACGATCAGAAACCCATAATTGATCTTCATAAAAGGACGTGCATTCCTCAATTGAAAGACAAGAAACACACAAGCTATAAGCACATCTACACTCTAGTTCATAATCATTCTTTCTCAATTTAGTGCTGAGAAAAGCTTCGGAAGGAACAAATTTGTAAACACTCATTTGCGAGAGCTAATTTAGAAAAACCCAAACCTTTTCTTTTGTGACCTAAGCCAGTAGTGGTTGTCTTTCCTCAACAGCTTGACTGTACAAAGCTAGAAGGTTGAGAAGATTGAACACAGTTAGTGTGACTAGTAGGTGTTCAAGTGTAAGATTGATTTATGGTAAAATTAAAGGTTTAAATCCTTTAAGTTGAAGGGATTAGACGTAGCTACCGTGTTGGTTGTGTCTTTCTGCTCTATTTTTATTTACCTACTCCTTCTTCTTTATTTTAGAGTAGCCACCTGAAAAATATTTTAAAGAGCAAACACAATTCAAACCCCTCTTTCTTGTGTTTCTCGTTCTACAAAAGCAACAATGTACCACAATAAGCACTATACAACCGTCTCTACACTCTTGCTCTTTATTTTTTATCTTGGCTAAGTGCAGAGAAAAATTTTATGAGAGTACAACATTGTAACACCCTCTTATTATAGTTTTTCAGAAAACCCTTAAACCTTTTTTTGTAACTTGGCCCGGTAGTGGTTGCAATTCTTCAACAACTTGACTGTACTAAGCTAGAAGCTTGAGAAGACTTGAACAAAATCAATTTAACTAGTAGGTGTTTAGTGGAAGTGTAATTCAGTTGGTGAATTAGTGGAGTAAATCCTTCAGGTCGAAGAGACTAGACATAACTATTGTGTTGGTGATGAACCAGGATAAGTTGACTGTGTCCCTATGTTTTTATTTCATCTTTATTTTTCAACTTTGAAGAGCTGGGGATCTAAACAAACTACCTCTTGAAGAGCTGATGAGTTCACTCAGATCCCATGTGATTGACCTGGTTGCAGATAAGCCCAAAAAGAAGTCAAAGTCCTTGGCTAACAAATCCCAAGGGAAGAAAACAAACTCCAAAGCTCTACAAGCTATTAATGACTTGGAGGAATGAAAATTGGACGATCAAAGTGAAGACACATATGATGAAGAGTTTTCCTATATCTCAAGAAAAATCTAGCACATGTGAAACAACAAGTAGACTTTAGACGATTCAAAAATAGCAAAGAAGGAAGTGAAAAATTAGACAAGAAAAGAATCATCTGCTATAAATGCAAAGAACCAAGTCATTTTAAATCGGAATGTCCTAAAATTGAGAAGGGAAAATCTCAAAGAAAATACTTCAAGGCAAATAATAAGGATCTTATGGTTATAGATACACACTCTGACTTTGATTCTGACAATGAATCAATTGATGAAGAAATTGAGGTATTATTTGACCTATCAAATAATGGACTTATAGATATGGTAAACGAGTTTCTCAACAAGAATCACAATGTTTCTTAAGAACATAAATCTCTCACAAAAACCCATGTCATCTTAACATTTAAAACAGTTCTCTTGAAAAGGAGTTTGAAAACCTAAAAAGAGAAAATCTAACTCTAAAAGAAAAAGTTCCAAAAGCTTTAGAGGATAGAGTTGGTACTTCTGTTAAGTATGAAAAAGTCTTTCAAAAATTTCTTGCTAATGACATAGACAAAAGCAAACAAGCCTCTATGACCTATAGTGTTATAGAAACAATAAACGAGGTATTTTTTTTCAAGAACCAAAGGAAACTCCTAAGGCTAACCTACCTAATATTGCTTGCGTATATTGCTTAAAGAAAGTTCACAATAAAAGAACTTGTTCTTTGCAAAATACAAGGAAAGGCAAGACACCTTTCAAAACTAACAAAGTAGGACCCAACGAATTTTGGGTACCTAAGAATAAAATGATCTATCTTGCAGATATCCTTAGCGACAAAGTTAAAACACCAACCACAGTAAATGGACAGCGAATGCTCACGACACATGATGGGAGAAAAAACTATGTTCCAAGACCTGACCCTCTAGAACGAAGCATTCATAGGTTTTGAAGGTAATTAGAAGGGTAAGATAATTGGGAACAACACATGAACCTCTTACAAATCAAGATCATCAGAATACCAACCTAGTTGGAAATACAAATATTCTCATCCAGACTCTTTGATCATAGGAAGTGCAAACGACCCTCTAAAAACCAGATCTGCCTTGAAAGAAACATCTACCTTTGGACTACTATTTGAAATTGAACCTACAACTATAGACAAAGCTCTATTGGATGATGGATGGATAATGGTTATGTAAGAAGAGTCAAATAATTTCAAAAGAAATGACGTATAGGATCTTGTCCCAAGCCTAAAGAAAAGAAGTATATTGAAACCAAGTGGGTTTTTAGAAACAAATTGAATGAGAAAGGTGAAGTGGTCAAAAACAAAGCTATAGGCAATCAAAATTGAATCCCAATAGAAAGGTATTGATTACACTAAAACTTTCGCTCTTATGGTAAGGTTAGAGGCAATCAAAATTTTACTTTCATTTGTAGATTTTAATAAAATCATTTTATATCAAACGGATGTGAAAAGTGCTTTCTTAAATGTTTACATAAATGAAGAAGTTTATGTCAAACCACCTCCTGGATTTGAAGATAATGAATTTCCAAAATATGTTTTCAAACTAAAGAAATCCTTGTATGGTCTGAAACATGCCCCAAGAGCTTGGTGTGATATATTAAGAAAATTCTTATAAAAGAATGACTCTGGAAGCAGCCAGGTTGACACTATTTTATTTAGAAAATCATCTCATAATGATTTTCTCATTGTCCAAAATTATGTTGATGATATCATTTTTGGTTCTACTAACGACATGCTATGCGAACAGTTCTCTAAGTTAATGCAGATGAATATGAGATGAGCATGATGGGAGAATTAAAATTCTTCCTTGGAATCCAAATTTATCAAAGCCCAAATGGTTTATTCATTCATCAAACCAAATACACAAAAGAATTACTTAGGAAATTTGAAAGGAATGAATGTAAGCCCATGTCTACACCTATGCATCCAAAATGTTCTCTTGATAAGGATGAGTCAAGTAAAAAGGTAGATCAAATGGTATACAGAGGAATGATTGGTTCACTTCTTTACTTAACTGCCTCTAGACTTGATATTATGTTTTTTTTTTTTGTGCCAAATTTCAATATTATCCTAAAGAATCCCATTTAATAGTTGTTAAAAGGATCTTTAGATATCTGAAAGGCATTACTAACCTTGGTATGTGCTGTAAGCCATCATCTGAGTACATGTTAGTAGTTTTCTACGATTCTGACTATGCTGGAGACAAGCTCGAAAGGAAAAGCACCAGTGGAAACTGTACTTTCCTTGGTGAAAATCTAATCTCCTAGTCAAGAAAAAGACAAGGGGCTGTTGCTTTGTGCACAACAGAAGCAAAATACATCTCTGTAGCCAATTGTAGCACTCAACTATTATTTATGAAATATCAACTAAAAGATTTGAAAATCAATGAGTAACATTCCTATCTTCTATTATAATACTTCAACTATATGTTTAACCAAAACACTTATTTTACATTCGAGAGAAAAACATAAAGAGATTAAACATCATTTTGTAAGGGATTATGTTTAGAAGGGTGTTTTAAATATTAAATTTGTCACTCACGATCATTCACTACCCTCACGTCTTCCCACACTTTCTCTCTTTCAAACCTTGGAACCTCTTGGAAATCTCTTAACTTCTCCTGCTTAAATGGCTTCAAGTTCATCCTCAAACCCAACACTCGGAAATGTCACTTATGTTCCTACTAGGCAATTCAGTCTTGACTAGTTATAAGTTCTCCATGAACTCCAAGTAAACTTTGAAAATCTCGTTGAAAATGGCTTTGATTTTATTGAGGATTTTGCTGGTATCGGTTGGTCTAAATACTTTAACCTAGAAAAAAAAGGCTTTGGACGTTCTAGTTAAAGAATTTTGGCAATTTGTTTACACTAAAGGAGAAGTATCAAGTACCGCGCTAGAATTTCCTATTAAGATTACTCAACAATCCTTAACAGCTCTCACGAGACGTTCTAATGAAGTTATGTTGCTTGAGAATGGTTATAAGTTAAGGGTTGGCTCATTCAAAATCAATAAGGATATGTTTGAATATCCTAAGTGAAGGTGCAAACAAGAGAAAAGGGGGTTAAATTGTGTTTGACAAAGTTGATAACTTTTTCATCAATTGATTAAACTGGTTTCAGACTTGATGATTTACTTGGAGTAGAAGCAATAAGAAAACTAAAGAGTGCAGGAAGAAAGTGATACAAGTAATTTATCTTAGTTCACCACTAACTTCGTTTCATCCTGTCCCTTCACTCTTAAGGATTTAATCTACTAATTGAAAAGCTTGAATTACAAAGCACCTGACCTTCCAAGATAGTTTTCTCAAACAACCTAGCAACACTAGACTTTTGGGGAACACACCCACCTTGACTCTACTAGCCAAGTCTTCTCCACACAATCTAACAACCCAGATTGTTGAAGTCACACTAACACCACTATTGAGTTTGAATAAAAAGGTTTGAAACTTGAGCGGTTGCTTCTAACAAGCTGATTATAACAATGACTACCATACTCTAAGAAAAACACTTAGAAAATATATCTCATTTGAACAAGTGGTTCTCTCTTTGACCTGTAAGATGAATTTGGAATTTTGAGCTTGAGTTCTTACTATTTTCTGATTTTTCGATGATCTTTTTCTTCAGCCTTGAGTATGTATTTATAGATAAAATTAGGTCTTCAATTTAGTCCTTGAACAATATGTTTTTTGATAATATGTTCTTTAGCCAATTCTTTATTTTTGAATTCAATCTGAGCAGTTCTTCTAGATTGATTACGTTCATATTTGTTAAGATTGAGTTTCTAAATTCTTCATATTGATATTGTTTGTATTTTGTTTCTAAAATCTTCTTGTAAATAATTCATATCTCCAAAAGGATCAAGACTATCTTCCACACCCGATTTTGGAACATATGAGGTCATGTGTCATCAATTATAGGTCAAAAAGGATAAGAACAATTTCCTACCCTAGAGTCATCACAATAGTACTGATGAGAACCTCCCTCATTCTGTCCCTAGAAGAAGTAGGAAGCACTCACCAAGAAGAACACATGGTTAGTTCATCTACAACTTTGTTCAATACATCCAATGTCATCAAGATGAGACTGATCTTTCCTAAGAAGTGCATTTGACCTAGTCGTGATACTAGAAGGACCTTTGGCTAAACTAGTGGATCTTAGGCCATTCCTTCTGTATATGAGGAATCTTATGCTCCTTTATCTAAGGAAGACAACAAATAAGTAGTTCTAGAATACATAAGGATGTGTTAGTCCAATAAAGACATAACTCATGTTTGCCTTCCTCTGCCCAAAGTTGCTCATGTTTTTGAAAAGATGCAAAGAAGGGTTTCGAAGACATTCTGTGTAAAATGGCGAGGAAGAAGCAACAAACATCAATGAATATTAATGAACATCTTCAACCAGAGCCTCTCACTCTCCCTACCCAAAATACAAACTTAGCTATCCATCCTTCTCATCCTGCACCTACTTCCTCAATTGACTCTGACTCTAACACCTCAAATGAGATGAATAAGGAAACATTAGTCGAACACTTTGCAAACCTCCAACATAGAACCCATGCTCTCCCTCTCAAGACCACAAATCCAAACCCAACGCCATCAGCAACTGAAACTAATACTCCACAAAGACCTCCCAACTCTAACATTCCAGAAACACATACTTGTTGGAGCCAAGTTGCTTTTCCATTTTTAGTTTTGATGTCAACAAAAGTATTTTATGAGAATAATAAATTTTGATTAATGGCTTCATTAACAATCCAAAAATTGGAAGAAGAAAATCAGTGGAAGGTATTAGTGGAAGGTATCAGAAGAAGCAACCAGAGGAATCGACCAGAGGAATCTTGGAACCAAGTTGGTTTTACATTTAGAGTTTTGATGTTAACAAAAGTATTTTATGACAACAATATATTTGACTTCAAAGAGTATGAAAGAAGATTTCATCAAAGATTTGAAGAATATTTGAAAAATATTTTAATGAATATTTGATCAACATTTAATGAAGATTTGAAGAATATTTGGTCAACATTTAATGAAGATTTGAAGAATATTTGATCAACATTTAATGAAGATTTGAAGAATATTTGATCAACATTTAATGAAGATTTGAAGAATATTTGCTCAACATTTAATGAAGATTTGAAGAATATTTGATTTGAAGAATTTACAAAGTCAATCTACACAAAATAGGAACAAAATCCATATGAAGAATTTACAAACTCAATCTAAACAAGATACAATTCAGAATTAAATAAGGACTAAATTGAAGTCCAAATTTTCAATATAAATAGACACTCAAGGCTGAAGGAGAAAAGCATCGAAGAGCAGAAAAGAGTAACTCAGGCTCAAAGTTCTCAATTCATCTTAGAGTTCAAAGAGAGATACACTTGTTCAGGTTAGAAATATTTTCTGAGTATTCTTTTCTTAAAGTGTGAGAGTTATTGTTATTATCAGCTTTGTTAGAAGCAACTACTCAAGTTCCAATCTTTGTATCCAACCCAATAGTGGTTTAGTTCCTTCTTCAATCTGGGGTTGTCAGGTTGTTAGGAGAAGACTTGGCTTGTAGGGTCAAGGTGAGTTCCTCAAAAGTCCGGGGTTGTCAAGCTGTTTGGGAAGGCTGGCTTGGAGGGTTAGGTGCTTTGTAATTCAAGTTATTAAAGCCTTCTGAATGAGGGGACTGGATGTAGCCAAGTTAATGGTGAACCAGAATAAAGCTATGTGTCAAATTATTTATGCTTTCATTGTTTGCTGCTTCTGAATCCGATTGCTTTTACTCCAAGTAAGTCACCAAAACCAAACTAGTTTTTTTAATTATTTATAAATTATCAAAAAGTTATCAACTTGGGCAAACACAATTCAAGCCCTCTTTCTCGTGTGTGCACCTTCAATTGGCACCAAAGATCGGTCTCAAGGCTGAGCACTTTACAGTGTTTGAGAAAAGATCCAAGGGTTCAATAAGAATGGATCCAGTGAAGAAGCTGTTGGAGGAAACATCAACAGACCACCTCTTTTTGATGCAGAACGTTTTGAGTATTGGAAAGAGAGGTTGAGAAGTTTCTATATTTCACAAGATCCTGAACTTTGGGACTTGGTGGAAGATGGTTATATTGCTCCGAAGAATACTGATGGTATTGAAATTCCAAGAAAGGAGATGAATGTTGATCAAAAGAAGATGTATAAGATGCATCATAAGTCCAGAACATTCATGATAAATGCAATCACCTTCAAGGAGTTTGACAAATGCACAAACAAAGAGACAGCAAAGAGTATTTATGGTAGTCTGATTCTAACCTATGAAGGAAGCAAGCAAGTTCAAGAAGCAAAGGCCAACCTCCTAGTCAAAAAGTATGAGTTGTTCAAGATGGAAGAAGATGAAGACATTGAAACAATGTTTTCCAGATTCCAGACCCTGGTCTCTAGATTAATGGTACTTGAGAAGTGTTATACTACTGCTGATCATGTGAAGAAAATTCTTAGGAGTCTGACAAGTAAGTGGAGACCTAAGATCACTGCCATTCAGGAAGCAAAGGATCTGAATACTCTAAAGCTGGAAGAATTAATCATCTCTCTCAGATCAAATGAAATTGAGCTTGAAGAAGATGAGCCCAAGAAGAAGAACAAGACTCTGGCCTTGAAATATAAGCAGAAGAAGGTTCTAAAGGCAACATCAATTTTAGAGGATAGTGATTCAGATAATCATAATCTGAACTCAGAGGAAGTGGAGATTTCTTTCATAACCAGAAAAATTCGAAAGATGTGGCACAACAGAAAGAAGAAATTTCCCCAAAGATATTCCAAGGAATCTAATAAAGGGAATGATGATAAATATGACAAGTGTAACACTCCGACCATTACCGTTAGTGGGACTGTGTGGAGGCGGTACTTATCCCCCAGGTACCGGGCTCGAATCCCACGGAAGACAAAAACTCGTTATTTCCACTAGGTGGTGAGGGGGGACGAGAAGACCGTGAGGTAGCATCACCGGTAACGGGAATGGCCGGGGTGTTACAACAAGAAAAGCATGATCTACTATGGATGCAATGAACCTGGACATATCAAGTCAGAATGTCCAAATATGGAGAAAGGAATAAGGAAAGATTCTAGACCCAAGAAGAAGAGTTTGATGGCTACATGGGAGGATTCTGAGGAATCCTCTGTTGATGAACAAGCAGATTTAGTTATGATGGCTCATACCAACTCTACCTCTGGATCCAACACAGATTCTGACTCTGGTAGTGAATCAACAGATGAAGAAATTGAGGTATTTTCTGAATTTACTCGATCTGATTTAATTACTGCTATAAATGATTTTTTAAATATCAATCACAAATTGTTTTTAAAACTGAAAAACACTTAGGAAAGAAAATACAAACCTAATTGAAAATGTTAATGTTTTAAAGAATCAAAGTAGTGAATTTAAAACAGAAAATACAAATCTGAAAACTGATATTAATGAACTTAAAATAGAGAATGCAAATCTGAAAACTGATATTACTAAACTTAAGACAGATAATGCAACTCAAAAAACTGATATTACTGAATTTAAAACAGAAAATACAAATCTGAAACCTGATATTATTGAACTTAAAATAGAGAATGCAAATCTGAAGACTGATATTACTGAACTTAAGACAGATAATGCAACTCTGAAAACTAATATTATTGAACTTAAAACAGAAAATGCAAATCTGAAAACTGATATTGCTGAACATAAGGCTGAAAATCTAACTCTGAAAAGTAATTATAGTTCAACATCAATTGAAAATACCACATGTAACTCTTATAAGCATGAATAAGTATTTCAAGATTTTATTGTTAATGGTATGGAAAGAAGCAAGTATGCATCTATGATTTATGGGGTTAGTAGGAATGGTAAAAGAGGAATAGGATTTCAAGAAAAAGTAATTGAATCTAAGTTTATTCCTTCTGATGATTTATGTACTATTTGTCATTCGAAAGGTCACACTAAAATATCTTGTCCTATGCTAACCACATGGAAAGACAATAAATCTTTAAGATCTAACAAACCAGGACCCAATCAAATTTGGGTACCAAAAGATAAAATTGTTTATGTTGCAGATGTTCTAAGCAATCAAATTGAAACACCAGTGCTGGTGCCTGGTCAATGGATGCTTACAATATATGAAAGAAAAAAGGTGTATGTTCCAAGCCCTACCAAACAGAAGCCAACTAACTCTGGTGGAAGAAGGACTGGTCAACACAATACTTATCAGAACCAGAACCATATGATGAACTAGAAATATCAGAAAAATATGAAGTATCAACATAATCAAAACTGGTAGAGAAATCACACATATGAACAAAATCAAAGCTGGTAGAGAAATCACACAAATAACAGAACCAAAACTACCAGAAGAATCAGAATTACCATCAGTTCCAAAATTACCAAAGGAACTTGATACATCAACAAAAACAGAAGTGTTAGATGCACAATCAGAATCGGGAGACTTTCAACACTCATATCAAGTTCATCAAGACTACAAACCTGGATCAGAATCGGGAGACTTTAAACACTCCAATCAGAATCAGAATCGGGAGACTTTCATCACTCCAATCAGAATCAGGTTGTGTTGAGAAAACATGGCTTGTACAGCCAATGTGTTTTTGTTCCTTAAAAAGTATGTAGGTGTCATGTTCTTTTGAGAAAACTAGCTTGTAGGGTCAGAGGTTGTGTAAATCAAGTTTTGAATTAGTGGATTAAATCCTTCTAAGTGATAGGACTAGACGTAGCTACCAAGTTGGTGGTGAACCAGAAAAAATTCTTGTGTCACTTTAATTCTGCAATTTTTATTTTACATCTGCCTCTAATCATTTAACCCTATTGCTACTACTTTTATTATAAGTAAGTCACCGAACCCGAACCAGTTATAAATAAATTAGCAAAATGAAACCAACTTAGTAAAACACAATTCAACCCCTTGCGTCTCACCTTACTAGCTCAAGTCCTCAATAACTTAGTCTCTAACATAACATTCGTTTACCTCAAGAAATTTGTAGGTTTTCATGATGTCTTGTGAAGACTTGGCTTGTAGAGTCAAGGTGTTTGTGTTCCTCAACAAGTTTATAGGTGTCAGGTTGTTTAGAGATGACTAGCTTGTAGGGTCAGGTACTATGTAATTGAAGTTTTGAATTAGTCGAGTAAATCCTTCTAAGTGAGGGTATTGGATGTAGTAACCAAGTTGGTGGTGAACCAACATAAATTCTTATGTCACTTTAATTCTGCAATTTTTGTTCTACTTCTACCAATGATCACATAACCTGATTGCTACTACTTTTATTTTAAGTAAGTCACCAAATACGAACTAGTTTTAAATAAATTAGCAAAACGAATCCAACTTAGTCAAACACAATTCAACCCTCATTCTCTTGTTTTCAACTTCAATTGGCACTTTACAGTGTTTGAACAATGATCCAAGGAATCAACAGACCATCATTGTTTGATGGTGAACGATTTGAGTATTGGAAGAACAGGATGATGAGTTTCTTTATCTCACAAGATCCTGAACTTGGGGACTTAGTGGAAGATGGCTACACTGCTCCAACAAATTCTCATGGTACTGAAATTTCAAGGAAAAAGATGGATGTTGAACAAAAAAAGATGTACAAGATGCATCACAAGTCGAGAACCTTCATGATCAATGCAATCACTTTCAAGGAATTTGATAAGTTCACGGACAAAGAAACAACAAAAAACATCTATGACAATTTGGTTTTGACTTATGAAGGAAGTAAGCAAGTTAAAGAAAAAAAGGCCAACCTCCTAGTTATAAAGTATGAGTTGTTAAAGATGGAAAAAGATGAAGACATTGAATTTTTTTTTCTAGACTCTAGTCTCAAGATAAAAGGTACTTGAGAAGAGTTATACTGTTGTTAATCATCTGAAGAAAATTCTTAGGAGTCTGCCATGAAACTGGAGACTTAAGATTACAGCTATTCAAGAAGCTAAGGATCTCAATACTCTTAAATTGAAAGAATTGATTAGCTCCTTCAGATCACATGAAATTGAGATTGAAGAGGATGAGCCCAAGAAGAAGCCGCCAACTTTGGCCTTGAAATCCAAGTAGAAGAAGGTTCTAAAGGAAACAACAGAATCAAAGGATAATGATTCAGATGATCAGAATCTGAACTTAGAGGAAGAGGGACTGACTTTGATATCCAGAAAAATTCAGCACAACAGAAAGAAGCAATTTCCTTAAATATATTCCAGGCAATCCAGTAGAGGAAGGGATGAAAAACCTGACAAGAAAAACATCATATGCTATGGATGCAATGAATCTAAACATTGTCAACTTTGAATGTCTAAATCATGAAAAGGGAAACATCGGAAGAAAGGTCACTCTAAATTATCTTGTCCAAGGTTAAATACAAGGAAAAACAAGAAACCTTTCAAGACTAACAAACTAGGACCCAACCAAATTTGGGTACGTAAGATTCAAAATCATCTATGTTGTAGACGTCCTCAGCAGGAAAGTAGAAAGGCCAAATCATTGGACAAGGCATAGTTGGTAATGGAACCTCTCCTTCTATTAAAGATGTTTTGTTTGTTAAAACTCTTAAACATAATTTATTAAGTATTAGTGAATTAAATGGTAATAATTATGATATTATATTCAATCAAAACACATGCAAGGCAATTAGTCAAGGATAGATCTGTACTTTTTATAGGTCCTTGGCAAAAAAACGTATATAAGATAAATCTGTTTAGTCTAGAGAAACAAGATGTTAAGTGCCTAATGTCAGTAAATGAAGATTAATTAATTTGGCACAAAAGGTTAGGTCATGCAAACCTTAGATTAATCTCAAAATTGAATAAACGTCAACTAGTTAGAGGTCTAACTAAGCTTATCTACAAAATTGAAATTATATGTGAAGTTTGTCAAAAGGGAAATCAAACAAAGAACTCTTTTACCCCTAAGAACTTAGTCTCTACCTCAAAACCTCTTGAGCTCTTACATATAGATCTCTTTGGGGCAGTGAAAAAAAATTCACTAAATGGATTGAAGTATTGCTATGTGATAGTAGATGATTACACTAGGTAGACTTGGGTAAAATTCTTAAGAAATAAATATGAATGCCACGAAGTGCTTATTGCATTTTTCAAACAAGTAATGAATGAAAAAGGTCTTAACATTGTAACAATTAGAAGTGATCATGGAGAAGAATTTGAAAACAAGTTCTTTGAAAGCTTTTGTGATGAGAATAGAATTTCTCACAATTTCTCCTCTCCTAGAACACCACAACAAAATGGAGTTGAAAGAAAGAATAGATTCCTTCAAGAAATGACCAAAACCATGCTCAATGAGATGGATATTGCATAACATTTTGGGGAAGAGGCAATTAACATTGCATGCTATATTCAAAATAACATCTTAATTAGGTCAAAATTGAATAAAACACCATATGAATTATGGAGGGGTAAAAAGCCTAACAATTCCTACTTTAAACAATTTTGTTGTACTTGTTATATGTTAAACACTAAAGACAACCTTGGAAAGTTTGATTCCATATCACAAAAGTGCTTCTTCATTGGATACTCTGAAAGATCTAAAGCTTATAAAGTTTTAATAGGGAAACTCATATTGTGGAAAAGTCGATACATGTTAAATTTGATGACAAACAGCTTGACCTTACAAAGTCAAAGCAACTTGATGACAGTTCAGGTTTACAGGAACCAGAGGAATCAAATGCAAACAAACCTGAAGAACCTAAAAAAATCATAGGATACAAGTAAATTAGAAGAAAATGACAAATCATAAGAGGATGAATATGACCAAATTAGAACCAGTCAAAATGGAGATCTGGATGCAAGTACAACTCATTCCATCTCGAAACTCTAACCATTAGAAATGCAAATGATCATTTGAAGACCAGATCATCACTGAAAGACACAACTTTTTGGTCTCCTATCATCAATTAAACCTACATTTGTTGATGAAGCACTAACAAATGATGGACGGATCCTTACATTGCAAGAAGAGGTAAATGAATTTTAAAAGGAATGATGTTTGGGATCTAGTACCTAGACCAAAGAAAAACATTATTGGAACCAAGTGGATTTTCAAAGAAGGCATTGATTATACTGAGACATTTGCTCAAAGGCCAGGTTAGAAGCTATTTTTATCCTACTCTTTTTTTATGCAATGTTAAAAGTGCATTTCTAAATGGGTATTTAATTGAAGAAGTGTATGTTAAGAACCTTAGACCATGTATTTAAACTTAGGAAATCACCGTATGGTCTAAAACAAGCACCTAGAGCATGGTATGATAAACTAAGTAACTTCTTGCTTAAAAATAGTTTTGAAAGAGTACAAGTAGACCAAACCCTGTTTAGAAAATCAACAGGAGATGACATTCTTATCATTGAAATTTATGTTGATGACATTATATTTGGATCTACTAATGGCACTCTTTGTCAAGAATTTGCTAAGTTGATGCAGCTTGAATTTCAAATAAGTATGATGGGAGAACTTAAGTTCTTCTTAGGGATTCAAATTTCGCAAAGTCATATACATTCATCAAACCAAATATACAAAAGAGCATCTCAAGAAGTTTAAAATAAATGATTGTAAATCTATGGCTACACCAATGCACCCTACCTGCTCACTTGAAATAGATGAATCAGATCAGAAAGTTGACCAAAAAACCTATAGAGGAATGATTGGATCAATGCTTTACCTTATTACCTGTAGAATTGATATTATATTTAGTGTGTTTGTGCAAGATTTCAGACTAATCCAAGGGAATCTCATTTAACTGTTGTTAAAAGGATCCTTAGATACTTAACAGGTACAACAAAACATAGCTTGTACTACAAGAAATTTACTAAGTTCAAATTAAGTGACTATTGTGATGCTGATTATGCTGGAGATAAATGTAACAGCCCGATTTTTTTTTTAAAACAAATTCAAAATTCATAATAAAGAGAGAAATACCTTTGGATAAAATATTTAAGTCGTATCACAACGACAAAAGTCAACAATAATTACAAATAGCGGAAACGGTTTTGAAATGAAAATCCAAAATATTTAAAATAGAAAAATAAACCGGGGATATGAGACCTATCCAATGTAGCTCATACCCCTGGGGTATTCTCGGCAGACGCCTGTACAAAAGCACTGCCCCAAGAATTTTAACTTCCCCACGTCACATCAAAAAGTGGTACAAGGACCCATCAAAATAAAAGTCAAGCTGACAATATATAGTATAGGTACAGTCTTCCAGAATGAAATAAATACAACCACAATAGATAGACATCTAGCCCCTATACAGCCATCTAATCTGATCATGCTACAAAAAAACTATAACCCAAGTGATCTCCACGCGCCCCACAGAAATCCTTCTGACACAACAGTAGTCAGGTAAGTCTAACTCCGTTCCCATCTCTAGAGTACTAACTGGTAGGACGATCCTGATTCTTATCTGAGGGCAAAGTCCATATTTCCACAATAATTGTAAAGGTCACCAACCGAAATTAACAAATATCACATAACATTTAAATTTTAAATGCACATAATAACCTTTCAACTTAGCATACATCTAGAAAGGGTTTTCATATGCCAAACATGCATAATCAAAGTTGCAAAATGAAGTTTTGGACAAAACTGCACTGTCATATTCGAATACAGTGCTATTTCACAAGTCAGTAGAAAAATTGAATATTTGTATTCGACTACACACTGCTTGTAGCCGAATACAACTACTAAAATTTGCAGACTTTAGTTTCGAAAACGTTTCGCAATCATTCAACACTTACCACACAAAATCAATCAATCACACTCATCAATTAAGGCACGATTACAAAAAACAACCGAGTATGTATATACAACCATCACAGTATATCAAACATGACTCGCGTGCCAAGCACCCTAATGCAATGCGTGTATGCCAATGCACATGATTTCAGAATTCCAAACCAAAACCCTCATCGAATGGGCGTAAATCATAATTGTACAGCCTCTCACAAACCAGTACTAATTATCAAGGTGCAATCTCTCACGCATCAGCACGATCTACTATCGTATAGCCTCTCACAGACCATCACAACTTTCGATGCGTGCAATCGCTCACAGATCAGCACGACTTACAAGAGTGCAATCTCTCACAGATCAACACGACGCGAAAATCCCCGCAAGGATAAGATCAACCAACTATTAATTTGGCATCATCTCGTGGCCCATCACGGTTACCACTATCACCATGGCACCATCGCGGTCACCATGTACTATGAATGCATGAGCACACTCTGACTCTTTTCAACACAACCATTAAGTAAATGCAGCTATTAAAAGATTCCCTATTTTTAATGCTCATTTCACACTAATGATTTTTCAAATTCAACACAGAGCATACTCAAACATATTTACTCATAATCCCGCTATTCACAGCAAACCACATTAATTCATTTTTTCCGCACAATCCACACATAAAATACATCTCAAAAATTCATAATATTAATTATGAACACATCAACCACCAAATTTAATCTCCAAAATTTTCAACCATAAATCACCAAATTTAAAACTCCACATTCTCAAACATAAACTACCAATTTCATCAATTCAATTTCATCGGTGCCAACGGTCTCGATTCCTTTTCGAGACTCAAGGAGCTAACTACATAAACATGAATATTTATAACAATTTAATTTCCTCAACTCCACATAAAACACCTTAAATTCCACAAATTCACATATAAGGTCCTAAATGCAAACTAAAAGTTTGGAAGGAACCCTTACCTTAATTATAGCTTTTTCAACCGTTATCACTACCACAAACCAACACACCGAAAAATCTCGCTCGTGCCGACACCTTCAATCAAATAGTGTTTGACTTTGTCAAATTAGTCCTTGAGACTTTAACTACCTTACAAACCCTTTCTTACTCCTAATCCCCTTAGAGTATATTTACTAAAGAGTTTAAAACGAGTAAGGACTAATAGTATTATTATTCACAATACACACTTTCAACATATAAAAATATATTTTTAGAAATCAACATTTTTTCAAAACTCCATATAAACATTACTAAAGTTTTCATTATTGTAATAACTTCAATTTTTTTTTGATTAAATTTCTAACTCCGGTTGAAACTCATTTAATTAAAATCAACTCATTACATTACTCAAACATATTTAAAAGTTTTTTTTTATATATATATTTTTTTTGACAGAGTATTTGAAATATTTTTCCTTCAATATAAAAAAAATATGTCCATCATAAACAAAAACAATAACAATATTAACAACAGTAATCTCTCCATCTCTCTCCATCTTTATTAGTAACAAAAGAAAAATTCAAAACATACACCTCCCTTCATACACACAAAGCCACGGTTTTCATCCAATGAATAGGGGATATCTTTTTCTCTTTTTCAACCTTATCAACACTTTCATAAATCAAAAGATTTTAAGTACAAAATTTGTAACCCCACCCATACCAACAACACTACAACACGGTTAAAAGGGAAAAAAACTTAGATCCTTTAAAATCTAACATCATTAACACTAGATAAAGATATTTGAGTTAGAAAAATTCAATGAGTTAACCACCTCTCACACTACCCATTTCAGCCCAAAAAGTGAGTAAGTTAAAGATGGATTTTCTTACCTCAACTAAGGATCAAAAGCACCACAAGAGCAAGACAACCAACTTTGATTTACAAACTTTCTTGAGATTCAACTTAAATCTTTCAAAAATTGAAGCTTTGTGTTTATATTTCTCTACCTCCAACAATTTGAAAAAAGCAAAAAAAAGAGAGCAACAGAGAAAGGGAGGAACGTAAAAAGAAAGAGGGAGGGTGAGTGGTTTTTTTTTGTGAAGAAAAAGAAGGAAATTGATTTTTACTTTCTCTCTCTTTGTTTTCTTTTTTCTTTCCTCCTGTGTCACTATATACATATATGCTACTAGTTTAATAATAATAATATGTGTTTTCTTTCTTTCTCTGTTTCCCATATATATATACTACTATTTTAATAATAATAAATATATATATATATATATATATATATATATATATATAACTAACTTATACTAACTTGCTATATATATATATATATTATTACTACTTATACTAACATATATACATATATATTACTTACTATCATAATATTATAATATTATATATATATATATTATAATTAAACTAAATCAATAAATATCTAAATATTTTTACACACACCTCAACTATTTTGATACGAATATCTATCCTCATTGCAACTCAATTGACAAGTAAAATTTTTAGCAATTAGAGATATTTTAAACAAAATAGTCCAGTAATAAATTTTTCGCAACGTAATTAAATTATTTCTCGCCAAATAATTTTAAACGGGTCTCATAAAAATATCATTGGCATTTAACATTCGAAATACCAATAAAGTTGGCTAAAAAGCCTCAAAATTTAACATAAAAACACATCAAAAACAAAAAGTACAAATTAAAACTACGGGTCTTACAATAAAATTGAGAGAAAAAGCACAAGTGGAAACTGCACATTTCTTGGTGAAAACTTAATCTCATGGTTAAGTAAGAGACAAAGCACAATTGCAATGTCAACAACAGAGGTTAAGTACATTTTAGCAGCTGGTTACAGTTTTCAATTGCTATAGATGAAACATTAACTGGATGATTACAAGATTCTGGAGAGTAACATTCTCATATTATGTCACAACACTTCTACCATTTGCCTAACGAAGAACCCGATCCTATATTCTAAAGCCTAACATATAAATCAAAAATCACTTCATTAGGGACTTTGTTCAAAAAGGAGTGCTAAATATCCAATTTGTAGACATTGAACCCCAATGGGCTGACATATTCATCAAACCACTAGCTGAATATAGATTTGACTTCATTAGGAAAAATCTAAACCTTACCTTTATACCTGAATGATGTTGTGCCAAATTTAAAGTAGTTTAGGTTCATACTATGATCAATTTTATATTGTGTTCATTATATTAAAACAAACAAAAAAAGGGCAGATACATAAAATAAAATAAACGTTTCACTTTCAAGTGTTTTGTCTGATGACAAAAAGGGGGAAAGATATTTGAGAACAAAAATATGGGGAGATAATGAAAAAATTACTTGGACTTATCAGGAGCTTTAAGTCAAAGGGTAGATAATGAAAAAATCGACAAAATCTGATCACAATATCTTCTTCTCCTTCGGTCTCCATATTAAGATTTGTAGAATCAATTTTAATGATATTTTTAACAAAGTTTAATGGCGAATCAATCTTAGAAGATTTGATATGAAACTTCATGATACATATTGATCACAATATGTATCATGAAGACAAATCTTTTGCGCATCCTTTGCTAAACACTGTGACGGTTTATGCGACATAATATGATCACAATATCCTTTGCTCCTTCGATCTCCATATCAAGATATGTAGAATCAATTTTAAGGATAATTTTAATAAGGTTTAATGACGAATCAATCTTAGAAGATTTTGTACGAAACTTCATGATACATATTGATTTATTGCAATCAGGACAAGGGTTAGAAACCCTAAAAATCTGTATAAACGAACGTGGAACTCCCAATGAAAAGAGTACATGATTATATTCTCTTAGTTATGAGAAATATTTTCTAAGAGTACATGATTATCAACACCCCCACCCCCATGTGAGAGTTATTCAAAAAACCTTTAAACTATTTTTTTTGTATCATAGCCCAATAGTGGCTTAATCCCTCAACATCTTAAGTGTACTAAACTAGAAGGTTGGGAATACTTGAACACAGTTAGTTCGACTAGTAGGTGTTTAGTGGATGTGTAATTCAGTTGGTGAATTAGAGGATTAAATCTTCTAGGTTGAAAGGACTGGACGTAGCTACCATGTTGGTGGTGAACCAAGATAAATCGATTGTTTCGTTCTACTTTATTTTATCTCTAGTTTTCAACATTTTTTGATAAAACCGTTTTTTAAAAGTTAAACACAATTCAACCACCACCACCCCCCCCCGTTCTTGTGTTTCTCGTTCTACACCTATCACTTTAATCCAATTAACGAAACACAATTGCTTGAAACATGTCACATAGCTTATTATATGCCCACATAGTATGAAACACCCATTGGGTACCAAACTGAAACACTACGTAGGATGCTAATAAACTAAGTTTGAAACAATCATCATCGTCGATGACTCCCTAGTTTCACCAATGCCATCAAATCCTTGATTTTCTTCAGTCGTACAATTACACCAAACCACAAATAAGCTTGTTATTTTTTCCTTCAAATAAGCTTGTTATTCTGACCATTCTTAATGCATTCAACATCCCAAACAAAATCTTAATCTCTCCTAATTTCCACGCTCACATGGAAATTAATTCATCTCCTCTTAAGATACAATATAAGGTCTTACTCATTCTCGACAATCACCGTGTTAGTAGTCTTACTAATGAAAACTCTGCTACTCATTGCACAATATTTTTAGTAAATCTTCAAACACTTTCGTCCATAACTTGAGTTATTAAAAACTTGTCCACCTTAACTCCCTTGATTATACAAGCTTAAGGTACCACTTGGTCCTCCATCTAGACTATTCCATTGAAAGGGATGACTTAAAGGTCAACCATTTTAGAGTCCCAAATCAAATCTCGATTAATCTCTCCAACCTATTCAAAATATTCATGCTCTTTGGGTGATTACTAGCTTTTAACAAACAAATAAAGCTTACATTGATACAATCTCTAAGAATTTCTTGTACTATATACTTCCAATTTCCCTTAATAGTAACAGATGATTAAATACATCAAGGCTTAACCCCTTACATTTGCCCAAAAATCACTCCAAATTCACACTTACCCATCTGAAGTCACCATCTATACTTACTATCTCCTGAACTACATTGAGATTTGTGACTTACATATGGAATATCTGTAACACACCAATATTTTCACATGTATTTTATGTACCTACACCTAAATCTTAGTAATTATCTAGAATTATTATTTAATGATTTATTCTATGTGATCATGTATTAAAAGAAAATATGCCAAGTGTGTCAAAAGTATCTAGAAAATATTACTTTCGAATAATCATATTAAAAGTAATATTCCATCATTATTGAAATTGATGATAAGGTGTTTTATAATTAAATTCATTTATTGATAAGGTATGTGTACGTTATTGATAATTAGGTGTTTTATAATTAAATTCATTTATATATAAGGTATGTGTACGTTATGTTTTTAATTAGCAAACATTAGCTAATTTAATTGTTTGAATGTATTTGGTTCTTTTAGAATTATTCTTTTAGAATAATATTTCATTCAAACAATATTAAATAGATTTTATAGGATATATATTTGGAAGCTATTTTGACTATTTCAACTCATTAGTTCTAAATTCTTCTCTCATTCATAGTAAATTAAATTTCTATTTTACTCCATTAATTACTCACCGTAAACCTTTTTTTTTTTCACTCTCAATTCTAATTTTATTATTTTTATTACTATTCAAAACACCACCAATTTATTATTTTAATAATGGTTTTTAATTTGTCATTCACTACTCTAATATACGTTATTCAATTCCATGAATTCTAATTAATACCATTTATTTTCTATCAACCGTGTTATGTTTATTAAAAATAAAAAATAAAAAAAAACAGGATTTCATGCCCTCCGGTCACAATAAAGTACTACTACCTCATATTCTCTCTACTTGTACTATCACTATCGACAGAGCTTACAAAATCCAAAAACTCATTTCGTATTCCTCTTCATTCTCATCTGTTTTATTTTCACAAAACAAACTTGTTTCAAAAATGGATCACCGTGGGAATGACACCATAGCTACAACGGAGCCACCACTATGGTGAAAACTGGTTAGTCCTTTCCCCACTATATATCTTCTATTTGGGTTTTTCCTTCACCCTTAACGTCAATCATAAATTTTGAATAAAGCTACAAATT
This sequence comes from Cicer yamashitae, assembly GCA_037974755.1. Lineage (NCBI taxonomy): Eukaryota > Viridiplantae > Streptophyta > Magnoliopsida > Fabales > Fabaceae > Cicer > Cicer yamashitae. The sequence continues at coordinate 32,462,214 of JBBPBQ010000001.1, read as the reverse complement.
AAATTTAATTATAATATATATTTTGTTTAAATATTCACTATGTCTATGTCTATAACGCATATTATGATTGGAGAAATAATATATATTGTGTTGAATTTAGTAAAATTGTTTTATGTTCTTATTTGATACAATCATTTTAGATATATTTTTATAATAATTCTAATTTTGAAAAATTCATATGATTTTGTATTAAAAATTAAAATTCAGTTTTATGTCTTGTGCAAATTTCTTTTGGCCTGCATTTAAACTTTTAATTTCACTTAGAATAGATATCATGTATATTCCATTTTAACCATATAAACAACAATTATGTAAAACAAATAGAGGTATTATATATTGTATATGATAGTTAACATTTGTTTTTGTTTTAAGTTGGATTAATTCATATTCGGTTAGTTGAAAATAGATGATTTGTGCATATTATAATTTTTTTCTTTCATGGTCAAAAGTTTTAAATATTGTTAGTTTTAAATATATAATCCAAATTATAAGGACATCATTATTTGTATATAATAATTGTATATTATATGGTACCTTATTTTAAGATTTTATTATGAATGATAAATAATTTATTTTATTTGGGTTGCTTGTTGCGTCTGCTAATTATTAGTTGCGATGATCGACAAAATGAGATGCGGAATTGATAAGATATCCATGCTCGGTGTCGTTGCAGAGTTCCTTATGCCTCGTCACGTTGTGTAGAATCTCCAATCAAGGTAACGGGTGAGAGGAGGTTCGACTTTGTGAGTGTAAAATAACGTGGGATGAACGGGAATACCGTAATTCCTAGATATTCATCCGGGCTTACTACGTACGATTGAGCCCTATTGAGTAATAAAAATTAATTAATAAAATATGAACGGTAATAGTGAGGACTAAAATATAATTTAGCAACCTATAGAATTATTGTGAATCTATTTATATGAAGATTGCATGCTGCCTGATTTTATGAAATGTGATGCTGATTGTTACTGTATGAATGATTTATATTGGAGTGTCCTTGCTATTTGATTGAAATCGTGAAATTATTTGAATGTGCTACCTGTTTGATTTTTTATTGCGATTGATAAAATTGGATTGTGCATTGTGAGTAGAGTAAACCAAATATTGAGATTGTATTGTGATTGACTGATATACATATATAATGATGAATATTGTGAAGTCAAATTGAAACTTATTGAGTTGTGATGATCGAGTAAGTTTGAGATATGTCAAATTGAAACTTATTCAGTTCTGATGATCGACTAATATATGTTGATTTGTTTTATGATTAATTTTTTTTATAGGTGTGTTTTCTATGATGTGCTAATCTTGTACATATTTGACCAAATATGTTATATGAATAATAAATATTATATTTTACTATTTTATATATTTTTCTAAAAATAATAGTATTTTAGTGTAAATATTTTAAAGAATAAGATTTTTGGCGATTTTATGTGTATATATGAGTTGGTAATTAATGTCATATTTTCTTGTATGTTTAACTAATGTTAAATGTACACATATTTATATTTTAATTATTTTAAGTATCTCTTATTTTAATTATTTATTTTATAAATAATTATTTGAGATATTAGTAATGTTGTGTTTGATTTTCTTATTTTTATATATGTGTTATGCCATTGTGATTTTATATATATTTATTACGATATAATAACAAATATAAAGGGTGATTTGTTTTATAGTTTTGATTATTCTTTAATGATGGTAATATTTTAATTTGAGTGTTTTGAAAAATAAGTATTATTATAGGGATAGTTTTGAATATAAGAGTTTTGGTTGTTAATGTGTTTTAAAATATTAATTACTTTATTTTTTGTGTTTAAAAAAAATAGCTTTGGTAATTGTTGGTAAAAAAAATAAGTAAAATGTGATTCATGGGTTAAGACCATTTTCTCCATTTTCCCCCAAATTTAAATATGTTGTTTTATTCATTTAGCAAGTCAAATAAACATACTTCCTCAGATTTTTAACCATCCCAATTTCTCTCTAAAATACCCAACTTCTCCGTTTATAAAATTCCTTATTTTGTATCGTTCTTCTTCACCGTAACTCCGATTTGAGTGAAACCAACGCCAAAACGACCGTGCGAAAAGTGGCTATATTATCCACGGATTGGTTTTCGGATTTATGGTAATTTTCCTTGACCGAATTTCGAATTTAGTTTTTAGAGTAGTTTCTCATAATTTATTTTTGACGTTTACCCATAAACTGTCGAGTTAGATCGATTGAAGGATAAAGAGTCAAAGAACAAAGGATGTTTGCTCATGGAATCTTATTCGTGTGTAAAAGCGTCAAAATAAGGTAAGGGGTGAGAGAGCGTTTGAATTCATGAGTATAATATATTGTGAGATGAACGGGAAAACCGTATTTCCCAACGATTCATCCGGGGCTTGCTACGTACGGAAGTAGCCCTTTGAGTGATAAATTAATTAATGCAAAAATATGGAACTTGTGAGATTAAAATATAGAATAGAAATATTTGTAAGGTGTTGATTAATTTAATTTCTATAAATGTGTGGTATTTGATATTATTGTGATATTGGGTGTCGAATTAATTTTATATATATGTTTGATTAGATGAGTTTATGTGATCTGATAATAAAAGATGGATGTGTTGTGATAATTTTATGTGATGATGATGATGTATGAATAATAATTGTAATTTTATAAATTTGTGATGATTTATGTAATGATGATGATGTGTGATTTATAATAGTGATGTTATGAATTTGTGATGAAAATATTGAAGTAACCCCTGATGAAATAATTGTGATTCCAATTTGTGTTTGAAATGACGGTCTTAATGGAGTATCATAGGCCAACGAGGGAAGAAAATAAATATTGTGAATTTGTGAAGTGGAGATTATTTTGTCATCATATAGGTAGGGCCTGACAAGCCTAGCGATTCTGGGGAAGTACAACTGAATTGGGCCTGATCGTGGCGGTCTACTGTTGAGCCTTAAGGCAAGATTGTTAGACCTTGGAGGTATTCGGGTGGGGAATTCCTAGGTGACTTGGAGGTAGCACTCCAAATGTCGGGAGCTACCATGCAACACACGTTTACCTCGACTGTCGCGTATATGTGTCTCGGGTTGAGTTGAGGGGATCTATGAGTACAGGGCCAATTTGAATTGTCCGTCCACCGGGATGGTGGCATAGTATCATTGCATCCTAACCAAGTACTTCAGAGTTAGAATGGTACCACATTGTGAAGTAGGGTCTAAGCTCATGCATAGCATTGCATTTTTGTGTGATTGTTTGTTATGAGTAATATGTATTGTGTGCGATGATAATTTCTTAGATGATTTGATGTTATAGTGAAATGTATTGATTTTCTTCGATTTTGACTATATAATGTGGTGTTTTTCCTTGAAGAATGTTTGTGTAATGATACGATTTATTTATGATTAATTGCGTGTTCTTCTTACTTATATTATACTATTAACATGATTTCAAAACTCACCTCCTTCGTTGTTTGTGTTTGACTGGTTTGGCCCTGTGTTTGCGAAATCGCAGTTATTACAGGTGAATGAGTCTTGAAGTTCAAGTTTGGGAGAAGCCCCGCTCTGATAGGTGATACCGGGAATGAGAGTCATAAGTTGTATTTTTATTGGTTTAATTAGAAACAACTTTTTGTATGAAACCTTATAACTAGTAAATTTTTGAAATTAAAGTTAAAAATTCTATTATAAATTGTTATATATTATTTTGGGGTTTAGGGTGTCACATTAGTGGTATCAGAGCAGGTTTGTCCAATCAGGTCTAGTGGGTCAAGTATCGGTTTAGTGTTAGTCAAATGTTAGTTGTGCCGCTTGTGTTTTTCTGGAGTAATAATTATTTTCACTAACATGTTTTTTTGGTTCCCCGTTATATTATTGTGTTAAATGTTATATGCTTTTATATTGTTATACATATTTTTGAGATTACTAATTAACTGTTTATTATTTGCTTACTCTGATTGTGTTATGGATTCTAAATTCCTACCTAAGTGAGTAAATAAACCATGAAATTACTTGTTAAGATTTGAGTTAGTTTTAATTGTTGACAGTATTATGTTAGTTACTTGTTGCATATTGCTTGCCTGCCGAACTATGAATTTTGCACTCTTGTTTTATGTGAATAGTTGGAAATAATAATTTTGATTGACCAACTGTATGTTTCAAGCTATTAATCTCATTCACGTAATCTTAGTTATCAAATGCCATACCACACCAGTTAGTTGTTTTAAAGTTCCATTTTCACCCTTAATCAATTTAAAATATTTAGTCTTGAGATGAATCTGTTTAAAGAGTTTGATCTACTAACTAATTGATTGAAAGATTGATTTCCGTATGGACTATATGTTTAAAACTTCAAGTATTGACTTTTACTATGTACAAATTATTATTATTTTGTTGAAACTCAATTTAGAGAAAAAAAAAGATGTTTTGTTCTAAACTTTGAGTTAGATAGGAAATATATCTCTTATGTTTAAGGTTTTAATTTTGACTAAAAAAATTTTTATTTTGATTTTATGTTGGCTTGTGTGAAGAAAAAAATCAATTTTAAATTGTGAATGTTAACTTTAAATCACTTGATAGTGTTGATGGTTGTATCTAGATGAGTAGAGTTTTGATATTGGTTTTGAAAATAATTTAGAATGATCGTCATGATTTTAAATAGTATGCAATTCATATTATTAGCAATAGTAATTCTTGAATATTAAAGGTTAGTAGAACTTAGAATTTTTTTTAAAATGACATTTTGAAGGAGTTAAAGTTTACTTATTTTGTAAGATGAAAATAACTTTTATTTGAATTACTCTTGACTATTTTAAAGAAATTAAATTGAGTTGAATTTTTGTTGATTTATAAAATAACAATAATTCTATACTACTGATTTTATTTAATGTTTAAAATAGCTTAAAATTTACAGCATGTTTTACTATGTCTTGTTTTTAAGAAAATTAAAAAGAGTTGTTTTTATGTTGGTTTAGGGGGTTGGCGTGAATTTTGAATCCTGAGGGTGTTCGGATATTTGTTCGAAATGATTGATTTTCTGATTCTGATATTATTAACTCATTAGAGTTTAACTTGATGTTAGAGCTTTAGATTTTACGAACTCATTAGTGATATGTAATAGTACTAATTATAAAGAAAGGGAGTCAAATCATAAAGTTTCTACTAATTGAGAAAGAGAAGAAAAACAAAGTTTTTAAAAGAATTATCTCAATAGTCAAACTCTTTTTGAAAAGTTATCTAAATTTTAGATTCTATAATCGATGTATTTTATGAGTAGAATGTTTTTTTTTAGTAGAATTATAGTTATTGTGTTATCATTGTTGAAATGTATATTTGAGTGTAATATGAGAAAGTGACATGTTGTTTCTACATCTTTTCTTGTTACATGAATTAACCTAACAAAATGGTATGTATCATGTAGATTGGTATGTGTAGAGTGCATCATGTAGATTATCTGTCCAGAGACTAAAATTTATTTTACCAATTTTTTTTAACTATAAAAATTGAATTTTTTTTTATTAGGGACCCCATTTTTAAGATTAGAATATGCCTTCAAAAATCTTTAAAATTGATGGTGTGTTATGCTTTAGACCAATTTTGTGCCTTGATTGAAACTGATGATGCATCTATAGACATGTTGAGTAGTTGGTGTGAGAGGAGATTGTTATTTTGTTGATTTGTCAATTAGTGTAATTCATTATCATAACCAAGTGTGTCTTATGCTTTGTGTCCTGTGCACTACTTTAATGTATATAAATATACAATTTTGTTTTTTTTTTTTGTAAATTTTTGAGAAAATTAGAAAATAAATTAGAACTATTTTGGAAGTGTTAATTTATTGGAAAACTTTTTATCTATCTATATATATAATTTAAATCTCCTTTCAAAATATAAGTTGAAAATAATAATTTTTATAATGATTAATTATTTAGAAATGTGTTTTTGACGATTAAAGTACGAGTGATTTTAGAAATCTTATAGATTTTAAAAATACATGTGATTTTTTTTATTTTTAATTGTATTTAGAAATATGATTGTTTTAGTTGTTTTATTTAGACGTGATTTATTGAAAAGCGATTTAAGGAAAGGGGTTTGAATTCCCAAGGATTTTTTTTTTTGTGTGCTAAATGTGTAACCTTTAAAGTGGTTTATGTGCTACTTGGAAATCTATGTTTTAGTTTGTTGTAACTTTTAAGTGATGACTACTTCAAAAGAAAATTTGAGCGTTATCAATTTGGAGCAGTTAGCCTTCTATGAGAGTATGTTACATGTGTTTGAATCATCGTTTGAGTTATGAGTTGAACGTAAAATTTTGGTGCTAATTTTTGGATTAACTATGTGAATGTGTATGTGATTATGTAAATATTAAATTGTTTGTGTTTCAAGTGTTCTAGTTGTTGAGAATTAGTGTATAGAGTTAGAGTAGTCGAGAGTATCTAAAAGTGGAATAGTTCTATATTTCTTCAATCGGATTATCGATTATATGTTGATGTAAGTGTCATTTCTTTTGTTGTTGCAACTAGTTGTAAATTACAAATAAATTATTGTGAATGTGTAATTAAGTGAGTTTTTAACTTGAAGTAAGGAGTAGGAGTTGTGGCGCCGCCTTCGCACTCCTGAACCACGTTAAAAATACTTTTAATTACCCATGTTTGAATTTGAATGACTGTAGTTATAGTTACCTTAAGTAGTTGACTACATGAGTAGGAGGGACTAGCTACCCCGATGACTCATCGTCGATAAAAGAGGCAACGATAACCCATTGTTATTATTGTTATAGATACTTATTAATTTTATTTTGGAAATAGTTAGAAACCATGTTCACCTCTTATACAACTTTGAGTGATTATGAGTCTTATGTGGCATCAATATTGAATGTTAATAACTAATTATGTGACGCGAATATTAGGTTGGTGGTGTGTACTTAAATTAAACATTCAATTAAGTATGTTTGATCTTCTAAGTAATTTGCTTAAAATGAATAAGGACATTGTGTTAGTATCTTATTTGTTCTATATTCTCTCATTTCATAAGGACTAGAACTATTGTATGAGTTCTATAAATGAATTTTGTATATAAGACTTTAAAATTAAGTTATACTTTGAGTGTGTTTGAAACCATATGTTAAAATATTTGTCCTATTTCACTATGATTATACGCTTAAGTGACTGCATGTTATTGAGTTGTTATATGCGTTTTTGTTTGTTATTCTTGAAGGTGTGAAATATTTTAAAAGTTTCTCTAGATGTCTAATTTTTTGAAACCTGTAGAGTAATTGTTGTTAGGATTTAGACATTCTTTAAAAAGACCAAAACTAGTAGAATATTGTTTAAGTTGTTAGTTGAACTTGATAGCGTATTTGATATGTGTTAATTGATTTGTTGTGTCATATTACCTTATCATGCTAGGATTCTTGACATGTTATGTCTAAGTTAGTAGAAAATGCCGTAAATACGTTATTATATCATTTGTGACTAAGTTTGAATCTTGAGGGTAGTTAGTTAGATATTAGTTTATTTATTATTCACCAAAAATTTCGAGGACGAAATTTCTTTAACGAGGGGAGAATTGTAACACCCTAAATTATATAATAAACTATTTTATTAGTTAAATATGATTTTAAATAATTAATTTGAAGTTAAAATTATTTTAGAATATATGATGATAAATTTTCTGACTAATTTTCGTTATATGGGTGTTTTCTATGATGTGCTAGTTTTATAAATATTAGATTAATTGAGCGATATAAATAATAAATATTATATTTTATTATTTGATATATTTTTTTAAATATAATAGTATTTTTGTGTAATATTTTAAAGAAAAAGATTTTATGCGATTTTACATGTATATACGCGTACCCAATTAATGTAATATTTTTCTGTGTGCTTGACCGACGTTAAGTATGCTCGTAGTTATATTTAAATTATTTATAATTATTTTCTATTTTAAGTTATTTATTTTATAAATAGTTATCTTGAGATATTAATAATATTGTGATTGATTTCCTTTACTTTTATATATTTCCTATGACATGATGATTTTATAAATATTTATTGTGATTTAGTAATTAATAAAAATTGTTGATGTTATATTTATTTATTTTATCGTTTTGACTATTCTATAAAGATGGTAGTATTTTTATGAGTGTATTTTGAAAAATTTTATAGTAATAATTATAATTACTATTTTGAATGAGAGAGTTTTAGTTATTAATGTATTTTAAAAAAATTAATTACTTTATTTTATAAATTATTAATTTTGAAATATTAGTAAGGTTTCAATAAAGTGTTAACAAAAATTAGTTTTGATAATTGTTGATTTTATTTAAATAAATAAATAAATAAATAATGACAGGTTAAAATATATAGGACACGCTAACTTGTAGAAGCTGATTGATATATGAAGGCACGATCTCATAACGAATCTTAGGCTTATTAGGTTTTGCTGCTTGATTTCTTATCTGCCACCTGCCAAAACAAAAATCCTCGTTCCCAGCTAACTATAATACAAGCCTAAAGTAATAAGAACATCTCGCCGCTCATTGGAGGAATTGAAGGAAAAATTGAAGAAATCGATACAGGCGATCAATAACTGTCAAAAATTTTTTTCTCAGTTTTCATCCATATTTCAGTATGTTGTTTTACTCATTTAACTATTCAATTAAACACTCATTCTCAGATTTTTAATCATCCCAATTCTTCTCTAAAATACCCGACTTCTCCGTTTATAGGATTCCTTATTTTGCACCGTTCTTCCTCACCGTAAATCCGATTTGAGTGAAACCAACGCCAAAACGATCGTGTGAAAAATGGCTATATTATCCAGTTATTGGTTCTCTGATTTATGGTAAGTTTCCTTGATCGAATTTCGAAATTAGTTTTTAGAGTGTCTTTTCATAATTTATTTTTAACGTTTACCCATAAATTGTCGAGTTAGATCGATTGAAGGACAAAGAGTCAATGAACAAAGGCTATTTGCTCATGGAATCGTATTCGTGTGTGAAAGCGTCGAAATAAGGTAAGGGGTGAGAGACCGTTTGAATTCATGAGTATAATATATTGTGAGATGAACGGGAAAACCGTATTTCCCAACGATTCATCCGGGGCTTGCTACGTACGGCAGTAGCCCTTTTGAGTGATAAATTAATTAATGCAAAAATATGGAACTTGTGAGATTAAAATATAGAATAGAAATATTTGTAAGGTGTTGATTGATTTAATTTCTATAAATGTGTGGTATTTGATATTATTGTGATATTGGGTGTCGAATTAATTTTATATATATGTTTGATTAGATGAGTTTATGTGATCTGATAATAAAAGATGGATGTGTTGTGATAATTTTATGTGATGATGATGATGTATGAATAATAATTGTAATTTTATAAATTTGTGATGATTTATGTAATGATGATGATGTGTGATTTATAATAGTGATGTTATGAATTTGTGATGAAAATATTGAAGTAACCCCTGATGAAATAATTGTGATTCCAATTTGTGTTTGAAATGACGGTCTTAATGGAGTATCATAGGCCAACGAGGGGAGAAAATAAATATTGAGAATTTGTGAAGTGGAGATTATTTTGTCATCATATAGGTAGGGCTTGACAAGCCTAGTGATTCCGGGGAAGTACAACTGGATTGAGCCTGATCGTGGCGGTCTACTGTTGAGCCTTAAGGCAAGATTGTTAGACCTTGGAGGTATTCGGGTGGGGAATTCCTAGGTGACTTGGAGGTAGCACTCCAAATGTCGGGAGCTACCATGCAACACACGTTTACCTCGACTGTCGCGTATATGTGTCTCGGGTTGAGTTGAGGGGATCTATGAGGACAGGGCCAATTTGAATTGTCCGTCCACCGGGATGGTGGCATAGTATCATGGCCTCCTAAACAAGTACTTCAGAGTTAGAATGGTACCACATTGTGAAGTAGAGTCTAAGCTCATGCATAGCATTGCATTTTTGTGTGATTGTTTGTTGTGATTAATATGTATTGTGTGCGATGATAGTTTCTTAGATGATTTGATGTTATTGTGAAATGTATTGATTTTCCTTGATTTTGACTATATAACGTGGTGTTTTTCCTTGAAGAATGTTTGTGTAATGATACGATTTTATGTATGATTAATTGCGTGTTCTTCTTACTTATATTATATTATTAACATGATTTCAAAACTCACCTCCTTCGTTGTTTGTGTTTGACTGGCTTGGCCCTGCGTTTGCGAAATCGCAGTTGTTACAGGTTAATGAATCTTCAAGTTCAAGTTGGGAGGAACCCGCTCTGATAGGTGATACCGGGAATAAGGGTTGCAAATTGTATTTTACTCATTTAATTTGAAACGACTTTTTGTATGAAAACCTTATAAGTACTAGTAAGTTTTTAGAATTAAATCAAGTAATTATACTTAAATCAAGCTTATTGAGATTGCACTATTTTATAGGAGTAAAGAAGTTTAAAGTGTTCCTTTTGATTTTTGAGAAACATGATATCTTAAAATAGATATAAAAGTTTTTATTTTCTTGGAAACCTATCTTCATTTATCCGCTACAAATTTTATAGAAATACGATATAAATTATTATATATATTATTTTGGGGTTTAGGGTGTCACATTAGTGGTATCAGAGCAGGTATGTCCAATCAGACCGAGTGGGTCGAATGTCGATTTTGTGTTAGTCGAATGTCAGTCATGTCAATTGGGTTTTCTTGTGTAATAATTATTTTCACTATCATGTTTTTCCTGTTATGTTATTGTGTTAAGTGTTATATGCTTTTGTATAATTATACATATTTTTGAAGTTACTAATTAACTGTTTATTATTTGCTTACCCGGATTGTGTTATGGATTCTAAGTTCCTACCTAAGTGAGTAAATAAACCATGAAATTACTTGTTAAGATTTGAGTTAATTTTAATTTTTGACAAGATTTTGTTGGTTACTTGTTGAATGATCTTGTTGCTTGTTTCTTGTCTACCGAACTATGATTTTGGCACTCTTGTTTTATGTAAATAGTTGAAAATAATAATTTTGATTGACCAGCTGTATGTTTCAAGCTATTAATCTCATTCACGTAATCTTAGTTATCAAATGCCATACCACACCAGTTAGTTGTTTTAAAGTTCCATTTTCACCCTTAATCAATTTAAAATATTTAGTCTTGAGATGAATCTGTTTAAAGAGTTTGATCTACTAACTAATTGATTGAAAGATTGATTTCCGTATGGACTATATGTTTAAAACTTCAAGTATTGACTTTTACTATGTACAAATTATTATTATTTTGTTGAAACTCAATTTAGAGAAAAAAAAAGATGTTTTGTTCTAAACTTTGAGTTAGATAGGAAATATATCTCTTATGTTTAAGGTTTTAATTTTGACTAAAAAAATTTTTATTTTGATTTTATGTTGGCTTGTGTGAAGAAAAAAATCAATTTTAAATTGTGAATGTTAACTTTAAATCACTTGATAGTGTTGATGGTTGTATCTAGATGAGTAGAGTTTTGATATTGGTTTTGAAAATAATTTAGAATGATCGTCATGATTTTAAATAGTATGCAATTCATATTATTAGCAATAGTAATTCTTGAATATTAAAGGTTAGTAGAACTTAGAATTTTTTTTAAAATGACATTTTGAAGGAGTTAAAGTTTACTTATTTTGTAAGATGAAAATAACTTTTATTTGAATTACTCTTGACTATTTTAAAGAAATTAAATTGAGTTGAATTTTTGTTGATTTATAAAATAACAATAATTCTATACTACTGATTTTATTTAATGTTTAAAATAGCTTAAAATTTACAGCATGTTTTACTATGTCTTGTTTTTAAGAAAATTAAAAAGAGTTGTTTTTATGTTGGTTTAGGGGGTTGGCGTGAATTTTGAATCCTGAGGGTGTTCGGATATTTGTTCGAAATGATTGATTTTCTGATTCTGATATTATTAACTCATTAGAGTTTAACTTGATGTTAGAGCTTTAGATTTTACGAACTCATTAGTGATATGTAATAGTACTAATTATAAAGAAAGGGAGTCAAATCATAAAGTTTCTACTAATTGAGAAAGAGAAGAAAAACAAAGTTTTTAAAAGAATTATCTCAATAGTCAAACTCTTTTTGAAAAGTTATCTAAATTTTAGATTCTATAATCGATGTATTTTATGAGTAGAATGTTTTTTTTTAGTAGAATTATAGTTATTGTGTTATCATTGTTGAAATGTATATTTGAGTGTAATATGAGAAAGTGACATGTTGTTTCTACATCTTTTCTTGTTACATGAATTAACCTAACAAAATGGTATGTATCATGTAGATTGGTATGTGTAGAGTGCATCATGTAGATTATCTGTCCAGAGACTAAAATTTATTTTACCAATTTTTTTTAACTATAAAAATTGAATTTTTTTTTATTAGGGACCCCATTTTTAAGATTAGAATATGCCTTCAAAAATCTTTAAAATTGATGGTGTGTTATGCTTTAGACCAATTTTGTGCCTTGATTGAAACTGATGATGCATCTATAGACATGTTGAGTAGTTGGTGTGAGAGGAGATTGTTATTTTGTTGATTTGTCAATTAGTGTAATTCATTATCATAACCAAGTGTGTCTTATGCTTTGTGTCCTGTGCACTACTTTAATGTATATAAATATACAATTTTGTTTTTTTTTTTTGTAAATTTTTGAGAAAATTAGAAAATAAATTAGAACTATTTTGGAAGTGTTAATTTATTGGAAAACTTTTTATCTATCTATATATATAATTTAAATCTCCTTTCAAAATATAAGTTGAAAATAATAATTTTTATAATGATTAATTATTTAGAAATGTGTTTTTGACGATTAAAGTACGAGTGATTTTAGAAATCTTATAGATTTTAAAAATACATGTGATTTTTTTTATTTTTAATTGTATTTAGAAATATGATTGTTTTAGTTGTTTTATTTAGACGTGATTTATTGAAAAGCGATTTAAGGAAAGGGGTTTGAATTCCCAAGGATTTTTTTTTTTGTGTGCTAAATGTGTAACCTTTAAAGTGGTTTATGTGCTACTTGGAAATCTATGTTTTAGTTTGTTGTAACTTTTAAGTGATGACTACTTCAAAAGAAAATTTGAGCGTTATCAATTTGGAGCAGTTAGCCTTCTATGAGAGTATGTTACATGTGTTTGAATCATCGTTTGAGTTATGAGTTGAACGTAAAATTTTGGTGCTAATTTTTGGATTAACTATGTGAATGTGTATGTGATTATGTAAATATTAAATTGTTTGTGTTTCAAGTGTTCTAGTTGTTGAGAATTAGTGTATAGAGTTAGAGTAGTCGAGAGTATCTAAAAGTGGAATAGTTCTATATTTCTTCAATCGGATTATCGATTATATGTTGATGTAAGTGTCATTTCTTTTGTTGTTGCAACTAGTTGTAAATTACAAATAAATTATTGTGAATGTGTAATTAAGTGAGTTTTTAACTTGAAGTAAGGAGTAGGAGTTGTGGCGCCGCCTTCGCACTCCTGAACCACGTTAAAAATACTTTTAATTACCCATGTTTGAATTTGAATGACTGTAGTTATAGTTACCTTAAGTAGTTGACTACATGAGTAGGAGGGACTAGCTACCCCGATGACTCAGTGTCGATAAAAGAGGCAACAATAACCCATTGTTATTATTGTTATAGATACTTATTAATTTTATTTTCGAAATAGTTAGGTCTTCATCTTTTATACAACTTTGAGTGATTATGAGTCTTATGTGGCATCAATGTGAATGCTAATAACTGATTACGTGACGCGAATATTAGGTTGGTGGTGTGTACTTAAATTAAACATGCAATCAAGTATGTTTGATCTTCTAAGTAATTTGCTTAAAATGAATAAGGACATTGTGTTAGTATCTTATTTGTTCTATATTCTCTCATTTCATAAGGACTAGAACTATTGTATGAGTTCTATAAATGAATTTTGTTTATAAGACTTTGAAAATTTAGTTGGACCTTGAGTGTGTTTAACTATATATGAAAATATTTATCTTATTTCACTATGATTATACGCCCAAATTCTTTTAAAGATTAAGTGATTGTATGTCATTGAGTTGTTATATGCATTTCTATTTGTAATTCTTGAAGGTGTGAAATATTTTAAATGTTTTTCTATATGTCTAACTTTTGTGAAACCTGTAGAGTAATTATTGTTTGGATTTAGACATTCTTTAAGGAGAGTAAAACTAATACAATATTATTTGAGAAGTTAGTTGAACTTGAAAGTATATTTGATATATGTGTTATTTGATGCAACTGAATGTGGTATGTTGTTGTTAAATATGATGTGTTTAATAGATTTATTGTGTCATGCTAGCCAATTATGCTAAACTAATTGATTTTTGACATATTGTACTTAAAGGAGTATTGAATGCCTTTAAAATATTTATAGACTAAGTTTGAATGTTGAGGGTGGTTAGTTAGATATTAGTTGTGTATTGTTCACCACAAATTTCGAGGACGAAATTTCTTTTACGAGGGGAGAATTGTAACACTCCAAATTTTATAATAAACTATTTTATTAATTAAATAGGATTTTAGATAATTAATTTTGTGTTAAAATTATTTTAGAATATATGTTGATTTGTTTTATGATTAATTTTTTTTATAGGTGTGTTTTCTATGATGTGCTAATCTTGTACATATTTGACCAAATATGTTATATGAATAATAAATATTATATTTTACTAATGTTAAATGTACACATATTTATATTTTAATTATTTTAAGTATCTCTTATTTTAATTATTTATTTTATAAATAATTATTTGAGATATTAGTAATGTTGTGTTTGATTTTCTTATTTTTATATATGTGTTATGCCATTGTGATTTTATATATATTTATTACGATATAATAACAAATATAAACGGTGATTTGTTTTATAGTTTCGATTATTCTTTAATGATGGTAATATTTTAATTTGAGTGTTTTGAAAAATAAGTATTATTATAGTGATAGTTTTGAATATAAGAGTTTTGGTTGTTAATGTGTTTTAAAATATTAATTACTTTATTTTTTGTGTTTAAAAAAAATAGCTTTGGTAATTGTTGGTAAAAAAAATAAGTAAAATGTGATTCATGGGTTAAGACCATATGGAAATAAAATCTAATTAAATAATAATAATAATAATAATAATAATAATAATAATAATAATAATAAAATATAAGGAAGGGTGAGTAGCAAGAGCCGCCTAAGGAATAGAAAACATAAATTAGGATTATCGTTTGGCACCGATGACCGGTGTTTCAGAAAAGTTTCTCCATTTTCCCCCAAATTTCAATATGTTGTTTTATTCATTTAGCAAGTCAAATAAACATACTTCCTCAGATTTTTAACCATCCCAATTTCTCTCTAAAATACCCAACTTCTCCGTTTATAAAATTCCTTATTTTGTATCGTTCTTCTTCACCGTAACTCCGATTTGAGTGAAACCAACGCCAAAACGACCGTGCGAAAAGTGGCTATATTATCCACTGATTGGTTTTCTGATTTATGGTAATTTTCCTTGACCGAATTTCGAATTTAGTTTTTAGAGTAGTTTCTCATAATTTATTTTTGACGTTTACCCATAAACTGTCGAGTTAGATCGATTGAAGGATAAAGAGTCAAAGAACAAAGGATGTTTGCTCATGGAATCTTATTCGTGTGTAAAAGCGTCAAAATAAGGTAAGGGGTGAGAGAGCGTTTGAATTCATGAGTATAATATATTGTGAGATGAACGGGAAAACCGTATTTCCCAACGATTCATCCGTGCTTTGCTACGTACGGAAGTAGCCCTTTGAGTGATAAATTAATTAATGCAAAAATATGGAACTTGTGAGATTAAAATATAGAATAGAAATATTTGTAAGGTGTTGATTGATTTAATTTCTATAAATGTGTGGTATTTGATATTATTGTGATATTGGGTGTCGAATTAATTTTATATATATGTTTGATTAGATGAGTTTATGTGATCTGATAATAAAAGATGGATGTGTTGTGATAATTTTATGTGATGATGATGATGTATGAATAATAATTGTAATTTTATAAATTTGTGATGATTTATGTAATGATGATGATGTGTGATTTATAATAGTGATGTTATGAATTTGTGATGAAAATATTGAAGTAACCCCTGATGAAATAATTGTGATTCCAATTTGTGTTTGAAATGACGGTCTTAATGGACTATCATAGGCCAACGAGGGAAGAAAATAAATATTGTGAATTTGTGAAGTGGAGATTATTTTGTCATCATATAGGTAGGGTCTGACAAGCCTAGCGATTCCGGGGAAGTACAACTGAATTGGGCCTGATCGTGGCGGTCTACTGTTGAGCCTTAAGGCAAGATTGTTAGACCTTGGAGATATTCGGGTGGGGAATTCCTAGGTGACTTTGAGGTAGCACTTCAAATGTCGGGAGCTACCATGCAACACACGTTTACCTCGACTGTCACGTATATGATTTCAAAACTCACCTCCTTCGTTGTTTGTGTTTGACTGGCTTGGCCCTGCGTTTGCGAAATCGCAGTTATTACAGGTTAATGTGTCTTGAAGTTCATGTTTGGGAGAAGCCCCGCTCTGATAGGTGATACCGGGAATGAGAGTCATAAGTTGTATTTTTATTTGTTTAATTAGAAACAACTTTTTGTATGAAACCTTATAACTAGTAAATTTTTGGAATTAAAGTTAAAAACTCTATTATAAATTATTATATATTATTTTGGGGTTTAGGGTGTCACATGTCCACTCTTTTAGTGGCATAGTATCAGGCATCCTAACTAAGTACTTCAGAGTAGAATGGTACCAAATGATGAAGTATAGAGTATAGGACACGCATAGCATTTCATCCTTGTAACTGTTTTATTGTGATTGAATTAGAATAACCTTTAATATTATGTTCTTGAATGTTCTCTTTATTTGTGTTGTTTTGACTAATTGCGTGTTCTCCTCGTGTATTTTATACTGTTACATAATTTTGAAACTCACCCCTCGTTGCTTGTGTTTGGCGCTTGCGAGAGCGCAGTTATTTCAAGTTATCGATGGATAATCCATGCTCTGATTGGTGATACTGGGTGGGAGTAATTTGTTGTGTTTTATTCGATCTTTTATTCGAAGATAAAAATTAATTGTCCCTAAGTTTTGAACTTGTTTTTATGTCAGAAATATAATATTAATAAAACTCAGCTATATTCGATGTTAAATGATTTTTTATTAAAAAATTTTATGCAAAGGTCTTGTGTAAGTGTGAGTGTGACGTCCTAATCCTTATATATTAAAAGAAATTTTTTATACTCTACTTTCGGACCGCTGCGAATCTCTTTCAAAACTAGTGCATTTTACTTTTTATATCAATTTGGGTTTAGAGTGTCACAATATCTAGTCTCACACCTTTAATAATTGTCACGAGATTTATCCTTAAAAATCTAAGTCACGAATCTTGTTTAACTCGAACACTCAACCTTACCCTTCAAGGTATCCATTATTCTTCTAACGCGCCTTTTATCTATAACAACATTTTTCTCACCCCTGATGTGCAATGCCCCTTAACTTCAATACAAGCCTCCATTGTTGATATCCAAACACCATAATTTATTCCAAATGGCAGCCCTGTCTACTCCACAATTTCATAGTGGTCGCATCTACTTGAAAATAATCAAACTTCATCTAGTCTCGTCCCGAAATCTACCAGGAGAACATCTAATACTTTTCTTAACAAGTTATCCAATTAGATCATTACTTGAAATACTTTACCAGTCTAACGTTCACCCACCCATACCCACCATCTTCGAGTGACCACCAACAGCGTAGCCTCCATATCGTTGGAACCACTTCATAAATCCCATGCAGTCCTGATTCGCTTCAACCCTGTCCTTCTTCGACCATTGCGTATAAGGAGTTCTGAGACACTTGTCGACCGATTTCGACTAATGTTCTATGTTTTAACTATACATATTACTGAAGTTCTATAAAGCATATTGTTTTAGTTAAGAAAAAACAACTACTTAAATCATATCATGCTTGACTCAAGACAAACAAAAAAAAATGCAAATGGACTCCAATTACTTACTCCAACTAAACCCGACTCCAACTAAACAAAAAACTCCCATCACAGTCGCCACTAACTTCGAAATGCATGTGCGTACTCTAACTCTTTTTTACAACAATTATTATGTAAATGCAGTTATTAAAAGACTCTATTTTTAATACTCATTAAACACTAAAAAATTTCAACACTTTTTCCACCGAGCATATTCATGACAGTTTATCGTCAATAAGATTCATAACACATATGTTAGCAATTATGAATACATAATCACATAAAATACATAAACAATCATGTGCAACTTTATTCATCACTATAAAGTATATATAATATCATTAGAAAGTGGTTTTACCTCAACAACGCTTTATCAGATAAGCAACTTACGCAACGCCAGCAAAACCTATCTGACGATTCCAATGACACCTCTCAATTTCTATGTACCTTAAACCAATCAATTGACTTAATCAATACAAGGTTCTAAAACAACCCCCAAATGAACCTAGGTTCGGCCACTATCCAAATCAATTAGGGTTTGATTTTCTCTTAGATTACCTTACCTATTTAGTTCCCTAACTTCAAAAACACTTTGGTTTAGGTACTTTGGTGAAAGCAAATTTCAAACGACTTATGCCACACTTTGAAAATCTCCAAATTATTTTTTAAACGTATTGAAGTTCAACTCAAGTATTTGTCTATAACAACTTAGGACAAAATATTTTCTTAACAAAATCAATCCAAGATAAACATACTCACATAGTTTGAAATTTCGATTAAATCAACAATCAACTTCACAAATTTCAACACTATAATATTTGAAAAACTAGTAGAAAGTTTGTATCAGGAAATCTTAACAAAAAAAACTCAACTTAGGGATTGTTTGATTGTGTTTTGCTTTTTAGTTTTTGAAAACTATTTTATAAATAAATGTTAGAAAACTGTTTTTTAAGAAGAAAAATTTTTAAAAATCTATTTGGCAACTCTATTTTTTGAAAACTGTGTTAGATATTAAAAAATGAAAGATCTTGTTTGGTAAACTTGTTTTTAAAATATAACTTCAAAACCAAAAATAAGCAAATTTGTTTATTGTATATATATATTTAGAATAAGTTAATCCGTTGAATTTACAATAAGAAAATTTATAGAGATTAAAAACGAGATTTTAAATTTTTAGTGAATTTTATATTTACAAAATTTCTTATAGTAATTAAAAGTATATGTAACCCAAAAGTATATTATATTTAAATTTAAACCGATACAAAAAAAAAATAATTGAGATAGTAGGGGTATTCGGAAAGTCCGAGTTTGAATACTAACTACAACAATTCTTGATTAAATTTTATTTTACATTATAATCGAACTTCAAATTATTATGATCTCATTCTCTTGAAAACTAAATCTAAGTCGGTCCAAATAAAAACTCCAAATTGAACTAAAAAACTTGAACCAAATCAAGTTGCATATACAAATTTTTATATTTATTTATTGGTTATTAGTATGAATTATTGTATTAATATATTATTTGTTGGTTTTTATTTTTTAATAATATTTATTGATTTAATTTAATTTTTTTTACTATTTGATATGTTTTAAACATAATTAAAAAAACTTATTTCGTAATATATATATTTTTAATATATTATATGTTAAATTTTACACTAAGCCTATTGATTTATCATGACGTTATAATATATATCAGTATGAGTATATTTTTTTATGATTGTAAATTAAATCAACTGAATCCCGATTTAATTTAAATTGCATTTAGTTAAATCAAATCAAATCGGTTTGAGTTTTTTTTTAAAATGTCCTCCAAATCAAACTGAAATCGATGATTTTAATCTTTGAATCAACTGATATTTTTTTCTCAAAATCGATCCAAACCGTACCACAAAACTCTTACAAGACTGTAACTTTTATAGTTATTAAATTAAATTGTTATATATACATGCATAAAGCTATAATGAAAAGTTAAACAAATAATTTTATAATAATTTAAAAAATAAAAGGTATTGAAAAAAGAGATTGATGAATGTCTATTGTTAGTGTAAAACTATTTTACACATTGAATTACAACCATTCATAATACGGTATTTTTTTAAGCGGTTACAAAAATACGACCGTGAGTGTCAAATTAGTTTAAGATGGATAATCTATTTTCTTTTGAAAAAATCTAGTGAAAGCATTGCGTAAAGTTATGGTCTCAATTCCCCAATCTCAATTTATTCCTTAGACAAAAACATTTACATATGAGGCATGAACGAGAATCACATGTAAATTGCTGAGTTTGAGTTTCACGCTAACTTTTATACTACGAGCGACGTGAAGACAAGCAACGAAAATAATATTTCATAATCTTATCAAAATTACTTAAGTTGTCATTAATGAAAAGTGTAACTAGTCTGTCTTATTGTATTTTTAAAATCAAAACTAAAAATTAAAAAGCAAAACAAGTGTGAACTATTTTGCTTTTTTAGTCCGCAAAACTAAAAATTAGAAATTAATTTTCAAAATTGTTTACTAAAAATAGTTCGACAAACAAGTTTTATAGTTTTTTAATTTTTAAAAAGTTTAAAAATAAAATTTAAGAAGTGAATCAAACAAGCCCTAAGAGTTTTAATATTCTAAGTTCTCAAAATCATGATTCTTCGAAGGTTTTATTCATATTTTTCTGAAACTTCCAATTTGACATTTTTGAAACTTTTCTTTTTATCAACTATGCTTTATATAAAAACTTTCCCTATTTCACAACTTTCCTTTAAGTCTCCAACTAAAAACTTCATTCCTAATAAAACCACATATTGAAATCCAAAAATATAATCAGTCATTGTTTTTCGAAAGACCTAAATACTTTTTCAACATCAAAAGACCTAAATACTTCTTCAACCTCAAGTTAAATCTCTTCATAAAAATATTAAATTTAATATCAACTTAAAACCAACCTTTAAACAAAATTTTGAACTCTATTTCTATATATGTACAACTCAGCTAAAACCCATTTTATTCATCAAAGTCTTTCAAAAAATTTCCGAATCCAAATCTAGTTTAAAACACCTTAATTAATCAAGAACAACAACTCATATGGTTTCAAACTTTAAACGACTCAAAATTTTAATTTATATCATCAATAAAAATCATAAGTGGACATTGTCCAAACTTCTTTAACGTACGTTCATAAAATTTCTACTACTCAAATACTTTTGAATTAAAACAATTCACAACAATTCGTTTACCACTTTATTTCAAAACTTATTCCAAAAATTTTGCCATGACCTTTATATTTCTATCTCTTTTCCTTAAAAAATTCAACACAGCAAACATAAAATATTCATAGTTCTCCCCACCGCTAACTCGGTGTCAAAAATCTCAATTCATTTTCGAGACTCAAAGAACTAACTACATAAACATACAAAATTATACAATTTACTTCAAGGTTACATTATTCAAGAAAACTCAAATTTCCAATTCAGAATTTAAAGAAAAGTAATCAATTTTGTTTGTAAATCACTCACTTTCTTTAAAATCTTTAATTCACAACTTTTAGTTTTTTTTTAAAAAATATATCACTTTGGTCCCCAAACACATTAACATGAAGTTGTCATTTCAACTAGAAATAACCATAACCAAACACACTTGAAAAAGTCTTCTTAACTTTACAAACTCAAGCCACTTTAATAAAATTTAAATTGTAAGTTCAAACTCACTTATTCGAAAACAACTCATTATATTACTCAAACACATACAAAAATCAATTTTTCGCATTATGAAACATCACACTTGGTCTTAGTAAAAATTTTGGGGTTTGATTTTATTTTTTGTTATTCAAGTTACTATCTTGTAGTCGAATACAGATATGCAATTTTTGCTACTGACTTGAGTTTGTATTCGGCTACAAAATGTTGTAGTCGAATACAACTTTGACTTTTGTCAAAAAATTGTGCATGTATTTTGACACTTTGAAAATTCTTTTGATGCATATGCTAAAGTGGAAGGTTCTCATGTGCAATTGAAATATAACAATATTAGATTCCATCATGTACCTTAAATTATAAGTCTTTTAGCATATTGACAATAGTTGACTTGAATGTTGACTTCTCTTGGAGTTTGCAACTTGATCACTTTCCTTGATCTTTGTCTTCATCAAAACATAAGTATTTTACAACAATAATAGTGCATTTCCGGATGTAGGAAGATTCACACTTGTAATGAGGAGAAAGTGAATTTGAAAGAGGAAGGTGGAGAAGTTATAGTGAACTAGATGCTAAATAATTTGAGACAAATATAATAAATAAGAGTGTTAGTGGAAAAAAAAGGTAATTAACGTTGTATTGGTATTGTAAAATGACAAATAATATAAGAAAAAAAGAAATGGCAAATGAGGTATTTAAAATGAGATTGTGGAAATAATTGTTTCCTCGTAAACTTGACTTGTCAGAATGAAATAAGAATTTATAAATCTGTGACAAATCTACAATATTTTGTTAAAACCTAATTTGTAGCCTCCATCTGTTCATCGCCAGCTCACATGTCTCTTGTGTCGGGATTTTTTTGTTGAGTTATATGGGCGGAAAGCAACAAATATAATGTCACTCATGATTCAATTATAATGCATAAGGAAATATTGAAATTTGATATAGAGAATGTAAAGTTAAAAACATGGATTAGAGGTTTCAAATTATGTTGTAGACAAATGTGTTGTTATTATTGTTCCTTAATTACTGTGGGAACTTTAATTTTTTAAAAATTGTGTTAATTCCAACCATTGTCCAGTTGATTTATTGTGCTAAAAAAATATGCATTGTAACCATAGATCTACTTTGAATGATGAAAATTAGGAACTATCAAGACCTTATGGTTTAAAAAAAGAAGAGCAAATGACCTAATAAGAAGTGACTCAAAGAAAGCAAAACATATGGTTTGTTGAATGAAACATCAATAATTGACATCAACATAAATTAAATAAATTATATTTTTTTTTATTATTGATATTGTAAGTGAAAGGTAACATAAAAATCATGTAACTAAATATTATTTTGTTATACTCAAATTGGAGAGTAAGTTAGCGTAAATAATGGTTCATGTCTCGAAGTTGTGGTATCTTGTTTTCTTGAATCTTGGTTTAGCTAAGAAAAAAACAAAAGATATTTGAACTTACATCGAAAATGGTTACGAAATAAATTCACATTTAATAAATAATAAATAAATAATACAGAAACGTTTGCATTGTGAGCTATTATTAATTTTTTTTATAGTTGAATTTTTTTTTATGAAATGAAATTGTGTAGTATAGAAGAATAGAAAGAGAAGAGATTCTAGCAATGACAACTAAGCAAATAAGTGAGGTGGCACAAATAGAGTTATGTGGCATAAAATGTGATTATGTGTTAAATGAATGGTTTAGAAGTCAATTTTAATATATTATAATAGATGGATAAAACCTAAAGAAATAGAAATTGAAAAATAATAGGGAATTTAAGTCAAAATTAAAGGATCTGTACAAGTAAAGCCCAAAAACCCATATAAACCAATTTTAAATATCAACAACACATTTTTAACAACTTTTACAAGATAAAACTATTAGCGTAATTGATTATTTCTATACAATACACTAATAACTAAAACAAGTACACTCAAAACAACCACGACAATTACCAATATATGCACATATGTTCAAATTTATATATTAGTAAAAAATTGGTGTGTTACACCTTCTCTCCATCGTCTGGATCTCGTCTACGATATGTTTTACTATTATCTCTATTTTTTTTAAAACCCCCATAGATGATATGTGTTAGTTAAATTAGATAAGCTACAACCAAAGACCTCATGAATTAAATTTTTAGAATCGTGTGTTGTCTGGACCTCAAATTCCTAAAGTGTCTCTAGAAGGTTTCTAATTCTCCAAAATTAATAGATTTAGAATTGGAAGCTTCATCACGATTCTTATCAATTCTTTCTTGATCAGAGAGAGAAAATTCTTATGTAAAAGTGGTGCTTCCTAGTTCAACACTGGGAATATGATCAATAAAAGAAGAGTTAACAACAGGATGAGTACTATTACTCTAAATCTCTTTGCATGTACCATAAGTTTCTACCTTGTGCAGAGTAGCTATGTTTTTAGGGACATAATTATTTGCCAACTTCTATAAAACTTATGCATCTTCAATAGGATGAGGTTTTCCATGACCATTACATTTTTGAAAAATGACCAAACTTTTTTGAGTTGGTAGCTTTGTCAAAAGATAAAGGGATTCCAATAAATAAATAAATGACCGACGAGTCAACAACAAGCAACCAACGGCGACATCCATAAACGAAATGCAAACTAGATTGAACTTGAAAATAGATTGAAGAAACCAAACACCAATCAAAAGCCAAATGTGAATATAGTAACCAAGTGGGAATTAGAAGTCAAACATGAATCATAATCAAAACTTAAAAACAAAAATCAAATGCTAAAGCAAACACAAATTCAAAAACAGTTTCAACACGAGACAAGAATCACAGATTGAACACGAGTCTGATTAACCATTAATGAAACAAGTAGAGAAAAGTATGAAAAAACAATTTTAAAATATCCTTATCATAAATGCTAAGTAGAATATATGACTTGAATGTGGTGTATATAATAGAGGGAGTAGTATTTATGCTAAAGTGACATTAAAAATTGAAATAATATTTTTTATGCAAAAGTGATACTCATCGTAAAACGGAGGAAGTAATATTTATATTTTGGTTAACTTGTAATCATATGGAGAACTACATTGCGCATACACACAACAAACTATTATTTAAATTATAAAAGGCATTATGTATTTAAATACAAATAATTAAGTCATTTGGTTTCTCCTATTTTTATATTAAAAGCGTCTCCAACTTATTTTTTATTCAAGGTGTAGATTCTGCTATCCCTCATATCATTTGAGGGATCCATTCCCCTCTTTTGTACAAGTAAAATAATAATAATAATAATAATAATAATAATAATAATAATAATAAATATTTTGAACACAATAGGCCATTAGCTATTTATTGATAAATTTGGAGAAAGAGCATAATCTATATATGATTTGCTATATATCATGGTACATATATGATGCTCTAAACTTATTCATACATTGTAAAAAAGAAAGCATTGGTAACAAGGTGGACCGCTTATGTAATAGGTATTAATATGGTAATAATTATTTAGAAATGGATGTGACATTTGGGAGATTGTAAATTGGTTGCTTCACATCTGAGGGGGCTAGATAATTGGTTAAGGATTTGGTAGAATGGACTCTGGAACAGGCTCTGGATCAATAATAGGCTCTTGATAAGTAGGCTCTTGAAAATAAGGCAAATTAGGCATAAATGGCTCTCGATAAGTAGGCTCTCGATAAGTATGCTCTGGATTAGTATGCTCTGGAATAGGCTCTTTGTGCTCGCCGGGCTTGGTGGTCTGGGTGTGCTTGACGGGCGGCTTGGTCTTGTGAACGGGGTTTGATTTCCTACTGATGCGGTGCTTATGGAGATTGTAATTTGGTCCATTTATGTCGTACTGAAGTGGTTTAGGAATTAGTGTCTTCGAGATTTCAGGTTTTAAAATTGAAGATTTATCAGCAAGCCCTTGTGGAACAAGGATAAGAGCAGCAAGGAACAACATTGCCATTGGTAAAGATAACAAAAAGGAAACCATTTTGATAAGTTGTTTTAATTTTGGCATGTAACATATAGAGAATAAATGAGTTTTATACTAATTCAATAGAGTCATTTATTATAACTCTTGATAAAATTAAATCACCACTACAATTCTAATTGGTCATATAATTGCCCCTTTTTATCATTGGCTCGCCTTACGTCTTAATTTTTTCGATTAATTGAACACCACACTTCATACCTACCTCGAGAAATTTACCAAGGAACAAAAAAGATACATTAACTATTACTTATTGAGTGAAATTAAAATTTACATTAATTTAAAATGATTTTATTTGTATAAATAATTATTTTAAACTTTTTTTACACATATACACAGTCATATTTAGCCATATAGATATTTGTAGATATATTTTAGAAACTAACTTAACAAATTAATTAGAATAGCATTATAGTGTAAATTAATTGTACACATGTAAAATTGTTTTATGCATATAAACTATTTTTTATGAAAAAGTTAGTGAGTTATTGGGATATGTAAAAAATTATTCTCTATAAATATATTGAGCCATGTTAATATTATACTCAATAAATTTTGTTAATATGATTTATGTGTTCGTATATTTCAATTTATTTTATGTGATCTATCTTATTTTTATATGTATATATATAAAAGTTTTGTCATCAATATTATGATCCTGTAAACCCGACTTAAAAAATTAGTATCTATAGCTGCGAGCAAAAGATATCCAATTTATCATAAAAACAGATACTTTATTGTTTGAATTTACCACTTTATTGATTCAACTCAAATACCACAATTAAAACATACAATTACTTTTTCCAATAAATGGGATTAGCTATATGGCTATTACACCATTGCATAAAGTTGTGTAAAAAATATAGTATTGACATTTAAATTTCTTTCAATTGTTATGTTTGCTTAAATTATGTGTCTTTACTCCACCTCCTTTAACCACTTTATGGACGAGAATGTTCGATTTGCGAAAACTATTGTTTTTAAATAAAGCAAAGGAAATATAAGTTTATGATTGATCCTCTGATCACAAAGGAAAATAATGCTACAATAATCGATTGTCTTTGACTAAAGACTCTTGTTGATCCTCTAACTCAAAGACCAAAGAAGAAATCTCTAAATGAAGCCTTTAATAAAGTCAATGATTTAGGAAAAGTCAACTATTGTGATGAACAAAGAAAGAGAATTAACAAATCAAGGAAAACGCATTGTGACTATGATCAACACGCTCTCAATGCGCCTCAGGTGGATCTGCTTAATGCAAGCTCACTTTAATAATTATGCATCTGACAATTCTCGATAAAGTCAACTATATTAAATCAATCCTTTGAGCCCAGAACCTTGAAGAAGCCAACTTCTCAACATCATTTGCTCATCAAAGTTGGACTTATCCTCTGATTAAACAAGTGCAATGACATCCTCTGAAAATGTCATCCTCTATTATTCTTGTCGTTTTAAATCAAGATTTGTTGAATCAATTATGAAGATGTAAATGAATAGTTTTAATTTTTGATTCAAGATCTCCAACAACACTATTTCCAATGGATATTTAAGTAGAAACATTTCAAAACAATCGTGTGTAAATGATGATAAGAAAAAAGGCAATATTCTAAGAAGATTTTCTGAAAATGCTGGAGTACATCAAAAGAAAAGAATGTTTGAAAAATCCTCTCAATAGAGAGTTATTAGAAATTGATATAAATCAACAAAGTTGTTTTAATACACTTGAATTTATATTGCAACTTGACTCATACTCATTATACCGTCATCCCATAAAAAACATAAGGTCCTGCCATCGCAATTGCTCGGTCATTATCACGTTTTTAAGTAAAGATTTATTATAATAATATCCATAAAATAAATAAAGATTCATTACTATTATAGGTATAAATTATTATTATTATTTTTTTCATATTCATAGTTGAGGAGATTAAAATGATATAGAATGTAGTTCTTTCTTACATTTTGAATTTTTAACTTTTAGAATTGTTTAAAATCAAAGTAATTATATTCAATACTTAATTTTTAAAGTCAAGGAACTATGGATCGGAAATGGATGTTTGCCAATCGATTATCAAAAGAATATGAAGCTGGAGTGCAAGAGTTTATTAGGTTTGTTACTCATGCATAAGACACTAGTAAAATAAAATGCCCTTGCTTAAAATGTTTTTATAAAGATGTTGGTGCAGATGTTTTGGGAGATTATTTAATATATTTTGTAATTGATCAAAGCTACACATGTTGAAAAATTCACGATGAAAAAAAACTAACTCTACTAATTTGAGAACTGTGAAAGATACATCAAATGATTTCGAAAGAGATACATATGAGTGTGATCAAGTTGAAGAGATTGTCAATGTAATTGAAGAAGATCTTCGTGATTGTCCTCAAATATTTGAGAGGCTAGTAAGTGATGCAACAAAGCCATTGTACATTGGACGTACTAAATTTATAAGATTGTCTACAACCTTAAAATTGTATAACTTAAAAGCAGGCAATGGATGGTCTGATATGAGCTTCACATACTTACTAACTCTATTGAAAGATATCTTTTTTCTGAGAATAATGAGGCTAAACAAATGTTATGTTCTATTGGCATGAGTTATGAGAGGATACATGCTTGTACTAATGATCGCATTTTATTTCGAAATGAGTATGCATCACTAAATATGTGTCCTAAATGTACTGCCCCACAATATAAGAAGAAAGAAACAACACCAACCAAAATGCGATGGTAATTTTGGCAAAGAACTGAGAAACCTATGTCTTGCATTGTCAACCGACGGAATTAACCTGCATGGTATTCAGAGCAGTTCTCATAGTACTTGGCTAGTGATTATGTTGATTTATAACATACCTCCATGGCTATCCATGAAACGCAAGTTCATTGTAATACCCCAAATTTTATAATAAATTATTTTATTTATCTAATAGGATTTTAAAGAATTAATTTATTATTGCATGTGTTAGAATATATGTTAATAAATGATTATGATTAATTTTCCTTACATGTGTATTTGATGTAGTGTGATAATTTTATAGATATTTAATTTAACGAATAAGATAAATTGTTAATATTGTATTTATTTATTTTATCTAATCATTTTTATGAAAAATTATTAGTATTTTAATATGAATATCTTAGAGAAAAAGTTTAGTATGGAGGAGTAAAATAAATTACTTATTTAATAATGATTTTCCTTTTAAAAAAAAAATATTAGAAAATGGAATTTGGGTCAGACTGCTATGTACACCTTATTTTCTACTTCTCTATTCTATTTGGGCCTTTATTACACTGCAACACTGCAACAGTCTTTCTCATCTGTACCATTGATCTGCTTGCTACACCCCCATTTACTGTTTCAATATGGACCTTGGCCCACTCTGTTTTAGGTCTTTTAAATCTGCTACTTTGGGCACCTAGGTAATTGCTAGCTGCACCCCCTCTCCACAAATTAAAAATCTGCATTTCAGCCTTCTTCCCGATGCAGTCTTCTTCCCTTTTTGATGCCGCCTCACATTCATCCCTCCCTTCTTCAGTTCGATGAACTATTTATAGGGTCATAACCCTCACCAATATCCCCTTCATAAAATCAATTTCATATCTCCCTCGTGGTCACAAAGCTGCGACTCATTCTCCTCCGTCATCAACACCGTCGCGAAGCCTCTTCGGTGGCTTTTGCAAGCGCCGTTGTGAGCTGTAACTACCAGATATTCAAACTCAATGCTCAATCCTTTATTTTCGTGAACAATCTCATTTGAAACAACGACCAAATCGGACATTCAAACTGTCGGCCTTGGACCACGATTCCGATCAACACGGTGGTTGTCGAAAACAATAGTTTCATGATCCACGCATCAAACGCTTCATCCCACATCCGTCGTTTTTCAGTTTTGCCAACAATCACGAAAATCCGTCTTCGCCGCGTTATGTGTCGTTACCACTAAGCACCGTTCGAGTTGTTTGTGTTGGTAAGATCTTTTTCACTTGCCTTTTTGCGTCTGTTTACACACTTTCTTTACTCTTAATATTGTTTTTTGTTATTTATGTTTTACATTAAAAATAATAATAATAATAATTATGTTTTAAGTTATAATTTCAATTATATATATATATCAACTAATTCTAAATGAAGAATTTCAGTCTGTGTACGTGCAATCTGCTTGGAGTAGTTAAACTTAGGCATACTATTTAGTTTCTTCATATTCATAATCGCTATTGTTAAATTTGAAAATATATAATATGTTTCAATTATTCTAATAAGTTAGATATTTTTATTATTATTAAAATACTCTAACTATTATTTATTTCAAATATTTAATAATTCAATGTATATAGATATACATATAAAAATTTATATATTATGAAAGAAATATTTGAGACTATATTATGAGTTGTAAATAAATTATTTTTATTGGTTTGTTATGTTTGCTCGATTGTCTTTGCGGGCTATTAAAGACAAGGATTTATGAAGGCGGGACGTACATTCAATAAGTTATTCGAGTTGGTTGCTGTTGTGAAATTCTCTATCTTCTCTAAGGCTGCATGAAATCTTCAATCAAGGTATGGGGTGAGAGTGAGTTCGAATCCATGAGTGTAAATTAAGTGAGATGAACGGGAAAACCGTATTTCCCACAATTTATTCGGGGCTCGCTACGTACGGTTGAAGCCCTTTGAGTAATAATTGACTAATGAGCAAACTTGAATTTGGTGAGGTTAAAATATGAATTAGAAACTTTTATAGGATGTTGTTTGATTTGATTTTGAAAATTGTGTGGTAGTTGAATTACTGTAGAATTGTGTATTTGATGCATCATGTACTTTGTTTATATCCATTCTTGATATTGATATATGATATAAAATTTGATGAATCGTAATTATCTGCCTTGCAATTGATGTGGTGTGTGTGAATGATCTAATATTATTATATGTGAGTGAAAACCCCTCATTGTTTGAGATTGTTATTATGATGATAAATTATAAATGTAATGTATGACTATGGAAATATGCAATGACAGTGTGTACCCCTTGACTTATGATGTTATCACCTTGATGAATATCATGAAATGCATATTGTGTTTAATTGAATAGTGATGAATTCGACTCGTGCCAATGATGGTTCTCTTAATGGAGTGAGTAACCTAGGCCAACGAGGGGAGAAAATAGATGTTGATAATCTTTGAAGTAGAGATTAATTGGTCATCATATAGGTAGGGCCTGACAAGCCTAGTGATTTTGGGGAAGTACAACTGAATTGAGCCTGATCATGGCGGTCTGCTATTGAGCCTTAAGGCAAGATTGTTAGACCTTGGAGGTATTCGGGTGGGAAATTCCTAGGTGACTTGGAGGTAGCACTCCAAATGTCGGGAGCTACCACGCAACACACGTTTACCTCGACTGTCGCGTATATGTGTCTCGGGTTGAGTTGAGGGCATCTATGAGGACAGGGCCAATTTGAATTGTCCGTCCACTTGCATAGTGGCATAGTATCAAGCCTCCTAACCAAGTACTTCAGAGTTAGAATGGTACCAAAGAAAGAGGAGGAGTTTAGAGTATAAGAGCATGCATAACATTACTTGATTTGCGTGTTGACTTACTTGACGTTGTGGATTGTATCAACGTGTTACCTGGATTATTCTTGTTAATTGTGATTTGATATGATACGGTGTTTAATTAATGTGTTACGTGTTCTTCTCAATTATTTTATACTATTACATGTTTTCGAAGCTCACCCCTCGTTGCTTGTGTTTGGCGCTTGCGAGAGCGCAGTTATTTCAGGTTATCGGTTGGTGATCCATGCTCTGATAGGTGATACCGAGTAGGAGTATTTTGTTGTGTTTTTTTTTAGTTATGAACTGATTTTTGCATTGTAAATTTTATCGATCAATTGTTTTATGTTCGATGTTGTATTTGGAGAAAAAAATATTAATTGTCTCTAAATTTTTGAACATGTTTTTATGTCAGAAATATTTGTTTGATAAACCCCAGCTACATTCGATGCTAAATGATTTTTAATTAAGGACTTTTATGCAAATGTTTTTGTGCAAGTGTGAGTGTGACATTCTGAACCTTATAGTTTCATTAAATAAAAATTTATACTCTATTTTGGAACCGCTGCAAATCTATTTCAAAACTAGTGCATTTTACTTTTTTTTCAATTTGAGTTTAGGGTGTCACATTCATGATGTTGACTATGTTAATATATGGGCCCAAGCAACTAAGAAATGATATAGACATATACTTGGCACCATTAACTGAAGACTTAAAGCTTTTGTGGGAGACATGCGTAGAGGTATATGATGCGTTTAGAAAAGAACTCTTCAAATTGAGGGCTATGTTATTTGGAACAATGAATAATTTTCCAGCTGACGCTAATCTATCAAGCTATACTATCAATGGAAAATGTGCATGCCCCATATGTAAAAATGGTACAAATTGGATGCGATTGGATGCGATTGGATGCGATTGGAGCATTCATAAATCACAAATACCATTTTTGAAAGTGGCAAAATCATTTAATGATTAATTAGAAGAAAAAAGAGCTCATTGGTTTTTTACAGGAGATCAATTATACAAAAAGGTAAATATTTTAAGCAATAAATTTGAGAGGCCTTTTTGCAGAAGAACTTGTCACAGGCAGGTGGAAAAAAAGTCAATTTTATTTGAATTTTCATTTTGGAAGTAATTGAATGTAAGACATTTCCTCTATGTGATGCGTATTAAAAAATAAAATTTGCGATCCTATCACTAGTACATTTCTCAATGTTTCAGGAAAGTCTAAGGATGACATTAATGCATGGTAAGACCTAGTAAATATGTGATTAAGAAATGAATTGAGACCGGTTAAAAAAGAGAAAATTAGTTTTTGTATGTTTTTTCACGAAGTTAAATTTTAGAGGGGCACACTTCAACCATTAGGAGTTTGGTATCTATGAAAGATCTCAAGTTAAAAGCTTTAAAGTCTCACGATTATCATGTTTTAATGGAGAAATTTTTGCCAATAGGACTACATTCCATTTTACCTAAAAAGATGTGATGGGCCATACCTAAACTATATTTCTTTTTCAAAGCCATTTGTCGAAAAATTATTGACCCTAGGAAGTTGCGGACATTGCAGAAGGAAATTGTTTTTTTTCCTCCCTCTTTTTTTGACATAATGGTTCATTTTTTGACACAATCGAAGTTTTATATTGTGGCGAAAAGATCACATTTTTTTAGAATTTGCTAAAAACTCTGATTCAATTTCTGAAAGATTGAGATGGCTAGCAAATGCTCGAAATGTATATGTTCTCTCTTATTCTGGTTATGTAATTAATAAGTATACATTTTATACGAAGGAGCATAACCATCAAAGCACTCGTAGTTCAATCTATGCATATCTCAAGTGTCATAGACAAAAATCCCTCAATTTCCAAAATGTCATATTTTGGGGTCATTTGATTAGAAACGTTTACGACAATATTTTTTTTAATCAATCTACCTAACATTTATTCATGCAAATAATTAGTAACAACCATGTTTATTTAATATTATTAAGAAAATGTTTATTCAAAGCTGAAACAAAGAAAAAGCGATTATTCCTAATGGAAGGGAACCCATTTCCGTATTTCTAGAATCCTAGTGCATTTTAAAAGTTGGTGACAAAAGATTAAAAACAAACTTAGAAATATCGCAACAATTCTATTATTACAAGATTGTATTGAAAAACCCATTTTTACCCCACGTTCGCCGCACATTAATACTCATCAACTACTCTTGAATCTCCTCAAACTCATTAGTACCTAAAATGTTGTTGTAAGGGTCAATTTTATCCATCATCCACATCAAACCAAGGTTAAACATATAGAAGAATAACACAAAACATATAAAAGTAAAAACTTCCAATTTTAAAGAAAAAAACACGCAAACCAAAAAATTGCATAACAAAAATATATACATGATGCATGCTCCTAAAACTATATGATCCGGATATAAACCTACCACTAAGGCAACTTCCACACAGAAAGATAACCCATACAATTGGGGAAAACCTGCCACTAAGGCAACTTCCACGAAGATGCATATGCCATGACATGATGATATATTATCAAAGAGATATATTCCCACACAGCCCACTAAGAATCATGTCATATGCATTCAAATCACTTTTTAAAATCATCATCTTATTCACATATCACTATGATCACATGCCACACATCCTTATCATGAGTATCACATATCCATAAACAAATAATAATGAAAATCATAACTTTCACCACATACACACAAAAAAATTGAGACTTGGTGTCATACACACGATAAGGATTAACACGTTAACATATATAACAACAAAATTCAACTCAAACTCATATACATCATTATAAAACTTTGCCACATATAACATACAAATTCAACCCTTTTTCATATTCATTATAAAAATTAAAACTTTATTACATATAACATAAAATTCATACTTTACTTCATATTCGCCATAAAAATCAAAACTTTATCATATGTAACATAAAAATCCATACTTTACTTTATATTTATCATAGAAATTAAAACTTTATCACATATAACATAAAAATTCATACTTCTTAAAAATCATATATTATATAATGAACTTAACGCAAAGGATTAGGGTTTCATTATTTTAATTCATTAGTCTACATTTATTTCTTTCAAAAAGCAAGCCATCACGGTCTAACTATAATTTGTTTGGGGAAAAGCCCTTACCTTGGCCGCTTTTCTTCCTAGTACAAAGCTCTAAGCCCCACGAAGTTTTTCACAAGGAAAAAGAAGTTCTAAGCTTTTATGCACGAAGAAGAAGATGTGATGGTGATGGTGGCTAGGATTTTGGTATTCTTTACAGAATCTTGTTTGTAAAGGGTTTATGAAATAGGGTTTGTGATGATGGCTAGGGTTTCAGTATTCCTTTCTATTTATTATTACTGAGTGTAGAAATATTCCTTTCTACTCAGATGGGTTGTTTGGCATGAAGCCACAACCCTTAGCCCAAGTTCTTCTTGCTTTAGAGCTAAAAATACATCTACTAAATAATTCTTACTAAAAACTTCACTACAATAAGTCGAACAAGGCGAATAATTACCACACCTAATTTAATATTAGAAAATATATATTTATAGATCCAAATTATTTTAACTAATAATTTTAGAGGTGTTACAATACTCACCCCCTTAAAATTAGTTTCGTCCTCGAAACTAGTCAGATATGAAAAGGTTAGGGTGGAGCTCTCTCATCTTTTCCTCTAATTCCCAAGTTGCATCTCCAGTCGTTTGGTCCCAAATCACCTTGACCAAGGCGATCTCTTAGTAGTCCTATCCGCAATGCTCAGCGGTGGAACTGCAAACGAAAAGTTCTCCTTCAGCTGTATATCATCTGGCATGATAATATGGGAAGGATGAATGATGTACTTCCTCAGTTGTGACACATGGAACACGGTGTACAGTTTGGCTAGATTTGGAGGCAAAGAAATCTGATAAGCTACGACACCCATACATCGGAGGATCTGGTATGGGCCAATGAATTTAGGAGTTAGCTTTTTAGACTTCATTGCCCTACCAAATCCAGTAGTAGGCGTCATTGTCAAAAATACATGTTCACCCTCTTGAAACTCCAGCGGTTTCCTTCGTTTGTCGGTATAACTCTTTTGTCTACTTTGCGCTATCTTCATCGTTTCTTGGATCAGACGGACCTTATTTGTGATCTATTGTACCAATTCTGGCCCTACAATTAGGTTCTGACCATCCTGATACCAACACAAGGGGGTTTGGCACTTACTCCCATACATAGATTCCTACGGTGCCATCCCAATGCTCGCATGGTAGCTGTTGTTATAGGTGAACTCAACGAGAGGCAACATGTTATCCCAACTTCCTCGCTCATCCAACACACTCGCTCTTAGTAAATCCTCTAAGGTCTGAATAGTTCTTTCTGTTTATCCATCGGTTTAAGGGTGACAGGCCGAACTCAATCTCAACTTAGTACCCAATGCCTTATGTAATGCTCCCCACAAACGAGAAATGAACTTCGGATCTCTATCCGACACAATGCTGGACGGTACCCCATGTAGTTTGACAATCTCGGTAATGTAGATCTCTGCAAGCTTAGTCACATCACAAGTAGTCCTCACGGGTATGAAATGGGCAGATTTGGTTAGCCTGTCGACAATTACTGTAATAGCCTTAATTTTAAAATGTACCTTTTGTATTTTTGATGTGTTTTATGTTGAATTCTAGGGCTTTTTAGCCAGTTTATGGGTATTTTGGATGTTAAAATGCCATAAATATTTTGTGGGTTCCGTTTTAAATTATTTGGCGAGAAATAATTTAAATACGTTGAGGAAAATTTATTACCGGACTATTTTGTTAGAAATATCTATAGTTGCTAAAAAATTTATTTGTCAATTGAGTTGCAATCAGAATAGATATTTTTATCAAAATTGTTGGGGTGTGTGTGAGAGTGTTTGAAATTGCTTGGTTTGGGATATTTATATATTTATATACATATTGAGTAGTATATATATATGAAAGGAAAGGAAAAAGAGAAGAAGAGAAGAACATTTCCTCTATTGCTGTACGTTTCCATCTTCTTCTTCTTTTCATTTTTTTCAAAAACCCCAAACATAAAACCTCACATATCACCTAGATCTAAGCCTCATCTTGCAAAGTGACTGAAGCGAAAGTTTCTTGTGGTCACGTTGCGGAGCTAGTGAACCAATTTTCGAAGTGTCGTGAGAAGCGAAATTTTACCGGAATTTTATTGCGGTGTCGTAATTTGCTGTTCGAGCTACCATCGAGGTAAAGGGCTCCTTCCAAACTTTTAGTTGCATTTAGGACCTCATTTGTGAGGTTGGGGAAAATAAATTTGGTGGGTTTGAGGTGTGATGTTGTGAGAAATGAATTTAATGCATTTTGTGGATAAAATGGTGAAATTGAATTAATGAGTTTTGAGGTGTGGGTGATGGTGATTTTTGCTTGGTATGGTTGACATGTTTATGGGTAATACTATGAATGTGGAAATTTGCTTGATGTTTAAGGATGTGGGGTTTTGAATGAATGCAATTTATGTGTGGATTTCGATTTGGTGTGAAATGAATTAATGAAATGGTGTATGTGGTGATTTGAATTCAATATGAATTATGAACTCAATTTCATGTGATTTAAGGATTGTATGCGTTGAGTATACTTTGTGTTAAATTTGAGAATCATTAGTTTTAAATGAGCATTAAAAATGGGGAATCTTTTAATAGCTGCATTTACTTAATGATGGTGGTGTCGAGAGTGAGAGTATGCGCATGCATTTCATAGTATATGGTGACCGGATGGGCCATGGTG
Source organism: Cicer yamashitae (assembly GCA_037974755.1). Classification (NCBI taxonomy): domain Eukaryota; kingdom Viridiplantae; phylum Streptophyta; class Magnoliopsida; order Fabales; family Fabaceae; genus Cicer; species Cicer yamashitae. Next base: position 32,425,135 of record JBBPBQ010000001.1, on the reverse strand, counting down.
ATAGTGGTGACCGGATGGGCCACGATATAATTGCTCATGCATTTCATAGTACATGGTGACCGGATGGGCCATGGTGATAGTGGTGACCGGATGGGCCACGGAATGATGTCATGTGCATTGGCATATACGCATTGCATTAGGATGCTTGACATCCGCGTCATGTTTAATTGGTTATGATGGATGTATATGCGTATTTGATTGTGGTGGGTGAATGGTGCCCTATTTGGCATTTGTGATTGATTGAATTGGTGGGGAAAGTGTTAGAATGATTTGGAAAGTGTTTGAATGATTTTGAAATGTTTCAAACTGAAAATCTGTCATTTTGATAGTTGTATTCGAATACACATAGGTTGTAGTCGAATACAGTTGAATGGTTTTGCCTCTGACTTGAATTTTTGAAGGTGTATTCGACTACACAGGGGATGTAGTCGAATACAGTTGAATGGAATGATGTATTCAAATACAGAGAGGCTGTATTCGAATACAGCAGTGCAGTTTGGTCCAAAACATCATTTTTCAACCTTGTTTATGCATGTTTAACATATGCAAACCCTTCCTAGATGTATGCTAAGTTGAAGGGTGATTTTTATACATTTAAAGTATAAATGCTATGTGATGTTTGTTAATTTCGGATTGGTGACCCTTTACAACTTTTGTGGAAATCTGGGCTTTGCCCTCAGATGAGATTCAGGATCGTCCTACCAGTTAGTACCTTGGAGAGGGGAAGGTAGTTAATCATGCCAGATCGGAGCGTTGTCAGGAGTTTTGTGCTTGGCGCGTGGAGATCACCCGTGTTGTATAGCTTTTTGTAGCATGATCAGATTAGGCGACTGTATAGGATCTAAAAGTCTTTCAGTTGGTGGTTGTAATTATTTAATTTGGGAAGACTGTACCTATCTTGTCAGCCTGACTTATATTTTGATGGGTCCTTGTAATATTTTTTTTTGATGTGACTTGGAGAAGTTTAAATACTTTGGATTTATAATTTCAAAAACTATTCCGCTGTTGTAAATGTTGTTGGTTTTTGTCGTTGTGATACGACATTAAATATTTCATCCAAAAGTATTTATTCATTTATTTACTTATTTATAAAAAAAAAAAATACACTCGCGTTTGTGAAAAAAATCGGGCTGTTACAATTGTGGTATCAGAGCTTATGGTTATAGATTGTAGGTTAACCTGTAGGCTGGGAGTTGTTATCTGATCATGCGTCGGGGTGATTTGTCTGAGTTGTTGGGTTCAGTTTAGTTTTGTGTTGTTATAGTCGGAAGTTATTCTTGGAATTTTTCGAAGTGGTGTTGAGATATCTTCTTGATGCGGGTTTTGTAGGAAACCATGCCACCGAGAAGGAATGACGCTCCAAGGGTCAACGTTAATAGGGATGACCTATTGGCAGAAGCTACGACATTAAATATTTCATCCAGAAGTATTTATTCGTTTATTTACTTATTTATATTAAAAAAAAAAACACTCGCATTTGTGAAAAAAATCGGGCTATTACAATTACGCAAATGGAATCAAACTTCCGTTGAGTCTTAGGCAATGCTACCACGAAATCCATGGATATACTATCCCATTTCCATACTGGTATATCTAATGGCATTAGTAGACCCCTTGGGTTCTGATGCTCTACCTTAGCTTTCTGGCAAGTCAAACACGAAGGCACATATTCTGCTACTTGTTTCTTCATTCCCAGCCACCGAAACTTCATCTTAAGGTCTGTATACATTTTGGTGGTACCAAGGTGAATACTAGCTTGCTTTTGTGGGCCTCATCCAAGATAGTCCTCCTCAATTATACATTGTCGAGTATACAAACACGTCCATTACATCTCAAAATATCGTTGGGGCCCACCTTGAATTCAGGTGCCTTGCCGACCTCGATCAACTTCATTTTCTCTTGAGTTGACACGTCTGAAACTTGGAGAACTTTAATCTCATTCATCAATTCACTATCTATAACGATCATTCCACAGTGTAGTTTCTCCAATGTAGAATCCAAATAATAATCCAAGTCACGAAACTTCTCTAATAACTCTAACCCCTTCATTGTTACAAACGAGAGATGAACTCGCTTCCTGCTTAGGGCATCAGCCACCACATTTGCTTTCCTTAGATGGTAATGCAACGTGAACTCATAATCTTTAATGAACTCCATCCATCTTCTTTGCCTAATGTTATGTTCCTTTTGATCAAATAAGTATTTCAAACTCTTATGGTCACTGAATACATCAAAACTACACCCATATCGATAATGTCTCCAAATTTTCAATGCGAAAACAATTGCAGCTAACTCCAAGTCATGAGTGGGATAATTCTTTCCATGCACCTTCAATTGCCTTGAGGCATAGGCCACTACTTGTTTGTTCTGCATCAGAACACAACCCAAACCCTGATAGGAAGCATCACAATAAACCTCGTAAGGCTCTTCTGGTCGTGGCAACACTAACACTGGGGACATAGTTAGCTTCTCTTTCATCAGTTGAAAAATTTTCTCACACACATCAGTCCAAGCATAAATCTGGTTCTTCCTCGTAAGGTGTGTCAATGGAGCAGCAATCTTGGCAAATCCCTCAATAAATCTCCAATAGTACCCGGCCAAACCTAGAAAACTTCTAATCTCTATGACTGTTTGCAGTTGTTTCCATTTCATCACGGCTTCTACCTTGGATGGGTCAACACCAATCCTTTCCTTAGAAATTACATGTCCCAAGAACTTCACTTCTTCTAACCAAAGTTCACATTTTCCTAGATTGGCATATAGTTGTTGCTCCTTCAGTATTTGTAGAACTTGACGCATATGTTCCTCATGTTCCTCCCGATTCTTGGAATAGATCAAGATGTCATCAATTAAAATCACCACAAACTTGTCTAAGAATGGACGAAAGATACTGTTCATATAATCCATGAAGATAGTTGGCTCATTGGTCACTCCGAAGGGCATCACCAAGTACTCATAATGCCCATATCGCGTTCTAAAAGTTGTCTTGGATATATCATCTTCTTTCACTCGAATTTGATGGTATCCCGACTTTAGATCGATCTTAGAAAACACCTCTACCCCTCTGAGTTGGTCTATTAAGTCATCAATGCGGGGTAAAGGGTATCTATTTTTTATTGTGACTTTGTTGAGCTGTCGGTAATCAACACACAGTTTCGACTATCCATCCTTCTTCTTTACCAATAATACAAAGGCTCCCCATGGTGACACACTAGGCCGAATGAATTGTTTAGACAAAAGGTCTTCTAGTTGGTTCTTTAGTTCTGATAGCTCTAAGGGGGCCATTCTGTAAGGAGCCATAAAAATGGGTCCCGTACCCGGAATAACATCAATAGAAAATTCGATATCGCGAATTGGGGGTAGTCCTGGTACGTCTGGTGGAAACACTTCAGAGAAATCCCTCACCACTGGGATATCATCGACAACAACCTCTGGATTCATACTGATTGAGTTGAGAAACACATATTTTTGGACTTCTCCTTTCAGAGAAAACTTCAGTCGGTTGGTTGAGAGGAACTTCGAAATATCGGGATCCGGAAATATCACATTCCTTCGAGCACATTCTAATAGGACGTAGTTGTTAGACAACCAATCCATTCCCATAATTACTCCCAAATGTTTTAGAAGTGTAACACCCCGACCCTCCAGCGATATCGGCGGTGCTACCTCACGATCTTCTCGCTCCCCCCTTTCCCTCTTGGAAATCTAGCGAGTTGGGAGCGAGAAGATCGTGAGGTAGCACCGCCGATATCGCTGGAGGGTCGGGGTGTTACATAAAAAGGAGCCTTCCTAAACCCAAATTGAAATAGAAAGTAAAATGCATTAGTTTTGAAAGATACTGGCAGCGGTTCTAAAACAGAGTATTAAAATTTTCTTTTAAACTATAGGGTTCGGGACGTCACGCTCACACTTACACAAAATGCTTCCATTAAAATTCTCACTTACAAATCCCTTAATATCGAATATAGCTAAGGTTTTCTTAAATAAATATTTCTGACATAAAAACATGTTCTAAACTTAGAGACAATGAATTTCTACTTCCGAATAAAAGATAAAAAAAATAACACGATTGATTGATTGAATTTACAAAAACCTAAATTAGTTCATAACTCAACAAAACACGACAAATTACTCCTACCCAGTATCACCTATCAGAGCATGGATCACCAACCGATAACCTGAAATAGCTGCGCTCTCGCAAGCGCCAAACACAAGCAACGAGGGGTGAGTTTCGAAATTATGTAACAATATAAAATACACGAGAAGAACACGCAATTAGTCAAAACAACACAAATAAAGATAACATTCAAGAACATAATATTAAAGGCTAACTCAATCACAATAAAGCAGTTACAAGGATAAAATGCTATGCATGTCCTATACTCTATTCTTCATCGTTTGGTACCATTCTACTCTGAAGTACTTGGTTAGGAGGCCTGATACTATGCCACTACAAGAGTGGACGGACAATTCATGAATGGCCAAGTCCTCATAGATCCCCTCAACTCAACCTGAGACACATATACGCGACAGTCGGGGTACTCTTGTGTTGCACGATAGTTCCCGGCCTTAGGGAATAACCCACTAATCCACTTAGGAATTCCCCACTAGATGTACCCCCAAGGTCTATTAGTCTTACCTTACAGTTCGACTGTAGCCCTCCACGATCAGGCTCATTCAGTTGTACTTCCCCGAATCGCTAGGTTTGTCAGACCCTCCCTATATGATGACAAAATAATCCTAACTACGAATCTCTACAACACATATCTCATACTTACTCAATCATCACAACTCAATAAATTTCAGTTTAATTTCATAATATTCATCATTATATGTATATCAGTCAATCACAATTCAATCCCAATATTTGGTTTACACTACTCACAATACCCAATCCAATCTTATCAATCGCAATAAAAAAAAATCAACAGGTAGCACGTTCAAATAATTTTACGATTCCAATCAAATAGCAAGAACACTCCAATATATATTATTCATACAGTAATAATCAGCATCACATTCCATAAAATCATTCAACGTGCAATCTTGCTATAAATAAATTCACAACAATTCTATAGGTTGCTAAATTATATTTTAGTCCTCACTGTTACCATTCATATATTATTAATTAATTATTATTGCTCAATAGGGCTCGACTGTACGTAGTGAGCCCCGGATGAATATCTGGGAATTTCGGTATTCCCGTTCATCTCATGTTATTTTATATTCATAAAATCGAACCTCATCTCGCCCCTTACCTTAGCTGAAGATTTTTTTCCAAACAACGATGATCTGTTTATTTAATGTGTCGCATCTTCGCTAGCCACCGTCTCTAATATCCCGCGAAAGAAAATAAATCAACGCAACAACGAAATACAAGTTAATTACTTGCTCCAATAGATACATAAATTTGTGATTAAAAATAAATAAATAAATTATTTGTTATTTGTAATACAACCCAAAAATATACTTAATATCGTCAAAACATACATATTAATATAATCCGATTTTATTTCACATATCGGTTAACGAAGTCACAGTTTTTGTTTTTAAGAACCCTTCAAACAACCAATAAAAACCATTTAAAATTTCCAGTCCTTCTAGTGTGTTTCAAATATATATAATAATAAAAATAAAAACATATGTAAAAACAATGCATTAGGCAAACACCATCACAAAGAAGTCGACAGCAAATTGAGAGTAATTCATATTAATTTCAGCCTAATGTAGCAAGTCTGCTACTTTAAAAAAAAATGCAGAGAACAATACTTGATAAAAACATACTTATAAATATAATAACATAAAATAATGTATAATTTTAATTAAAATAAGGCAGAATCACATATCATATATATATAATGAAATTGATAGTATTTATTTAAATTGATGCGTACAAAAAATCACTTTTAAAATAAAATGAATTCTTTAGATGTAGATTAATTTCAGAATATATGTCTAGTAATATAATTCAATCATATCCGGGACTATTATTACTAAAAAATTGGAATGAAGAACACATGTCTAGTTTACGATGATCATACGCACAGGTATTACTAAAAATTGAAATAGAGGAATACATACTAATATTACTATGAGGCAGATGATTACTATGAGGCAGATGAAATATAGAAAGAAAAAAAAAGGAATACATACCCAAGCCTTGTTGACGTGTAAAGAGGAATTAGTATTGAAATATAGAACGAAAAAGGATTCGACGTTGTGATCGGAATGCCCAGGCTAATGGCGGCAGCACCTTAGCCTATATTCTACCACTTATATATATATGCCCAGGCTAATGGCGTTGTGAACGGGATGCTCAGGCTAATGGGCAAGTCCACTTAGCCCATATGTCATTCTTATTATTATTACTATACTATTATTATTATTATTATATTAATACATAATTAATATAGTTATTTTATATTTATATTTACATAAAAATAAATTTAAATAATAAAGGTCTAGATAACAATACTACTAAAATAAGAGGCTTAAGATAATAGCAATCCAAAACTGGTATATAATATTTTATATATATTTTTTTTTATAAAATAAATAGGTCTAATTACAATTATCAATGATTTTAATTTAAATAACTACAAAGACAAACAAAGAAAGACAGTCACGTAAAAAAAAATATAATAATAATCACACCACAATAAACATATGTATAAGAAAATATCACTAATTTATAATCATAATAAATTATGGTATAAAAATAAATTAGGGTGTTACAATTCTACCCTCCTTATAAGAATTTCGTCCCCGAAATTTAAGCTACTAAAGAATGTGATTTTACTTCCCACTTAATCTTCTAAAAGAATTACATGAGTCAAATTCTAGTTTGACACTAGTAATGTTGCTTAATTTACAATTCTTGTGGCCTTACTACAGATCAAGTATTATAACTACAAAATTCTAAAACATCCTTCTACCATTAGAATTTAAGCTCCTCTAATCATTAATTGCTTACAACATTAAGATTCTAACATTCTGGCCCTATTATTTTTTAATTTTTTTTTTTTGAAATTTAAGTCATGTTTATGTCAGATGATACAATCTATCTAATTTCTCTCCGTGGATACAAGTATTGTTCTCAATTATTCAACTATCATCTTCGTCAACATTCATCCAATTTCTAATCTATCTTTACCATGTTCAATCGGTATGCGGTACAACCATCGAATCTATGTTTGATTTATACAAATTTCCAATTCTCACAATCTCTAGTTACTCTACGTGGGATTGGATTCCATAGAACCATGTTTCTAAAATATCTCAACAAAACTATGGTGGTATTATTTCTAGCAAGTCTTAACTTATTGATTCTCCTTTATAAAGAACTACATCTAAAGAGTATAGAAGAAAAAAAAAATCGTATAACATATATCGTACAAAAATTAATAATCAACAAATATAATCATATTAAAGCAAGGAAACAATTTTACATAACATATTAGAGTTAAATTGGTATTTCACGTTGCATCCAATAAAATATAAAAAATCATAGCGAATATTGGAATAGGAAAATAATCACACCAATACTAATAAGTTGTATAATAACATAATATATTCAAAACACAGTCACAAAACACACCGGTTATCTAAATTTCTACAAATATAGTTCATTCTTAGTAAGACTTTCAAAATAGCTCTAGGCTGCCACCGGAAACAAACAAGACTATGACAAAATATACTAATGTAAAAGATTTATCTAATTTAATTAAGCCGCTTAAAATGATATATGACACAAACATGTTTTTAGCCGATCAAAATAAAATCAACAAGTGCAAATGACAATAATAATAACGAGTTATTGTCGTCTCTTTTATCGACGATGAGTCATCGGGGTAGCTAATCCCTCCTACTCATGGAGTCAATTACTTAAGGTAACCATAACTGTAATCATTCAAACTCAAACACAGCTAATTAAAAGGTTTTTTTTTTTTTTAACATGTTTCAAGAGTGCGAAGACGGCACCACAACTCCTACTCCTTACTTCAAGTTAAAAATTCACTTAATTACACATTAGTAATAATTTATTTATAATTTACAACAAAGGAAATGACACTTACATTAATATAAATCAACAGTCAAAATAAAAAGTATAGAAATATCTCACTTTTAAACACTTCCAAGTACTCTAACCACTATACACAAATTTCAAACACTGAATACATCTGAAAGACAAACACTTTCGTATTCACATAATCATATACACATCCAAATAACTAAACCAACTATTTGGCATAACAACATTTATTCTAAACTCATAACATATTCTTATAGGAGCCCAACCATTACAAATTTATGTTTTATTTTTTTTTTTTGAGTTTATACTCGTCACTTAACAGTTAAAACAAGCTAAAACAGACATTTTTCAAGTAATAGATAAAATGAATAATTATTTACTTGACGATACAAAACGATAACAAACCCAATTGAATCACCTTGTGCATAGGCCACTTTCAAGGTTACACAACATTATAAGAATTGATTTCTTGACTTAAATTATTACAAAAAGTGTCACTAATCATTTAGCAACATAAAAAAAAAAAACAATGAAAATTCAGAATTTTTCCTTAAATTACCTTTCAATAAATCACATGCCTAAATAAGAAAGAATAAAATTATTCACTTTTCTAAATATAATTAAAAATAAAATAAATCAGGTGTATTTTAAAAACCTATGAGATTCCTAAAATTTCACCTCTACTTTAATAAAAAAAAATACCTATATTTCAACTCTAAAAATCATTATTTTCAACCTATATTTTGAAAGAAACTCATATCCGATATATATTATTTTAAGAGTTAAAACAAAAATATCAAGACATCAAGCTTCCAAAAATAGTCCCAATTTTATTGGTTATTTCCTCAAAACTATCCCCACAACAAATCTATCAAGATTTTAAGAAAAAGAACACATGGTAAAAATTTGAGTAATTTTTTTTTTTTTTTATGCAACTCCAAAATAATCTAACTCTTTAAAACAAATCAAGAACAATTCATAAACAATTTGTTTTTTTCATTACAAAATAAATCAACATTAACTCATTTACTATTTGTTTTCTAAAAAGTCTAACTTTAAAATTCTACCAACCTTAAATATTCAAAAATTACTATTTCGAATAATATGAATTTCATAGTATTTCAAACTCATGACAAACATCGTAAATTAATTTCAAAAGCAACATCAAAACTTTAATCAACAAAATACAACCATCAACACTTTCAAATAATTTAAAATTAAAATGCACACTTAAAAATTGACTTTTTTTTTTTTTTTTAAAGTTAGTACCCCTAATTTGTTTCTTAACCAAATGAATTGAAATTAAAATTCACACTTTAAAATCCACTACCACCAACGTTTTCAAGTAATCTTCACTTTTGATAAAATCAAGTCATGTACCCATATAAAAATTGAATGTTAAGATTTTATAAATATTTTTCAAGACACGATTTTTAATTGACAATGACATCTACAACATTATCCTAAAACTAATAACAATATTAATGACAATAATCATGAGTTTTCTTTTTTTTCACCCAACCCAACTTAAAATAAAAAAATAAGAATTTTTTTTTTTTTAGCCAAAATTAAAACTTTAGACATAATAGATATAGTTTCTATCTAACTCAAAGTTTAGAAAGAAACATCCGTTTTTTTTTTGGCTTCTACAAAATAATAATAATTTCTACCAAGTAAAAGTCAATATTTGAAGTCTTAAACATATAGTTCATACGAAAATCAATATTCCCATCAATTAGATATTAGATCAACCATTTTAAACAAATTTATATCAAGACTAAATATTTTAAACTAATTTAAAGTCAAAATCAAGCTTTAAAACAACAATGTTAAAAATAAAACTCACATTTTAAACTTTGGATATACTAAATGGATTCAAAGGGAAATTAAAATCACTAATAAACATATTAGTTAATCAAGTTTAATGGTGGAAACAACTTACTAAATTTTTTTTTTGGAAAATCATAGTAAGTCTTCCGCACAATCACCGGTAATATCTATCAATCAATAATTGAGATTACCTCGATGAAATTAGTAAATTAAAACATATAGCAAGCTAATAAAAAAATTATTTCCAACTATTCACATGAAACAAGAGACGCTCAAGGCACAAGTCCACTCAATAAGTAATTAACGTAATCAAGTCAATAATTAAAATTAACTAAAATCTTCACAAATAATTTCATGGTTTATTTAGTCACTTAGGTAGAAAATTATAATCCACAACACAATTAGAGTAAGCAAACAACAAATAGTAAAATAGTAATTTCACAAATCATGTTTAATTACACAAAAGCATATAACATATAATACAACATAAATTAAAAATTTGATAGTGAAAATAATTAATATAAATAAGCAACCACAACTGACACAATTGACATTTGACTGAAAAAAACCGACACTCGATCCACTCGGCCTGATTGGACAGACCTGCTCTGATACCACTAATGTGACACCCTAAACCCAAATTGAAATAGAAGGTAAAATGCATTAGTTTTGAAAGATACTGGCAGCGGTTCTAAAACAGAGTATGAAAATTTTCTTTTAAACTATAGGGTTCGGGACGTCACGCTCACACTTACACAAAATGCTTCTATTAAAATTCTCACTTACAAATCCCTTAATATCGAATATAGCTAAGGTTTTCTTAAATAAATATTTCTGACATAAAAACATGTTCTAAACTTAGAGACAATGAATTTCTACTTCCGAATAACTCCTACAAAACACGACAAATTACTCCTACCCAGTATCACCTATCAGAGCATGGATCACCAACCGATAACCTGAAATAGCTGCGCTCTCGCAAGCGCCAAACACAAGCAACGAGGGGTGAGTTTCGAAATTATGTAACTATAAAATACACGAGAAGAACACGCAATTAGTCAAAACAACACAAATAAAGATAACATTCAAGAACATAATATTAAAGGCTAACTCAATCACAATAAAGCAGTTACAAGGATAAAATGCTATGCATGTCCTATACTCTATACTTCATCATTTGGTACCATTCTACTCTGAAGTACTTGGTTAGGAGGCCTGATACTATGCCACTACAAGAGTGGACGGACAATTCATGAATGGCCAAGTCCTCATAGATCCCCTCAACTCAACCCGAGACACATATACGCGACAGTCGGGGTACTCTTGTGTTGCACGGTAGTTCCCGGCCTTAGGGAATAACCCACTAATCCACTTAGGAATTCCCCACTAGATGTACCCCCAAGGTCTATCAGTCTTACCTTACAGTTCGACTGTAGCCCTCCACGATCAGGCTCATTCAGTTGTACTTCCCCGAATCGCTAGGTTTGTCAGACCCTCCCTATATGATGACAAAATAATCCAAACTCCAACATCTACAACACATCTCAGACTTACTCGATCATCACAACTCAATAAATTTCAGTTTGACTTCCCAATATTCATCATTATATATGTATATCAACAATCACAATACAATCCCAATATTATCAATCGCAATAAAAAAAATCAACAGATAGCGCATTCAAATAATTTCACGATTTCAATCAAATAGCAAGAACACTCCAATATATATTATTCATACAGTAACAATCAGCATCACATTTCATAAAAATCATTCAACGTGCAATCTTGCTATAAATAAATTCACAACAATTCTATAGGTTGCTAAATTATATTTTAGTCCTCACTGTTACCATTCATATATTATTAATTAATTATTATTGCTCAATAGGGCTCGACCGTACGTAGTGAGCCTCGGATGAATATCTGGGAATTTCGGTATTCCCGTTCATCTCACGTTATTTTATATTCATAAAATCGAACCTCATCTCACCCCTTACCTTAGCTGAAGATTTTTTCCAAACAACGATGATCTGTTTATTTAATGTGTCGCATCTTCGCCAGCCACCGTCTATAATATCCCGCGAAAGAAAATAAATTAACGCAACAACGAAATACAAGTTAATTACTTGCTCCAATAGATACATAAATTTGTGATTAAAAATAAATAAATAAATTATTTGTTATTTGTAATATAACCCAAAAATATACTTAATATCGTCAAAACATACATATTAATATAATCCGATTTTATTTCACATATCGGTTAACGAAGTCATAGTTTTTGTTTTTAAGAACCCTTCAAACAACCAATAAAAACCATTTAAAATTTCCAGTCCTTCTAGTGTGTTTCAAATATATATAATAATAAAAATAAAAACATATGTAAAAACAATGCATTAGGCAAACACCATCACAAAGAAGTCGACAGCAAATTGAGAGTAATTCATATTAATTTCAGCCTAATGTAGCAAGTCTGCTACTTTAAAAAAAATGCAGAGAACAATACTTGATAAAAACATACTTATAAATATAATAACATAAAATAATGTATAATTTTAATTAAAATAAGACAGAATCGCATATCATATATATATATATAATGAAATTGATAGTATTTATTTAAATTGATGCGTACGACAAATCACTTTTAAAATAAAATGAATTCTTTAGATGCAGATTAATTTCATAATATATGTCTAGTAATATAATTCAATCATATCCGGGACTATTATTACTAAAAAATTGGAATGAAGAACACATGTCTAGTTTACGATGATCGTACGCACAGGTATTACTAAAAATTGAAATAGAGGAATACATACTAATATTACTGAGGCAGATGAAATATAGAAAGAAAAAAAAGAAATACATACCCAAGCCTTGTTGAGGTGTAAGGAGGAATTAGTATTGAAATATAGAACGAAAAAGGATTCGGCGTTGTGATCGGAATGTCCAGGCTAATGGCTGCAGCACCTTAGCCTATATTCTAACACTTATATATATATGCCCAGGCTAATGGCGTTGTGAACGGGATGCTCAGGCTAATGGGCAAGTCCACTTAGCCCATATGTCATTCTTATTATTATTACTATACTATTATTATTATTATATTAATACATAATTAATATAGTTATTTTATATTTATATTTACATAAAAATAAATTTAAATAATAAAGGTCTAGATAACAATACTACTAAAATAAGAGGCTTAAGATAATAGCAATCCAAAACTGGTATATAATATTTTATATATATTTTTTTTTATAAAATAAATAGGTCTAATTACAATTATCAATGATTTTAATTTAAATAACTACAAAGACAAACAAAGAAAGACAGTCACGTAAAAAAAAATATAATAATAATCACACCACAATAAACATATGTATAAGAAAATATCACTAATTTATAATCATAATAAATTATGGTATAAAAATAAATTAGGGTGTTACAA